>BSBM01000357.1:3552500-4152500 GCA_027924585.1 Larix kaempferi
AGAAAATATTGTACCGTGGGAATTCTAATCCACACCCAACTCGAGTGTCATCCCTATTCCTATGAAATCTCATATAAAAAATTTGGATGGTAATTATCTCAGTGAACTCATCAAAAATTTCATTTTGAGCTAACTATGCTTGGGATGTCGGCACAAGCTACTAACACCAATGGAAAAAAGTTTGTTTATTAGAAGCTGATTGCTTTTTATGACTCAAACATCCATCCTGCAATTTACCTACCCTTAAGGAAAATTTGGCAAAAGACAATATGCTTGGGATGTAGGCTAGATTTGAGAATTTGTAGTTTTGTATATTCCATTCTATAATTCCTTTTCCGTTCAAAAATATTATTTTACTCTATAATAATTTTTGGTCCTATCAACATTTGTGCGAATTTTTCCATCATGATTGTATCTAATGGAGATTTGTAGAACAAGCATGTCTAAAAAGATCAAAGTAGGGTATACAAAAGCTGGTCCTTCTTATGGCCTAATTACTGCAGTGGATTCAAAGTAGAGGAATAATGTTCATAATATGACGTAATGGTTTATTAATTTTTCGGTCACTTTAGCACTATCTAATCTAATGTATTTTTCGATCGCTCTAGCACTATCAATTTTGAATAACTTAATAGAATTGATGTATAACAAGCATTGGAGGTTGCATGGAAAGAAACCTATATAAAAATGATAAAATTAGCGTAACCTCTTAATGCCAACAATGATAAAGTTAGCGTCACCTCTTAATGCCAATGGAAACATTATGAGATAATTAGTCTCATGATTCTTATTAATTTTGTTCTTTACAAACGTAAATAAAATAAAATCACTTTTTTATTAATTTTTTTCTTTACAAACGTAAATAAAATAAAATCACATTTTTATTAATTTTGTTCTTTACAAACGTAAATCACATTTATATTAATTTATTTTTTACAAATATTATATATCTTATTTTTAATTAATTATTTTATATTTATTATAATATAATATTTCTTTTTTGAATATTTAAAATCTTCAAATACAAAATTCAATATTCTAATTGTTAAATTGTATAAAAGATTATATATTCTAATTGTTAAATTGTATAAAAATTGTACACTTGCATTTTTTGTTGGTCTTAAGTCTCTCATAGCATTGGTTCATCAAATCCACTATTGAGCTCCTGTTCTTTTATATAATTGTCATCTCCATTTGAAAATCTCAAAAAATTCATTCACCTTTATATATTACAATCTCACATCATGTTGTCTCTTACATATTATTTATCAACTTATCCTACAATCTTAACTATTTTATTACTTCTATAATTATCCATGCATCACCGTTTACCATTTTTTATTCATTATTATTTTTATACTTGTTTATATAGTAATTTCAACCCAAAATTCTTGTATTTTGTTAGTACATAAGAAGATTAATCAAGATCAAGGTACTTGAACTTTGTAAATTATTGTTGTAAATGTTTCCAAATACACATCTTCTTGTAAAGAGTGTGGGGTCTTCGTATTATTTAGCTATGAACGAAAGTCCTAGGGTTCAATCCTAGATATTATTTTTTTTCTTCTGATATTGATTTACAACTTCGCAAGAGCTATTGGCAATATTGGGGACATTGCCATCTCGTGGCTCTTGTTATTATTATAATTTTTTTAATAAAGATTAAAAATTTGAGATACAAATTTTTTATGCTAAAATAAATATAAAACAAAAAATTCTACTAACTATTACTATTTTCACTCATTATTATTATTTTTTTATTTTTTATTTTGTAAAATATCAATTTTTATAAACATATTAAATACATTACAATATCTTCAGAATTATATTATAAAATTTAATATAAATCTATTTCATAATTATATATGTTTCCCAAACTCAATATTTATCTATTTTATTTTAATTTTGCATAACATTCAACCTATTTTGGTTCTATCTTTATATTACTTAATTCTTTTTCACTCATTCAAAGTGTAAAAAGTGTTTATCCACTTTTCCGATTCCAAATTGAGAATTGTCAAATATTTAATGTTCCTAATTCTTAATTTGTAAAACCTAAAATATAAATGTCATTTAAAAATTATATTCTATATAATAATGATCATAGTTATTAAAGCATATTGAAACCAACTTTAATTTATTGAACATTATTAAAATCCAAATGTATTGAACCTTATTAAAGTCTATGTTAAATATTTATGATTATTAATGGTTTTTAAATTTAAAAATATGTTAATGTGTAAATTATAAAATGTTTCCCTCAAATGGGGTGACATATGTTGACGCGAATGATACAAGTGATGATAGTGTGGGTGGGTAGGAGGCGACTTGCAACATACACTGCACCTTGCCAGGTCGTGCAGGTTGTTAAATGCTCCAATTATTTTTATGTTCCCTCCCATAATTCCTCTTTCGGATTGTCTGCCTATCAATCGGACTCAGACTCAGTCTATGTCCTATGCCTTAATGGGGATATTGAGGGGTGGTAATGGCGAGATGGGTTGAAAGGCAAGTTTCATTCTATACCGGTAGGTTCCTCTTACATGTGACATTTATGAAGTCATTAGCCTGGATTTAAATGGGGGATATGTTTCTAGAAATCCATATGCGAAGGCCATTCTGATATTTTGTTCTCTCCTCATGACTCGTCTGCATGCTTGTGGGTGCTCCTGTCGCAATGCTAGCTCTCGCCCTATTCAGATTGGTACCCAGGTAGAAGTGATTTCTTCTTCATCCTCGATGGACTACTCGTTTCTTTCCTCAATATCAGCCCCCGGATATAAGGGCTCGAAAATGGATTTATTGGGCCCGAGTGTGTGGATTTGTTGATTTGAATGGTTTGATGGGCATGGTAATTCCTTGGGCTTCCATCCCATGACACCTTCGTCACTAACCCATGGTAATATTGTTAAAGATAATAAGCGAGTTCAGCAGGTAGCAGATAATGACACAGTGCAGGTGACGCCTTCAGGTGGGGAAATTGAACATTGCATGGAGCCGAAGGATGGTTTCACGGTCTCATCTTTGAAGCTCGTTGTGTTGTCCAGAATTCTGATTTTGAAATGGACAAGCTCAATTATTATTTGGACACAATTATTTCTGCCATGGCCAGGTTGGATATGGTTAGAAATTTATGCTCCACCTCTCCATGGGACACGGTTGTGTTGGGAGCACCTCTCCATCCTCTCCTGGTCATGTGAAATGAGGATCTTGAAGGCCATTCTGGCCTGTAGGTTAGGTAGGCCCTGGTTTTTGTTTTTTGGTCATAACAATAGATTTCCAAGGTCTGTCTGTTTTTTTCTGGATACACTATCAAGCTAGTCCTCATTATACCATGTAATATGTGATTAGTCATGCTAGTTGTCCATACAATGCCTAGGCTTTACAGGTTTTAGTTATGATTATGGTCAAGGAGGTTCGATCTAGCGACATCATCATTGCTATGTACTGATATTTTATTATATAGATATAATATAAAGTTCCTTCTTACTTAAAAGAATACAAAAATTTCCCTTTACCTTTTAAATTATAAGTATTATAATTTTTTTATATAAAATTATTTAGTATTTTTTTATGATTTTATTTTAAATAACACACTACTACATAGAGGGGGGTTTTAAGACAATATTTAACTTAGAAATTTATTGGCTAAATTGTCTTAAACTCAGACAAAAAATCTTGTGTATTGTCTTAAGTATTGTCTTTAAGCGAGTGTCTCAAATTATTGTCTTAAAATATTGTCTCTATAAAGACGATATAGAAGACAAATATTATTATCTCTCCAGAGACATTTCATTTTTGTCTCTTTTGAGACAGTAGCTGATATTGTCTCTATAGAGACTATATATCCTTAATTCCAACTATTGTCTCTCTAAAGACAATATAAAAAAAAATTATTAAAAAAATAAAAATAAAAAATAATTTAAATATTATTTGATAGGTTCAGTAGAAGTTGCATCCCTCCACAGTAGAAGGCCGCATCTCCTTGGCGTAGCTTGTTGACGCACTAAAGGGAGCCCACGGGCATTCACATTTGACACATTGTGGAAGTTGTTACTATTGCACACTCAGCAGCAGAATTCCAACAATATCAATACCAGCAACATAATTCCACCAATATCAATACCAACGGAGTAGCATGCTTGATGCTCCAAGTTATAGTTATGACATCTATGGAGAAAGGGCTTCCACGCAATGGAGAAAGGGCTTCCATTCATGCACCGAGATGATTTTCTGCTATTACATTTATTTCTTTAAGTTGATCTCAGTAGAGGAGGGCCCATGCATCAACTAGATAGCACAATAATTAACTTCTTTACGGCTGTCAACGAAGATGGGTAACTCGCCGTAACAGTTGACAATTGAATGATACAAAGTTGTATTTGTTGTTAAAAAATTAGAGCAAATGTAGGTTGGGATTCCGTTGGCGTGAATGTTGTTCTCATTTAATTAACAGAATGAGATAGAAATAAATATATCATCATATTCATAAGCAATATCATAATTTAGAGTAACTTACTAAAAAAACCAATTGAATTCTGTTACATTAATAAATGTGTTTACTATTCTAGCTTTAACCTTTCCATAACTTAAACGATTCACCTGTCCATTGGAATGTGGTCTAGGGGCAAGTTGGAATGCTTGCAGGAATGAGGACCCAGGTTAAAAAATATGGCAGGTATGCTCCTCGTGATAAGGAAGTTTACAAGTCTGTTGAAGTACGGGTCGTGTTAATGGGGCAACACTTGTTCTTGTGATAATGAACAGAAATCATTCGTTATCTTTGATGGAACCAATTCAGCTAGATGCTTGAATTGGTCGGGATTCTGGAAGCAAAGATAACGAATCAAAAGAATGATGAGATCAAAGTGGTGAATGATGAGATCAAAAGAATGCACCATAAGCAACAACGAAAGTGGTGAATGATGAGATCAAAAGAATGCACCATAAGCAACAACGAAAGTGGTGAATGACGAGATCAAAAGAATGCACCATAAGCAACAATATGAGGTTGTAGCATTGCAGCTAGAATTCAGAGCTGTCAAGTACATAAACATTGTTATCTTTTTAACTCCATATAGTGCCATGAGTAGAGTCAGATCTACGACAAGTATGTGGCATGGGCTTGCACTTACAGATCTGGATTGCAATTTGCAATATGCCATTTGTTCTCCATACACAATCCGCAATATGCCAATAATTTGTTCTCTATATTGTGGAGGGATCTCCAAATCTCAAGCCTACCTTTGGTGGAAGATTATCGTGGAAGGCAATGTACAAATTAAAAAAAGTACAAATAAAAAAGTATCGTGGAAGATTATCAAGGAGAGATGATGGAAGGCAATGTACAAATAAAAAAAGTATCGTGGAAGATTATCAAGGAGAGATGATGGAAGGCAATGTACAAATAAAAAAAAGTATCTTGTTCACTACATGCAATGTGTCTCTTCACACGTAGAGAGTCTGGTTTTTTTTTTTTTCTTCTTCTGTAGAGAGGTATAAAGATAACACTTTGACATGAGAAGCTAACGGATAGTGATAAATGCACCGAACATGGAGAAGAAAAGGCACAGTGCAGCCTTGCAGATAATCATATTAAGAACATTACTAATCAACAAGCAGGTAATCAGATTAAGACTATTACTAATAATCTCACGCACTAGCAGATGCAATTGGGATACATAGATATAATACATCACAATGCTATGTAACTTAACCTGGATGACTCACGATGCTATGTAACCTAACCTTACATTCACCCAAAGGGTATTCCTCCAATTGCGCAAAATCCGAATACTCACCGATAGACAGGTGAGCTCGCTTCTTCGTCCCGAATTATCTCTGAAAATGCAACTGTCTCTCAATAGAGTTGTAAAGCCCGCAGAAAACAGATGAATGAAATCAATCACCTTCAGACAATAACCATACTGTTTGTAAGTGAATTTAGCCTGGTCAACTACACATCCTTAAATTGTATATGAATTTAATAACTCTTCTATCAATTTGGTAAATATAGACCACATATAGATTTTCTAAACACAGAGTTAAGAAAATCAAGTCAATTTAGTCTTAATTTACTGGTTTCATAGTCAAACTCAACTTAATACATATATAGAAATTCACTTATTCATAAAAGATTGCAGAGCTTCAATACTCAATAGATCGAATTACATAGAACAAATAACAAATTCCAATAAATATTTAGGCTAACAACAAAATCTTTTTAACTTAACACTTCTCAAAAGCAACCAGCTTGAAAATGTTTGGTGAAAATACAGTCATATCATTGAAAATATAAGTAATCATCCATTCTCGATCCAAGACAGCAAATGCTGAAGAAACATGAATATTGATTTAACAAGTATGATGATATATAAATTAGGCTTAAATAATAGTAACAAAAACTGAACAGTGGCACAGGAAGTACCCTTAACAGAGGCACTCAACAAGTATGATGTTTATTGGTTTATATCCATCATCTTCCTTTGTGTCCTCTTTCTACGAGGTACTATTCTAATTGTAGGTCTAGATTTCTCATCACATTGAACATCCTCCTGGTTATTCTTTTCTCGTATTTGTTGGAATTCAACAATGGTTTCTCGCTCGGGTTCAGTAATGAGAATCGAATCATTGTGTGCAACAAACGATCCATTATGTGCCTGTAGCTCCTCATGATCACTACCATATGCTTCACCTGATGAGTTTGATTGTTGGGATTCCTATACACGACATAATTTAACTTATTAAGATAACATAATACCTCCAATTAAATGATTGCATAATTCATAAAATATTATAAAGAACTTACCTCAAATTCATGACCAGTGATTAATATCTCCCCTCGATCTAGCATATGTTGTCGAAGGCCTTGAGAACCATGTAGTAAAGCATATTTTAGGTCCTCCTCTGAAGCTTCCTTTTGAAATTGGTGAACCTACATAAATGAAGATAACCAAATTTATAAGGTATAATGACTCAGATCCAACTAAATCGTGCATCTTTGTCATGATTTTTCTTTTGAAACAGAAAATATAGTAGATGAAAATTTTCACTTACCAAGCCACCACGAATGCTATTGTACCCACCAGATCCTAATTTATGGGATCCAATACTTGACACCCTAGCCTGGGTTTCTTTTGTTGTATCTCGAAGGCATCTTTTAGCTCCTCCTCGTGAAGATGGCCTATAGTTTGGATTATTGCGGGACTTCCTCTTAAACTTGACATCTTTCATAAGTTCATCCCATGTCACTTGGTCTGTGATCCAAGCTGGACGTGGATATCTCAAGTCTTTTGTCAGCTTTGACCTTATATTGTCTCGTTTAGAGTGAATGTATTTCCGTGCAATATCTAGAATAATTTCCTTATTAAAACCGGGATTTCCAAATGCTGTAATGACACCTTTAAAGAGTTCTTCTTTCTTAGCATTTGCTTGCTTCCTCCAATCCATTTGGATGGTATTTCCAAATAATTGTTCTGCATGGCGAAAAATAAAGTGAAAGAATTTTAACCCCATTTCATCCTTCAAGACATTTCCTTCTAAGGTGAGCAAAATTGTTACTTCTTGCGATCCTTTTGTAGTGACTGAGGATATTGTTGTAGTCCTAGGGGTTGAGGTAGATTCACCTATAGGTACATCAGTCACTTTGCCATTTATTTCCTGTATTTTCAATAAGATTGTGAAATTGTTAGAATCCCAACCAAAATATGAAACTATTTTCAACTCTAAAATAATTATCATAAACACCATCAAGGCATAAAAAATTACATGAAAATGATTACATATTTGAGTAGTTTTAGCACATCATTGCATAGCAAATCTATTCATGAGAAGCGTTGTAACATGACAGTTCTAAAATTTGGGTTAATCCAATGCATTCATGAAAATTTTTAGGACTAATGACTGATTTTTTGTTGCAGCAAAAGACCCCTTTACTTAATAGGTTTGTGGAGGCAATTATACCTTGTCAAGAGGTGTAGTGTTGGGCCCCCTTTGATACTATTAAACAGTTACTGCAAAACAACCTTGATTTTTGAGTGTAGCTCATTACAATTTTTAATATTTTCTAACATTTGTTGCTGAAATCCCTAAAACTCTATGTGCCAAAACCTGGTGTCTCTCCAAAATTGTGGTAATTTTTATGCATGGAAAAGGTTACAACAAGCCTATATTTGTTGATGAGAAACTGTGCGTTGAAGTCTGATTTTTATGACATTTGGATGTCATTACCCTGAAGACTAATAACTATGTGTTTGTAGCAGAAGTGCATATCCATTTTGTCTTTTCTGAAGGAGGACTCTTTTGGTGTGTTCATAAGAAGACTGATATGCTTTAACATGTCATTGCTATAATTTTCAAAATCTGAGAATTGCTATCAGTTGTGAAGAATAGATCATTTCAAGCACTACTTTTGTACTATTACTATTTACAAAGGTGCATAAAGTAAGGTTTGTGTCTTAACATTGATTTCTAAAGATTTATTATGAAATCTTCTCTAGCATTCTCCCTAAACATTCCATCAAAAGCATAAGAAGCTCCCAAGTGGTTTCAACAAAGGTAAGACCTAGCCATATCTCTATCTTGAACTACAATAAACTTTCAAAATTTTGAAAGACGCTATGTACTAAAAATTCTAAATTATGAAAATTGAAATCTATAATGCTCAACAAAATTATGAATTGGACAAGAATAATAATATAAATAATTTAACCTGTACATCTGAAGTAAGTCCTGCACTCTCCAACAATGCCCTCTCCCATAACTGAATTTGTTTAAGTATTTCTTTCCTAATTTCAGCATGTTCAAGAGTATCTGGTAGGAGCCTTAGTGTTCTTGATTGTGATTCTATGAGACTCCTCAAGGAAGCTTGTTCAGGTGTTGGTGGGAGAATTCTGACTGAACCCAAACTTGATGGATTATTCATTAATTGGGATGTACTCCTAACATGGGCATGCATGTCCATTTCAATAGGGATACTAGGAACAACCATGTTTGATGTAAAGGGCATGCTATGATTTTTTGTGCTTGATGCCACCCTTGTGACATGTGTTTATGGTCTAGATGTAGAAGGCATGACATGACCCTCTATACCAATGGATTGCACGCTTGTTGGAGTAATTCTTGAAACATACTACAAGGCACAAATATAAATATTAAAATGGTAAATGGTGAAATAAGTCAATTAAATGCACAAGAATATAGATCAAATCTTATTGCTGGCATAATACTAGATGTATTAAAGGGTGTGATAGGGGTTGGAATGACTTTAGAGATGGCCTGCAATCCACAAACATAAATTAATATAACGTAATAGGGGAAATAATATAATTGAACCTATACAAGACAATTTGAAGCTTACCTCATGCACCATCGTAGCAATGTTTTTCCCTTGCCCGTTTCTTAGCATTTCAATTAAAGCATTTAAGATCAGTGGATCCCCCATTGTAGAATCAGAAGCACCCATAGACATATTCTTAATGAAACACATAATGACATAAAATGAGAAAATATTGATTAGAGAACATATGCAAGTGATATTAGTAACATAAATCAAATTCACTAGCACATAAACAATAACATACACAATTTTCATTATGTTTCAATACATAAGAAAAACGTAAACAATGCTCAACTTCCAAAGGTTTTTTTATCTTTATGATATTGTGTTTCTCTTGCCTAGGTTTTGACTGCATAAAGTGCCTAGGTGTTGATTGTGTATTTAAGCTTCTCAACATTTCAATTAAGGAATTGGGGTGTGGTAGATCCCCTACCTCCACGAAACACAAAAATTTCTTTCAAGTAACTTGTTTAAGAAGTAAAAACATAAAATGAAATAGAAAAAATTGGAAAAAAAAATATTTTAACAAGCATCAACACTTAAAGGTATAAAACAGACTTTCTAAGTAACTACTATAACCAAGAGTGTATGATTGTTGTACATAAGAACACATCCTGCTATAATATTCTTTTATGTCTCATTCTTGTTTAAACACAAAGAGATCCTCTTTATTACATTATGTACTTTAGCTTAGTAATGCATTTATTATAAACTTGGGTTTAACCATCTGAATTAAATGTCATGAAAGGAATATCTATTATCCGCATCATATAGAGAGACAATTATAACAATAAGCTCATTACATGAAACCATAAGGATTGGACCATGAAGATATGTGTAATGAAACATTCCTTTAGGCATACATTAGGCCTTATACTAGCTTGTATTCAAATGTTCATACCATAGATTTATTAGGTATCCAAATGATATTATCTATATCAATAGCATCTCTTATAATCCAATTAATGACAGCTTAAACAATATAGTAATTCTTAAGAAATTACCATTATACTTAAAACCATTAATGCACATCATAATAGGAGTAAAGAGGGATGTTACATTATATACATTGACATTACAAACATCCACTAACAAACCTCTCAAAACATTCAAATTACTAGTTAATTTCCATTATATTGTGTGTACAATAAAAAACACAATACTTAACCTTTAAATATTTAATTATATTGTAATGAATCCTCAAAACCATCTTAAAGTGAACATGATGATCAAACATCGTTGTCCTCACATGAAACTTCCTCGTCTAATGTCATAAATACACCATCATTAATGGGACATAAATCCACAAATAAATTAATACCGGAGTTTTCATGGTCTTCGTCACCTTCAATTACAGGTAAATGAAAATCAATGAATTCATCATCTTCATGGACTTGATTCTAATGTGGTTGCTCATGTCCTTCGAGCACTTCAGTGAACTCATGATGATCTTCATCTTGGTCATATGCATCATCAACAATCATGTTTTCATCATCTTCATCTAGGTCAACCATGTCCTCGGAGGGGGCTTCTGCATCTTCAAGTAAATCATGTTCCTCTACATCTTGAACAAATGTTACTATTCGTCCTCTTGGATCATAATCAATAACAAATGACCAACCGGGTTGTTCTAAATTTGGAATAAGAAATATTTGGTCACATTGATTTGGAAATACATAAGGTTTAGAAGTGGCTTCAAACCTAGATGTATTGATCATTTCGAGTCCATTCAAGTGTAGAAAGATAGTTTTTTCCTCGCCCACTTTGATAAGCTTGCACCATTCAACACGAAAGAGGAATTTTTTGAAAGATGTGAAATCAAGCTCTATAATATCCTCCAACACTCCATAATAGCGAAGTGTGCTTGTGATTGGTTGTCTATCATTTGCATGTGAACGACATTCCACCTCAAATGATGCTAAAATTCCACAATCATAAGTTTGTCGCTTTTCATCAACCTTTTTGATGCGAAAATGATGACCAGTATTCCACATTCCTTTGTAATATGTTACCTAAATTCATATAAATATTAACTAAATAGATTCAAGGATACAAAAGTTAAAAAAAAATTAATAAATACCTCCAATATGTTAGTATATATGTATCACCTCTCCATTTTTAGATCCTTTAATGAAATTCAGTTGTTGTTGTGTTACTCTATTCCTCCCCTTTGTTGCCTCATGTTCAATATTGGTCTTTAGCCAATTCCATGAGCATCTCTCTGGCCATTTTCTTTTATGGGCTGCAGGAAGTCCTCGAGCAGTGTTTTGGCCATGTCTATAATATATATTGGCCCATGCCTTTTCATCCTCTAATTTATTTTGCTCAGTGTACTTCTCCATCCATTCCAGCATAAAGTCAAAATTATATGCAACATACAAATGCAATGACTCCCACTCCTTAGCATCTACAATGAAAAATAGAATTGTTCAATGAATTAATAATTATTTAAAGCCATGTCTTAAAAAATGTAAGATAAAAATTATTACTTCCAACATTTTTATATACCTTTAATCCTCTTTGAAGTCCCTTTACCCTCTATTTTTTCTCCTTCAAATGATTGAGGTTGGTTACAATCCCATAATCGCGGTGCTTCAAGATGCAATTGAGGTAAGTACTCACTCAAATGAACCATTGTTTGGAAAACCATGTACCCCTCAACCATGGACCCTTATGGTCGAGCCCTTTTCGTCACAAATTGTTTTAGAACCTTCATATATCTCTCCACGAGCCACATTGTCCGAATATGGATAGGACCACACTGTTCAATCTCTTCTACTAGGTGTACAAGGTAGTGTTCTTGAGAATTGAAGAATCTTGGAGGGAAGTACATTTGAATATCACACATCAAAAGTGAAACATTCCTTTTCCAATACTTCAAATCATCCTCGTGTATCTCTTTAGATGAGACCCACCTACATACATTAACATGTAACATAATAAAGACTAATGATTTCTTCAAAACTATATGTATAAACTAATATAAATGAATTACCAATGATACGCTTCAAAGGATAAGTGTCATCGAAGAGTCTGGATTAAAGATTCAAAATACCTCAAATATTTGGATAATTTGTAAATAGTTAACGTGGCATCACGATCAAAAGTGCTTGGTATTGCTGCAGGAAACACATACTACATGACTAGTAACAAATAGCCATGTTAAAATATGCATGAACTTCTATTGTCAGTAAGATATACAAATTTATAATTATCTTGCAACAAATTTGATGTACTACAAAGTTACCTTTATCCAGTTGTGCCAATCATGTCTTTTTAGGCCTGTAATCTTAGACCCATCTCTCGTGAATAAGTTTTTTAATGTCCCACCAAAACCAGAAGGAAATCTTATGCTTTTCATTGTATCAATGATGTTTGCTTTATCCTCTGATGTAAAAACCCAAGGAGCATGAATATATGAGTTGTTTTCATGCAACCACATGTTTGGCATGATATTGGCAACTTGGAGGTCCTTTTGTAACTTTATTTGCGCTTCATGGTTGGTTCCATTTAGATGTTTCCAAAAGCACTCTGCCACATTTTTCCCGATGTGCATAGTATCAAATAGGTGGGCTATTGGAAAGCTCTCATAATAATCTAATTTATAAAAAATAGAGAGTATTTTCATTCCTAGTGGAAATCCCGTCCCTTCCTTTTTGTCATACAGTGCTTTCCACCTAGAAGGATTCATCTTTCTTGGCTTCCTCATTTCCACTTCCTTTCCATTGAACTTATTTTTCTCACGCACTCGATAGCAATGATTTTGTGATATGAATTGTCTATACTCATCATACACAGTTTTATTAAGATCCTTTGAGTACCTATGCAACATTTTCTTCCCACATGATGGACAACCATATTTCCCCTTTGTTTGTAGCCCTGAAATAAGTATGGAACGCATATTGAGTAAATGGTAAAATGAACAAAATAATTACAAATGTAATTTATAATATATTACCACAACAAATAGAGAGTCCCGGGGAATCATGAATTGTCCAGATAAGGATCGCATGAAAGAGGAAGTTTCTATCATTGATAGGTCTTGATACATCATACGTATTTACACCATCCCATAATTCACGAAGCTCATCAATGAGGGGCTCCATGTATACATCCATATCCTTTACCTGATACCTCCCTAAATAAACAAAAAGTTTTGTATGAGGGTTTAACTGAGTTGATTTTTTTTGTATATAATCTTCAAGAAAGCATTGCATTAATATGTTCCAGTACCTGGTATGATGAGAGTTAACATTGCATGCTCCTTTTTCATTACCATCCAAGGGGGAAGATTGTTGTTAATAATTAAAACTGGCCAAATAGAATATATAGTTCTAAGATCTCCAAACGGATTGACACCATCCATTGCTAGAGAAATTCTTGCATTCCTCGGCTCATTTCTTAAATGTGGCCATTTTTCCTCAATATCTTTCCAATATTTTCTATCCGTGGCCATACGCATGACACCATCTTGGCTCCTCCCCCGTACATGATAATCCATATATTTTTCCAACTCCTTGCATTTGAACATCCTCTCAAACCTTGGCTTTAGTGGAATGTGTCGTAGTACTTTATAAGGAACCTTCTTGGATACTTGATCTTTACGATACCTATCTGTGTGACACACTGGGCATTGTTGCAAATTTGCATTCTTTCCATAGTACAATATATGGTCATTTGGACATGCATCATATGTATTGTACTCCATTCCAATGTCTTTCATTATTGAAGATACTTCTCTATGAGAATGAGGCAACTTATTGTCCTTTGGAAGCATCTTGTTTGCCAAAAGTCTACATGATGCAACAAATGATTTTATAACATAAGTATACACAATATTCAAAACTTTTAAGACATTTAGATCATTAATTTATAGGAATATCAAATCCTACCTTAATATATCAGTAAAGCATGTGTTTGTCAATCCATGTGTAACCTTCAAATTCAACAACAACATAAGTGTCACCAATATAGAAGTATCTGCATTTGGGAAAAGAGGCGTCCTAGCCAAATGAGCTAGGGGTGAATCAATAACTTCTTCAGAAGGTGTGTAGAAGTCTTGGATAAATTCATTAACACCAGCCTCATTTATCTGCGAAGTAGTTTCATCCATAAATGTGTCTTGTTCTTCATCCTGAGAATGGCTATCATCAGTGATATCTACCGGTTCTCCAGGAACATTGGGAACTGAAAGCGGCTTTTCATCAAAAAAATCATTTGAAATGATCAATAATAATGTATTACATAATGTGCATATTTATTTATTATAAGAATAACAATTTGTTAATATTATAGTGTACCTCTTCTATATAAACTCCATAGTTGAATCTATGTTTACCAACTAGCCGTCGCTTCTTTAGTTTCCTATTTTGGCACCTTTTGCAAGTGCAATATATCATTTCATTGAAGTAATCATTTGTCCCTGGAGCAGGTATTGCCGCTCGTTCATCTGAATATCCAAATGATGATGTGCTATTTCCCTGAATGCACCATGTATTATAAAAAATAAGAGTGCAACTTTTAACACAAGTATTACATCTTTCCCAAAAGAATATGACTCTTAGGTGCATGATATGTTATAGCTTAAGAAATTTGCAAGAGGTGAACTATAGAGGAGTATGTGTTGGATATTTTTTTTAGATGGTTTAGAGGATTAATGCAACGAAGTTATGTTTCTTTGCAAGAGATCAAACATTTAGAGTGAAAGTCATATCTGACAATCCAACATTTGTGCACATCTTACTTAGTTGGATATCATGCTATTTAGTTGTGATTCTTGAAAATGAAGAATGGCAAGGGAGTACTAAAAATGATGAGGATTTCAAAATACTAATGTCATTTTTTCCTCGAATGATTCCTAATATGAAAACAAGGTGATTAGTCAAGCCTTAAGACTTGGCATTAATTATTGGAAAAATTTACAGGTTTAAAAGAGGAACAACATTCCTCTTTCCTTCAGAAGTGACAACCAATCAGATGACAAGGTGAGGTTACAAGGAACCCAAAGTTCCAACACTTATTAATCAAATTTTCACTTTCTTTCCTTTTGCATGTTGAACTCCATCCTCAATTCATCCTATCCAATCCTATTTTTGACAACAATTTTCAAAATATGACTATCGGTCTCTTGCCTACCTTGTCAATTTCTCTCTTATTTGATGGGGACGAATTGAATTATGAATTCTCTACAGGGGTGATTACTTTTCAGTAACTTTTTGTGTATGAGAATTTTGTTTTCAATTTTTTGGTGAAAAGCAACTTAACGTGCAAAGGCAATGGTGACAACATCAGCAAAACCAAACAAGAATCCATAAAATACAAGAAAATATATAAAGAAGCCAACAACAACAACAAAACCAAACAAAAATATAGGATGAACTCAGCTCTCATGAAATACCTGATCTGCCATTTCGTATAGGCACCAAATAAATGGCGTAAAATAAATCTGCAAAGAAAAGTGTGTGAATGCTAGTTAGGATCATTACATAAATAGTTGTTGAAATATATGAAAACATGTATCTTAAAAAAAAATTTGTAACATTATTCTAAATGTATCTTGAGCACTAAACACAATTCAAACATGGTTAATAAAGAAGTGGTTCATAAGAATATATAGCCATTGTATTTTGACTTGAACTAGGAAAATATTATGCATCAGCTTGTATGTTCCTTGATAATTGTTTGCATCAAGTTCCATCCATATTAAGCCTTTTGTAGTATGCATTCTGCAGCTTGAATTGTGATGATAACATTGTCAAAATTGCCCTCTAAGTCTGTCCCTTTCCACACTTCTTTGTCTTTGAATTCTTCGTCATTTTTTTTTGAATACCTAACTTTACAATTAGAAAGAGTGAGAGACACGTGATGGCCACCTGCTGGGCCAGCACCAATTTATTTATTTATTTGAGAAAGAAATTGGTTACTTAGCGTAAGACAGCTTGGACATCGAAAGCTTTGTTGCCATTCCACATTCCTCTATTCCCCTCCTTAATCTACCTTTAACCCGCAGACTTACATATCTATCAACTTTGTAGTTATTATTCAATTTTTTTCTCTCTATTATTTGGAGTTGTTTAACAATTCAATGATTTTGATTTTTTTACTAATTTTTATAATCAAATTATAACTTGTAACTTTTCAGTAGTTAAAATCCATTTTTATTAAAAAAATTGAGTCAATCTCTAAAAACAAATCGTGTAGTATCTAGGTTATACAATGTTAATGCTTATATTTAGAATAGTATCTAGGTTATACAATGTTAATGCTTATATTTAGAATAGTATCTAGGTTATACAATGTTAATGCTTATATTTAGAATTCCAAAAATTACAGGTTTTGATAAAAAAAAATAAAAAAAAACTCTTTTAAGTATGATCTATTCTACCAACCTTTTATGACCACAAACATACATAACTAGACTATGGTCTCATAAAAAAAACTTCATGACAAATAAAAAAAGTAGTCTTAGATCTGTAAAATATCAATGGTATACCAACTTTTTTTGACCATGAAAAGTAATGACAAAATGTGCTTCAGAGATCAACAAAGCTTGCATGCTGGTTTCCATTTGGACTGGAGTTTTTGTGTCAAGGGGTGCATCTATAAAGGAATTGAAAAGTTTCCATCCTGCTAGCTATGATGACCCTATAAGGTATTTTTAATTTTTTTTTATAAAATATTAGTTATATTAACATTTATGACCAATTTGTCCAATTTTAACATCGAAACTCTGAAACTTGACCATTTAAAGTTAGTCAATTGTTACCCACTCTAAGAAAATTGGTTAATTTTACACAATCCTAAGAATAATATCTAATAGCCATAACTGGCGTTTCCTTAACTAATAGCCTTAACTGGTGTTTCGGGAAGAAAAAGTTTGCAGGCAAAAAAAACTAAAATCGAGATCTCTATGAATCTATGCTACATGAAGTGGAACGATATTCATTGTACCATCATCCTCACAAATTACCAAATAACCAATTAGCAATTAATAGATACTATTGGCAATATGCACTGCTGATTGCAAAGTAGTCACCACAGTGACCACATGGTATTTTTTTTATGTTGGAGGTGATTAATGGATGTTTTCTTATTGCTACAGGGAAATTTCCTTCAGTATGGGCAACATAGTTGGTATCAGGGAGAAATTTCTAAGAGCGGGGAGCATTATGGAAAGTCTTTTATTATATAATCACATATTACATTTCTTCTAAACAGAATGGAAAAGTTTCATGATGGTTGAAACTAACAGAAGAAAAACATGAGGATTTGTATGTATTCAAGAGTCAGATCGTGATAAAGAATGGCCATGACCAATCTAGTCAAAACACATGGTGGGGCGAGTTGATGGTATGAAAATTGAGGTATAATGATGGCCAATCACCATGAGACATGAACCAAACACATATTCAATGATTTGAATCAGAATCTTGATTGCTAAATGCATGGCCTCAGGATATATGTACTTGAGCTCATGGCTGAGTTGGGTTTGTGGTTTTGTTTACGAATATTGTATTGTATGGTAGTCCATGTCCATTACGCTAGTTGCATGTTTGCGAGTATTTGTTGGTTATTAAAAAAAAATATCGATGTTTCCTTAGGTATTTTTACCAATTAATTGTTGTATGTACTCAGAGATGATATACCTCCAGGCCATTCCAATAGATAAATCACATACATGATCAATTACTAACTTTAAAGATTGAACATACAAGTAATACTGAATGACTACACATTAGGCTTTCAAAATGTGTCGTGACACTATATTGTCTTGATTGATTGCATTTTACAATTAATTTTTGTTAAGGACTTTTCATGGGAATCATGAAATTTTCTTCTTGGATGTGGTGCGCCATATTATAAAAACTAAGTGGCATTGTAACTTTTTCTGGCATTATAACTAAGAGATAGCCTCGTACCTATGTATAACAGCCTCATGCCTATGTATAATTTATTTAAGCAATATGTGACAAGGTTCATACATTTATAACCTGATATTCAAATTAAAGAATGACTTATCCATTGGTTTCCATTGAATAATGAAACAATCCCCACTTTGACTTGAATTTCTTGCCATGGAAAACACCCAATGTTTGGCAGGAATGAGGATTGAAACTCTGTGAGATCAATTTAATGAATTAATTGTTGGTTTTATGTTCAACTCAGTTTAGAGACCAAAGAGAGGAAGTGCATTCCTACTGTGCATAGTGAATCCCATGCATAGAAGGATGTAGAGGGTGAGGATGTAGAGGGTGTAGTTATAGACTTGAAGTTGGCTCATAGAATTGGGGGATGGAAAAAATAAAAGTTCAGGTTACATGATGGGCTCTAGCCCTAACTTATGCCATATCTCAACCTTTATTCCATCACCCGAAGGTAGACTTCAGTTTGGAACCCGAAGGTAGACTTCAGTTTGGAATCCCATCACTAAATGTCGAGGCCACTTGAGCTATCAAACAAGAGAACGCATGGCATGTCAGTTAGCTCCCTGCAAGCTTGATCATGAGACATGGATATTGAGGTTGAGGGGTACTTAATCGCTTTGCAAATGGACTGTGAGTAGAGTGTACGACCCCTAATGTGGCCGAGTTCAGAACAATGACGTAAGATCTTGAGAACAACCAACAATAGATTCACACTATGACGCAATCAATGGACTATTCAAAACACAATATTCAAAACCCCAATTGTAATTTAAGAGAAATCAACTATGCACGTGACATGTAGCAGCCAACATGGATGATTATAACTGAATATGCCAACATGGAGAAGATTCGAGCAGAAAAGTTTGAGGCACTCTATTATTGGTTCGATCAGACGGGCCCACCCTCTCTCAACAGAAAGATATCAGATGAAACTACAGGAAAAGGTAAAAATAAAACGTGGAGTAGGTAAAACTTAACCTGCACGCAACAGGCAGTGGGAGTTTCAACAACATAGAGACTAAAAGCGGTAGTGGAGTAACGTCGGGCAGAGCACATGAAAGAGCTTTGATATGTGAGCCATTTTGAATTCCAATGGTGCTCATATTATGTGCTTAACTTAAGCCTAACACAATTAGTCAGAGATGTTATATTATTATAAGCATAACATAGGAAACACCTTTCGCCTTCTCAGGTCGTGTCGGCACGAAAAAGATGCCGTAACTTGACAGGAAACCTCTTTTACATATTCAATCAGCCCCTACGATATGCCACGTTACATCTTTACAAGAAATCTCAAGTAGCATTTACACTGAAAGTGGATCAAGATTTGGACAATCCTCGAATTTGAGAATTTCTAAAGGAGCCAATAATATAAAATTCTTGGGCAACAGCTTCAAATTTTTACAGCTATTCAAGATCAATATTTTAAAGCTCAAAGCTTTGAAATTGATAGGCCAGATAACTCGATATGGCACTAGTAGAAATTTTAATTCACTGTGATATAAAGCTGACTCAAGAGGAAGCACTCTCTTTCTTTTAATATGGCACAATGAAACATTTGGTATCTCTGATAAGAAAAACGAGTTTCGAAAAGACTGTCACCTAGTCTGTGTTGTGATATTTGAGGTAGTGGTTTCTTTTTCCCATTATTATACCTGAATTTTCTCCAGGCAGCTAATTACCTTCTGTGTGTAAAACTAGATTAACAACATCCCTCCTCACTTGATAAGATTTATCGCCCTTCATTTGCAATTCCTTTTTTTCTTTTCTTTTTCCAGGTCTGTTGGTTGCTATGTTTTACGAATTTTTGTTGTTCAAAGGCACGACTCTCTGGACGAGTAGTGCAAGAGTAAAGGTTCAACTATTTCACCTTCGCTTGATAATAGGGTTTGTATGGTTCTTGTGCGTAAGAGGTTCTTGGAGCTGCCAAGTATGGAAACATTGGTATCTAGGGTTTCGTTGGGGACATGGGTTGGGCATTGTAACTTCGACTTGACAATTCTAGTATATTAATGTGCTCATGCATAGGTTGACCAGAGGGTTAGGCCGAAACTGTGATTCCCTTGTCTTTGGTCTTGACCATGACAGTGCCCTCTAGAATGCTCTTAAAGCCGACGTGTAGTGCACTACTTGTAGGTTCTTTCCACATGGCATGTGTCTTTGTGTTTGGCTCAATTCTTTTAGAACTTCGGCTTGACATGAGGATTTAGTATTGCAAGATTACCCGCAGGCTCAAGTGGGGTGGCTTTGCTACGGGACTGTGTGCCTTAAATTCAGACGCACTAAGCACATAAGTGCCCACAAACTGGTAAGTAGCTGCCCACTATTGTTTTGCAGGTTGCAAATGGGGAAGGTTGGAATTGTTTCAATATAGTGTCATATGGCTTAGAGAGGAGGGGAATACGTGACGCTCTCTTCAGTGGAGAGGACAATGTGTCCATTTCTTTAATAATTACTGTTCGCCAGTTGTTGTTAGCTACTTCTTCTAAGAAATAAACAATTGTCTTGAATTTTGAAGTTAAATATTAATTTTTGTGATATATATATATATATATATTAAATTTTTTAACTGTTATTGTATCCTCATGATAGTTGCGATATATATATATATATATTTCTGTTATTGCATCCTCATGATAGCTACAAGACTTACTGCTTTGTCTATTGGTTAGGGTGTCTTTACTGAAGCCGTTTCTCCATAAGTTCATGCCGAGAATTTTTTAAATTATGTGTAATGCATATGTGAAAAAGTAGGTTTTGTTTATTCTCAATGAAACCCCTCATGCGACTAGCATTTCAAGATTACATGCAAGGCGACAATGGTGGCCAGCATCCATGGCTACGTTATTTTGACCCGACAGTCGATTTAGAGATTGGGCTTACGACCTAGTGACTTTTTTTTTTTTTGCTGAGACTACAAGCGGCTAGCTCCACACGATACATCTTTCACTGAGGGGGATTAAACAAGTCAAAAACTAATTCATACACAACCTTTAACCAACAATCCAGCAATAGTTACCACCGTCATTCTATCACCACAAGAGAACTCCAAGAGAGAGATCCACCCAGGTCTCAAATATAGAGAGAGCATTCACCAGGAAACTAATTTTTGCGAGAAGAACAAACCCTAATGGAGGACCACCAGATGCTTGTATATTGTCCCCGTGGAGTACATAATGAGGATATAAGCTCATCAAAGAATTTTGCAGAGAGCTTTGGGTCACTCTAAAGGCTTTGCTAAAACAATGAAGAATGACAGTGAGCAATCATTACTATAGAGTATAAACAAAGTTCAACATTTAACCAGGAAGTTCCATCCATCTAATTGAGAGAACTCCAAGAGAGAGATCCACAGAGGTCTCAAATATAGAGAGAGCATTCACCAGGAAATTAACTTTTGTGGGAAGAACAAACCTTAATGGAGGACAACCATATGCTTGGATATTGTCCCCGTGGAGCACATAATGAGGATATAAGCTCATCATAGAATTTTGCAGAGAGCTTTGGGTCACTCTAAAGGATTTTCTAAAACAATGAAGAATGACAGTGAGCAATCATTACTATAGAGTATAAACAAAGTTCAACATTTAACCAGGAAGTTCCATCCATCTAATTGAAAATACAATCGCTTCTATATGCAATAATAAATGTTTATTGATTTCCTTATAGGCCTATGAGTGTGTAAACATTTCCTAGTCTTTGTAGGTTACTACTCCCTAAAAATGATGGCCCCTGCTATGCTCAGTGCTCAATCGAACGCAGAGGTTAATCTTCAAGAACAAAGCTGGCTTTGTTATTCTGTTTCTTAAAAAAATATAAAAAATTCAAGATATTTTAAATTGAGATCTACAACAATGAAATTCAAAATAATAGGTAGAAAAGAGCTGCAAGCCACAAAGTATGTACTATATTTGGCTGGGAGGGCTGCTTCAAATAAGAAAGAGAATTAAATGAAGAAGGGCGCCACACTAGTTTTTGAAGCCTCTCCTACCTGGTTGAAGGTGAACGCTGGAATCACTGTAGCTTGCCCTACTCTATGGCGTTGCTTTAAAAGTTTAGAGTATCTGGGAAAATATCACAGGCCGGTATATAAAAAAAACCCAATAAAAAATCACATTGATGAAACGGGTCGACACGCCGGTTGATGAAGGTGGCCATTAATATTCAAGGCACGTCTCCCTAGAATTTTATTTATTTATTTTCCTTTTAATTAAATACGCTTCCTTTTAAGACATTTTATATATTTAAGACAAAACGGGTAGTTTCGTCTTAAATATAAGTCTTAAATGACTCCTTGGTGTAGTAGTGACAATATCTAATTAATTTTCTTAATGAAAGTAAAAGTATATTAAATTTAGTCTACAAGGTGTAAAATAAGCTATGAATGAGTGTACTATTAAAGCACTCATTACATAAGGTCACTGTCTCTTATGAGCTTTATATATATATATATACATTATTTTACTTTACTCAATAAAAAAAAATAATAATCATCAATTTAAAATTTATTTTAATTATTATATTCAAAATTGTTTAAATTCGGAGTTATATATATATATATATATATAATATTTTTTGAAATCAATTTAATAAAATTAAAATGATTTTTCTTTTTTTATAAAAGTGGTTAACAATGAATTTTCATAAATTTTTACGCCGATAGGAGTTTTCATAGGAGTTTTCATTTAACTTTTGGGGGTGGGAGTGGGGTGGGTGATTTATTGTATTTTTAATAATGGAGGGTCAGATTTGAATTATGCTCGAATATTCTTCGCCGGTTCCTCAAATCAAGGATTCAGATTTAATGAGTTAACTGAGGGGCATGTCTAAATCGAATCGACGCCATTGTTATTTAAAATAATTTCAATAAATGCCAAGTGGTTGAGCTACGCTGCGCTGTACCATCAGTCCTGTAACGATCAGCATTGTACTATCTCCACTCCACTCCCCAGTCATGTAACGATCGGTTGCGTTGTACTATTGTAACGATCCGCTGCCCTATTTCCCCCTTCTGAGTGCGTTCCTGTAGCGGAGAAGCTACATCCCATTGCATATTAATCCTGAAGCCAAATCCATTTACATTTACAATACTTGCAGGCTGAAGCATTGGAAAGTTTGGCTGGAAAATCACGCACGCAGGTAGAAGACGAGTGGCTGGAACGTTTGGTTGGAAAATCACGCAGAAGAGGAACCAGCTGCCCGTAGAAGAGGAGAACACAGCAGCAAGGAGCCCGCACGCAAGAGAAAGCCAGAGAAGGAGCCCGAGCCCACACGCAGGAGAAAGCAAGAGAAGGAGCCCGCGCGCAGAAGAGAAAGCAGCCGCAACAGGAGACCACCGACCTTCACAGGTGTGCTAAGTAATTTGGTTTGCTGTAGTGCTTTTCCCTGTTTCAATTCAATTCTCGACTATAGCTCCCTCTTGCAGAAGGATGCGGAACTGCATTGTGATCAAGAAATAGGGCCCTGGATAATGTTCCTTTACTCTGTTCATTTCAGATTGAAGGAATCAGTCCTTAACATATCTGTCGTTAATACTGTGTATTGTTTCCTATTTATTTATGAATCGCCGTCGATCCCTTCCAGAAACATTGTCGAGAGAAGAGATATTCGCCCAGAAGAGCGAATCCTTCTGATCAACAAAGGATGCATGCCAGCAACAAGAAGCAAGGAGCTGGAAGATGGCCGAACCCTAGCCGATTACAATATTCAGAAGGAATCCACTCTTCACCTCGTCCTCTATCTCAGAGGTGGAATGCAGATCTGGAAGTTGAGAGCTCTGACATAATTGATAATGTCGAGGCTAAGATTCAAGACAAGGAAGGGATTCCACCCGATCAACAGAGGTTGATGTCGAGGACGGACGCACTCTTGCCACCGGAAAACAGCTCGAGGATGGCCGCACTCTTGCCGATTATAACATCCAGAAGGAATCGACACTTCTCTATCTCAGAGGAGGGATGCAAATCTTTGTGAAAACAATGACGGGAAAGACCATCACGCTTGAATTTGAGAGCTCCGACACTATTGATAATGTGAAGGACAAGATTCAGAATAAGGAGGGAATTCCTCTGGATCAATAGAGATTGATCTGTGCACGGAAGCGACTTGAAGATGGGAGGACACTGGCCGATGGGATGAGATTGATCTATGCAGGAAAGCGACGTGAAGAGGGGGTTTGGATCTCAATTCTTGATGTTAATATAAAGCTTTATATCTTGTTGGTTCTCATTGGATAAAAACATTCATTTTAATGAAAGCTCAATGCTTGTTGATTACAACAATCAACATAGAGAAGGAATCTACCCTCCACCTTGTCTTGCGTCTGAGTGGTGAGTTTTAAAATCCTGTTCTGCAAATAAATTCGTGTTTTATAGGCTTTTAGATGTTGTTTTTGTATTCTCTGTTGTTATTAGATATTCGATTTCGATTACAAGGAGAGGTACTGTATTAGTTACCGATCTTCTTTGATTTGTTAGTCTTTGTTGTGTGAGTAATATTACAATGGATTATTCAAGAACTTTGTATCACATGCAATTTGTTTTCTTATTTCACCATGGAGGTTTTAGTAGATAATTGTCAATATTTATCATGAAAAGAGTACTTTGGTTGCAATCTCAACTTTTCTATTTTCTGGAAACTTCTCCTGTGATGATGAAGGTTGTTTTCTTAGATCACTAGCAATACCCAGCTCGATATTGCAGTCAGTTCGTTGTAAGATTTAATATTTTGTTATATTTCGTTTGGACATTTCCATTTTCCTTACATTTGTATCCTCAAAAAAGAGGAGTCCAAGAATGCACTCTCGCTTTGACCAGATCCAAAGGCTAGGTATGATGATTCTCCTCGACTATTCCAGAATCACACAACGTGCAGCACTGAACAATTTTTGTATGTCTCCAGCAGTTGTTGTCTCTTCCTTTGTGTACTTATCTTCAATTGAATGACTTTTTTGTTCACTATTCAATTTCAATGGTTATTGGATACTTTTTGTGGTAGGATTCCTTTTGGGCTTTCCGTCCCTTGGCTATTAATTAAAAGGATTTAGCAGGGGATGCTATTTGTAGTCCTCTTTCCACTTAGCTCTAACAACTCAACCAATCATTGATATCATCTTGGTTATCAATCTCATCAATATCAATGTTCTCCCATTCAAAGAAGATTGCAGATTTTGCTTCTATAGCCAAAGAACAAAGCTGGGGAGTGTCAGGCAATGTTGAAAGCCTGCAAGAAAACAATAAAGTTTGAATTAATTATAATAACCATCCAAACTCCAACTTTTGCTTATATTATATATATATTAATTAATTAATGCTGCTTCAGTATCTTGTGGGTAGTTATTATCTACTTAAACCAAAATCCATAATTATATCAAGTAATGTTGCTCTCTTCAGTGGGTTTTATTCCTGTAGTTTAATATAGATAAAAGCGAACAACTTATAATGGAATCTTTTAGCTCTATGAAGGATACAAAAATTATTACTTTTCTGTTATTAAAATCTTCAAAAATTTATTTAAAGAGAATTAGATAAAATGTTCAACCAGAAAACGCACAACTTTGCACATCATTTTCTTTGTTTTTAATTATATTTACATTGTTTCAACGATACCATGGGGTTCTCTTATATTCTTGAGAAGCAAATTCAAATCTTAACTTTATGTTGAACACTGCGAGTAAAATATCACAATTTTGAATTTTGGTTGATAAAAATATGTGAAATAAATGATAACTCATAATGTTGAGTGCAGTATAAATGCACAATAAAGAGTAAATTTATGAAATTTAAGTATATGTGATACTCATAGTATAAATTGCAGAGTACACTATGATTGTACAAAAAAAATTGCAAATTTTGGTATTTTGTAACCATTTATTAAGATTCAACAAGGTCATGGTGAATTGCATAAAACAATGTATTTTAGTTTACTTTTCTAATTAATAAAAATATTTTTATTTTTATTAAAAAAATTATAATAAAATATCAAATACACAAATTATAATGAGATTTATATAAAATTTAAGTACTCTATAACTAGCAAGCCATATTAATATTAATAATATGGCTTATATACGCCGATCGGCGTATATCCATTGTTTAAATCTGGTTGATATAAGCCGATCCGCGTATATAAGCCATATTATTAATATTAATATGGCTTGCTAGTTGACGGCCGACCTGCTCGTGAAGTTTTGTTAATAATATTAATTAATTATAATAATAATAACATCTATTATTATTATTTCAATATTTGTTATTTTATAAAAATAATAATAATTAAAAAAATATTGTACACACATATACTGTTCTTGTAAAGAATACATCACAATATGTCATATATTTTTATAATAATAATATAATAATATTAATATTAATATATTTTTATTATTATTATTAAAATTGCGAATTCTCATTACAAAAGTAAAAATGTTAACATTAATATTAATGTTTTTTAGCATTAACATTATGTTAATCATTAATGTAAATGTTAATATTAATACTAATATTAATATAATATTAATATTATTATTGTTATTATTAAAGTTGCAAATTCTCATTATAAATTATTTTCATTTAATATTATTATAATTATATTTTCTTGTTTTCATTTACAATTATTTTAATTAATAATTAATAAGTAATCAGTAATTAGTAATTAATCATTATTTTTATTATTAGTATTTTAATTAATTTCTTTGTTTTCATTTATAATTATTATAAAAAAAATTTATTTATAAATATTTTTTTTATTAATAAATATTTAATTATAATCTATAATAATAATAATTATTTAATTACAATAATAATATCATCTCTTTATTCTTATTCTTATTATTATTTTATAATAAATAACAAATATTGAAATATATAATAATAATAATAATAAATTATTTTGTATATATATATCCTTTTCTCGTAAACAATACATCGCAAACATATGTTTTAATAATAATAATAATGATGATAATAATAATATCTTTTATTATTATTATTATTATTGAAAGAAATTATTATTATTATTAAAGTTGCAAATTCTCATTATAAAATATTTTCATTTATTATTGTTATAATTATATTTTCATTTACAATTATTACAACTATATTTTTGTACTTATAATTATTTTTATTATTATAAAGTATCTAAAAATAAAAGAAATTAATAAATAAAAAAAGAAGAATATTATTATTATTATTATTATTATTATTATTATAAAATATTTAAAAAAATAATAACAATATAATAAAAATAATAATTATTATTTAAAATAATAATAACAATAATAATAATAATCATTATTATTAAATTTTTAACATAAAATATTCTTTTTCTTTCTAAATATATATTTTCTTTAGTATGGTCATATTTGTTTTTACAAATATATTTTCTTATTTTCATTTACGATTATTTTAATTAATAATTTTATTATTATTATTATATTTTTTATTTCGAATTATTTTTATAATTATAAAATAATTAAAAAATAAAATAAAATAATACATAAGAAAATAAGAATATTATTATTATTATTATAAAATATTGAAAATAATAATAATAATTATTATTATTTAAAATAATAATAATAATTATTTAAAATAATAATAGCAATAATAATATTAATATTAATAATAATAATAATTATTATTATTATTATTATAAAATAGCAATTTTTTAAATATTTTATAATAATAAAATTGTAAATGAAAATAAGAAAATATACTTATAATAATAATAAATGAAAATAATTTATAATGAGGATTTACAAATTTAATAATAATAATATATTTTTTAATAATAATAATAATAATAACAACTACAATAATAATAATAAAAGATATTATAAATGTCTATATGAGCTCAATAAGTAGATGCATAGTTATATGACATTGTAACATTTTGAAGTAGACTTGTAAAAATGTCATATTCTAGCATTAGTGGAAGGGGTAGGTAGTATCCTTAACCATGGTGAAACATAGTAGAATGCGACATGGCAGGTTTTGTGACAATGCGATATGGCAAGTTTTGTTGACTTTTGGCTTACTATGGTTAAGTATGTTTGACCATGGTCAACTATGGTCCACCATGGTTGACCATGCTCGACCATGGCGGACCATGGTTGACCATGGTCAGCCACGAATAAATTAGAAAGGAATTAAGATTATTTATATGGTCAACCATGGTTGACTATGGTTGACTAATCTCTCTTTGGATCTCAGTATGGTTGACCATGGTTGACCATGGTTGACTATGGTTTACCATGGTTGACTTTGGGAGACCTTTGGTTAACAATGGTTGACTATTGTTGTGCTTTGTTGACCATGGTTGACTTTGCTTGGCCATGCTTGGATTTGGTTGACTTGTCTATGGTTTACCATGGTTGATGATGGTTGACCATGGTTAAGTAAGGGGGACTTTGGTTGACCATGGTTAACTTAGATTTACCATGGTTGACTTTAGTTGACCATGGGTTACTATGGTTGGCTATGGTTGACCATGGTTGCTCATTGTTGACTATGTTTGAAAATGGTTAACCATGGTTAACTTTGGTTGATCATGGCCAACCATTGGTTGACTATGGTTAAGAATGGTTGAATGCGATATGGTAGGTTTTGTCACAATGTGAGGTGGTAAGTTTCATTGACTTTTGGTTTATTATGGTTAACTATGGTTGAGCATGGTTTACTATGGTCCACCATGGTTGACTATGGTCAACCATGGACAAATAAGAAAGGAATTAAGATTATTTATATGGTTGACCATGGTCAAGCATGCAACCATGGTTCACCATGGTCAACCATGGTTTACTATGGTTAATTAATCTCTCTTTGTATCTCACTATGATTAACCATGGTTGTTTATGGTTGACCATGGTTGACATTGTTTAACCATGGTTGAATTTAGTTAATAATGGTTGACTTTTGGTTTACCATGGTTGACTTTGGTAGACCTTCGGTCAACTATGGTTGACCATTGTTGTGTTTTGTTGACCATGGTTGACTTTGATTACCCATGATTTCATTTGGTTGACTTGTCTATGGTTTACCATGGTTGATGATGGTTGACCATGGGTGACTTTGGTTTACCATGGTTGACTGAGATTTACCATGGTTGACTTTAGTTGACCATGCGTTACTATGGTTGGCTATGGTTGACCATGGTTGTTCATAGTTGACTATGACTGACAATGGTTGACTATGGTTGACTTAGATTTACCATGGTTGACTTAAGTTGGCCATGGGTTACTATGGTTAGCTAGGGTTGACCTTTGTCTGGATTTATTCAACTATGCTTGTTGATGGCTTACCTTTTGGTGACCACGGTTGACTTTAGTTTAACATGAATGAATTTGGGTGGCTTATGTTTGAACATGGTTGACTTTGGTTGACCATGGTAGAATTTAATTGAGCATGGTTGACTTTGGTTGAACACTAATGGCTGACCATGGGTGACTTTAGTTGACCATGGTTGACTTTATTTCACTTTGGTGACTATATTTGACTATTGTTGATATTAGTTGACTTGTTTTAACACAGTTGAATTTGGTCAACCATGGACAACCAAAGTCAACCATGGTTGACCATGCTGAGCCATCATTGACTTTGGTTATTTATCGTTGAATTTGGTTGACTTTTGATTAACCACGATTGCCTTTAGTTTACCATTGTTGACTTTGGTTGAGCATGGTTAGGCTTGGTTGACTTTCATTCACTATGGTTAGCTATGGTTGGTTATGGTTGACCATGGGTGACTTTGGTTGATATTGGTTGACCATAATTGATTTTTTGTTTAATATGGTTGACTTGTTATACAATGGCTGACTTATGGTTGAATTTTGTTGACCATAGTCAACTATGGTTGACCATGATTGAATTTGGTTGACTATGGTTGACTTTGATTGACTTTTGGTTGACGGTGGTTGACTTTGGCTGACTATGGTTGGCTTTGGTTAACCATGGTTGGCTATGGTTGGTTATGATTTACCATAGTTGAATTTGGTTGACCATGATTGACTTTGGATAACCATGGTTGGCTTTGGTTGACTTTGGTTTTTCATGGTTGGCTATGGTTAGTTATGGTTGACCGTAGTTGACTTTGGTTGACCATGGTTGAATTTTCATTGATTATGGTTGGGCATGGTTCACTATTGCTAACTATGGTTATCCATGGTTGAATATGCTTGACTATGGTTCACCATGGTTAGCTTTGGTTGACCATGGTTAACTATGGTTGACTATAGTCGACCATAGTTGAATATGGTTAAACATGCTTGACTTTGGTTGACGAAGGTTGACTTTTGGTTCATCATGGTTGACTTTAGTTTATGACGGTTGACTTTGGTTAACCTTTGGTTAAAAATGGGGTACAATGCTTGACTTTGGTTGACTATGGTTGGTTTTGGTTGATTATGGTTATCTATGTTTGAACATGCTTGACTTTGGTTAACCATGGCCAACTTTGATTGACCATGGTTGACTTTGGTTGACCATGGTTGAATTTAGCTTACCATGCGTTACTATGGTTGGCTATGGTTGACCATGCTTTACTATGCTTGACTCAGATTGACCATGGTTTACTTTGGTAGACCATGGTCAACCATTGGTTGAGTGTGGTTGAGAATGGTTGATTATGGTTTCCCATGGTTGAACATGTTTGACCATTGTTGACCATGGTTGACTATGATTGACTTTTGGTTGAACATTGTACACTTTGGTTTGCCATAGTTGACTTTGGTTGAATTTTGATTGACCATGGTTGACCATAATTATTTATGGCTTGCTATTGTTGAATTTGGTTGACCATGATTAACTTTTTTGAATTTTGATTGAATTTGGTTGAGTATAGTCGACCATGTGTGAAAGGTTTACTTTAGTTGACCATGGTTGAAATTTTGTTGACTTTGTCGAAATTTTGGTTAAAACAATGTTAATATTATATTTATTTTAATATTATAAATTTTTTTTTCATAAATCTAAAATTTATCACATGTTATTTAAATATAACAATCTATCACATCTTTCTTAAAAATATCTCATGTGTATCCTTCAACACATTTGTGTATAAAACTTGTTAAAATTAAATAAAATTTAAATATTTATAATAATTTATATGTTTTAAGTTACACCATGCTTAAATTTTGTGATTTTTAATTCATCCAAACCCTATTAGTTTTCACATAAAAGCTTACAATTATTAAAACAATATATAAAAACACTATAAGTACCCTATTTTAAAATTATTAAAAAATTATAAAAAATTTATATAACAATTATTAAAAAACACTCTTAATAATGATTTAAAGAAAGAATTTAGAAAACTTGATATACTAATTATTTAAACTATTTAACCATATAATAAATTTTTAAACTAAAATTATAGAAAAAGTACATAATATATCATTTTTAATTTATATATAATATTATAAATTGTAATGGTTGAGTTTACATTATATTAAAATTAACATAAATTTTAATCGGGAGGGATTGTCAGAATTGCCTTGTTTAGTAACTAAATTAGAAAGCCTTGTTTTATGGGCGTTCAATATCAATTGATTATATAATTTATCGCTATTTATACTTTGCCTTACTTAAGAACTATTACCAACTACCCAATTTAACAACCTCATCACTCCATGCCTCAACTGTCGATCTTGGAAGGGCTTGCTTGGGTGCTGGTTCCACTTAGTCCGTGACTCATGGAGAATTAATATTCCTGTTAGCTACATGCTCTTCATACTTTACTGTTTTGTTTGGCCCAAGGCGGAGGAACATTTAATAATTAATTGAGTTTACTTTTTGAAAATTTAGTTATAAACCCAGATGATTAAGTAATAGTATTAAAGTATTAATATTAGAAAATTTAACCATTTAATTAGAAAATGATTGATTAAAAATCTTTCCAAATTTTAATATTAAATATTAAGATTAATATTGTTATTAATATTAATAATGTTTATTAAAATTAGTTAATAAAATTAATACATTAATTTTAACATTAATTAATACTATTAATGTTAACATTAATTAATACTATTAATGTTAATTTAAAATGTTAATATTATATTAATTTTAGGTTCAACTTATTGAATTTGAACAAAAATACCAGTGTTTGCAAAGTTGAATAATAACATTTGGTGTTAAACTTAATATTATATTAATTTTAAAATTGAATAATGTTATTAATTTTAAAGTTAAATAATGTTAATATTATATTAATTTTAGGTTAAACTTATTGAATTTGAATAAAAATATGCACTTTGTAAAGTTGAATAATAACATTTACTTCGAGAACTTGAATTTATTAAACTTAAATATAAATACCATAGTAAAATCTCTTACAACTTCAAACAACAATTAGATCAATTAGATCAAAGAAAACATTCCTCATCTTTGAATTAACAATCAGATAAATAACATTTATCAAGATGTAATAATATTATGATGGAGAAATAAGGTTTTGGCTGCATATATTAATAGAGAAAGAGGGTTTTGGTTTGCAATAACTATGAAATCCATGAAAAGATTAATAAGTATTTAAATAATTCTTCCACTGTTGTGCTGTACACTGCAATACATTAACGAACAATTTGTGAGTAAATTTGTTAGAAAGGAAAATTTATAAACAAAACAATAAAGGCTACCCAAAATTGATGTAATGTGTAGCAATTAGATGTAGTTACCCGAATTTCAAAAAAAAACAGCCACAAACCTTTAGCATATATCCTCGGAACTTACTTACAGATAGATCTTGGGAAACTGCGGGATGGATCTTGTCAATTAGAAAGCCTTGTTTTATGGGGGTTCAATATCAATTGATTATATAATATATAGCTATTTATACCTTTGCCTTACTTAAGAACTATTACCAACTACCCAATTTAACAACCTCATCACTCCGTGCCTCAACTGTCGATCTTGGAAGGGCTTGCTTGGCTGCTGGTTCCACTTAGTGCGTGACTCATGGAGAATTAATATTCCTGTTAGCTACATGCTCTTCATACTTTACTGTTTTGTTTGCGAACACGCCCAAGGCGGAGGAACATTTAATAATTAATTGAGTTTACTTTTTGAAAATTTAGTTATAAACCCAGGTGATTAAGTAATAGTAGTAAAGTATTATATTAGAAAATTTAACCATTTAATTAGAAAATGATTGATTAAAAATCTTTCCAAATTTTAATATTAAATATTAAGATTAATATTGTTATTAATATTAATAATGTTTATTAAAATTAATTAATAATATTAATACATTAATTTTAACATTAATTAATACTATTAATGTTAATTTAAAATGTTAATATTATATTAATTTTAGGTTAAACTTATTGAATTTGAACAAAAATACCACTGTTTGTAAAGTTGAATAATAACATTTGGTGTTAAATTTAATATTATATTAATTTTAAAATTGAATAATGTTATTAATTTTAAGTTAAATAATGTTAATATTATATTAATTTTAGGTTAAACTTATTGAATTTGAATAAAAATATGCAGTTTGTAAAGTTGAATAATAACATTTACTTAGAGAACTTGAATTTATTAAACTTAAATATAAATACCATAATAAAATCTCTTACAACTTGAAACAACAATTATATCAATTAGATCAAAGAAAACATTCCTCATCCCAAAATTGATGTAATGTGTAGCAATTAAATGTAGTTACCCGAATTTCACAAAAAAAAAACGTTTGTTGATATAAAATAAAGTTTGATCAACTTTAAAAGTATTCCATGATGATTGATGATATAAAATTTAATCAAATTTTAATGGATAATAATATTGATTGCGATATATATTAGAAATCATTTTTTTATATATATTGGATATAGGCTCTCATATATTCAACCCATTGGCATATTAAATTTCAGGATAAAAGAAATCTGTGGTTATGATCTTAAATGCATCTAAAAATTGAGATGAACAAATAAAATCGTATAGAAAGAATAAATTTTGAAAAGAAATTATATTAAACACTCTAATCAGAGATATAGTTCGAAGGATTCTTAGAACCAACAATATTATAACAATGGCGAACGTCTTAACAGCGTGGAATGAGGATTTGAGACTTTATTTCCCGAGTTCTTATAAACTATACACGTGATCAGGAGGAGATTTTCTTGATTACAATCTATGGAACTAATCTTTTAAGATGTATTAATAATATACATAATATACTATCTCAAGATATAGAGATTAAACTTAACATTAGCTACAATCAATTTAACTAACCTCTTAACATGTATTACACAGTATATATGACAATATATCTTACATTTTAATGCTTTCTTTCCGGCCATGATTATAACCTTCTTCTCCATGTACAAAAATTACAAATTACTGTTTGTAAAATCTTGGCAACCTAAGCCACTAACATTATTATAATAATGGATGTCTGAGAATCAAAATGTGTTGGTGTGCAGAAGTTACTATAGATGTACAAATCCAGATGCTTTGCAAAGAAGCAAGTGGAGAGATCGGCTGAGGACCCAGAGAGTAGGTAACAGTATTATCATTGAAGACGAGAATCCAAGCAAAGATCACAAGGTATATATATAACAATAACAATGTTGACAAAGGGGCCATTGATCCAATAACTGCACCATCCTCACTGCTACATGCTCATACAATAGATATTTTAAAAACACGTGATGCTTTATTTCCATAGATTGCTCTTTTCCATAGATATTTCCATAGATATTTTAAAAACACGTGATGCTTTATAAGAATCATAGATTGCTCGGGAAATTTCCATAGATTGCTCTTTTCCCAGAGACAAGAATCATCTGCCTTTGTCATTGTGAACATTTAATTGTGAATAAAGCAAATGTAAATTACTTGGCACCATTAAAACTGAGCAGTGTACCTTGGCATTTTTAATTAACATTATTACAGATGTGCAATCTATTGAACTCTTGTAATTTAGTTGATATCTATGCTAGTGGACAAATGTGTTGCTTACTTGAGTATTAATTAAAGCATAGGGTCGCAGTAATTTGTTCTATTTGCTCCGGGCCCTCATCTTGAGATTGATCTATCTTGGATTGAACAGAAGTCTTTTCCTCGGGGCTCTCTTTAGTAGAACTGTCATATTTTTGAAATAAAATTAATTAATTAGGTCAAACATAGTAATTATGTAAATAAAAAATAGAGTGAAAATTGTTATTATATATATAATAGTAACTATAGGCATAAATCTTAATAGGATATCCTTATCAAATTCTTTAGATTTCTGTTAATCATGGATTCAGGATATGAGTCTCAGATATGTTTTATAAATACTGTTATGTTTAACCTGTATGTTATTTAAGTTTGGTAGAAGTCATTGTCGCTGTCTTTGTGATTTATGGAATAAGGCAAACCTTATGCTCAACATTACAGTAAACATGGTACAGCACTGGTCATGGGCACTCTGGAAGAATTATTAGGGTGTTCGTAATTGTATAGTAAACACAGTATAGTACTGGTCATGCGTACAGATGGATCATAGTATAAAAATCTAGATCTTTTTTTCATTAAAAAAATCGTTTTTTAGTGAAGCTTATTGCAAATGCATCGAAAAGTCATTTTTTAGTGAAGCGTATTGCAAATGAAAATGCTTGGAAAGTTGGTTCAATTTCTTTTTCCTACGGATAAATTCTATATCCTTATCAAATTCTTTACATTTTTGTTGATCATGGATTCAGGATATGAGTCCGAGATATGTTTTATAAATACTGTTTTGTTATGATTGCAGAGAATGAATCTCTTTTCTCCATTAAACGTTACACAAACCCTATGGATTCTAATCTTCTGGCGTTTTTAAAAAGGCTTAGGCGAATCTCTGTGACCCAAATAGCTCAGAAGGTAAAACTGAGGATATTTCTGAGGCTGGGCATTTCCGTCTGCAAGAACTCTAATTGGAGTTAAAAGGTAAAATAAAAAGAGAATTGCACAGAACGCTTAAGTGATTAACATTCGCCATAATCGACACAAGAGAACTAAAGCGGATTTACAATGCTCTTTGTAAACATGGTGATATTATAGATCTGGAAGATAATAAAAAAAAGGGTTTAACAGATTTAAGTATTCTACCCAGAACGCTGTAACCAAATATAGATCATTTTAAAAGATAACAGAGCTTGATCCCAAGGACTTAGCTTGTCAAATGTTTAAATACTATATGGGATAGGACGGCTTGGTAGGAGATCTCGATCCTAAGAATTATGTTTATATCGCTAAAAGGGAATGGGAAAGCTCGATCCATCCAAATTATTTGTGCACACATCCAAATTACTTCTGCATGGATCTGTGTAAAGAGAAGACAGGGAAAAGCACTACAACAAACCAAATTACTTAGCACACCTGTGAAGGTCGCTGGTCTCTTGTTGCGGCTGCGTTCTCTTCTGCAGGCGGGCTCCTTCTCTTGCTTTCTCCTGTGTGCGGGCTCGGGCTCCTTCTCTGGCTTTCTCTTGCGTGCGGGCTCCTTGCTGCTGCGTTCTCCTCTTCTACGGGCAGCTGGTTCCTCTTCTGCGTGATTTTCCAGCCAAACGTTCCAGCCACTCGTCTTCTACCTGCCTGCGTGATTTTCCAGCCAAACATTCCAACGCTTCAGCCTGCAAGTATTGTAAATGCAAATGGATTTGGCTTCAGGATTAATATGCAATGGGATGTGGCTTCTCCGCTAGAGGAATGCACTCAGAAGGGGGAAATAGGGAAGCGGATCGTTACAATAGTACAAGGAAGCGGATCGGTTACATGACTGGGGAGTGGAGTGGAGATAGTACAACGTTGATCGTTACAGGACTGATGGTACAGCGCAGCGCAGCTCAACCACTTGGCATTTATTGAAATTATTTTAAATAACAATGGCGTCGATTCGATTTAAACATGCCCCTGAGTTAATTCATTAAATCTGAATCCTTGATTTGAGGAGCAGACGAAGAATATTCGAGCATAATTTAAATCCGACCCTCCGTTATTAAAAATACAATAAATCACCCACCCCACTCCCACCCCCAAAAGTTAAATGAAAACGCCTATCGGCGTAATTATAATAAATTACAATAATAATATTTACAAGTGATTGAATTTATAAAAATATTATTTGGTTTTACATCTATTCATTCCATATTGAAGGAATGAGTCCTTAAAATATATGTCATTAATACGGTGTATTGTTTTTATATATATTCTCTCCGATCGAATGGAGTAGATCATGATCTATCAGTCGCAATATTGTGTTTTGGTTTTACATTTAGTCGGTTCAGGTTGGATAATTTAGTTCTTAAATTATCAGTCATTAATATTGTGTTTTGTGTTACATCTATTTGCTTTAGATTGAATGGAGTAGATCATAATCTATCAGTCATCGATTATGTGTCTTGTCTCTCCATCGATCCCTTCAGATCAGAGACATAGCCCTGCTTTTGCAAATCACTTTTCACTTTTAATGTGTACCTTTGTTCAATGTAAATCCTATTTAGAATCAAAGGGATGGCTTTGAAGCTTAATATTGGTTGTGCCCTCGCGTCGATCTTGTTAAGATCAAGTAGGCGAAATGCGTGGGAGAATCGAACCTTTAGGATTGTATGTTGATAGTGCATTTCGGTTCCAATAACTTTGATTGTGTCTTAATTAACATAGGAAATATCTCTCTCTCTAGATCTTCCTTTCCAGTACGCAATGGTAAAGTCGAATCATCCTTTCTATGGTTAACTGACATTTTGATGCTGCAGTAACTACAAGCAATCGATCTATAGATTTCTTTTACAATCCCCCTTCCCTTTCTGTATGTTTCCATACTTAGCAGCTCTTTTGAACACCACTGTTAGTTGAACCGCATGCCAAGTTTCCCTTTGGAACGAAACGTTATGAGTGATCCACCTACTACACCAGCTAAACCTACCATAGTTTCTCAGGATCAACACCTAACCTTCACACTTCAATTATTGCAATCGACTTGCTAACCGAAATCTGACCTAAGTTAGGTGTCAGTTATGTGATATTTATATCTTGTTGGTTTTCATTGGATAAAAACATTCATTTTAATGAAATCTCAATGCTTGTTGATTACAACAATTAGCATAGAGAAGGAATCTACCCTCCACCTTGTCTTGCGTCTACGTGGTGAGTTTTAACATCCTGTTCTGCAAATAAATTCGTGTTTTATAGGCTTTTAGATGTTGTTTTCGTATTCTCTGTTGTTATTAGATATTCGATTTCGATTACAAGGAGAGGTACTGTATTAGTTACCGATCTTCTTTGATTTGTTAGTCTTTGTTGTGTGAGTAATATTACAATGGATTATTCAAGAACTTTGTATCACATGCAATTTGTTTTCTTATTTCACCATGGAGGTTTTAGTAGATAATTGTCAATATTTATCATGAAAAGAGTACTTTGGTTGCAATCTCAACTTTTCTATTTTCTGGAAACTTCTCCTGTGATGATGAAGGTTGTTTTCTTAGATCACTAGCAATACCCAGCTCGATATTGCAGTCAGTTCGCTGTAAGATTTAATATTTTGTTATATTTCATTTGGAAATTTCCATTTTCCTTACATTTGTATCCTCAAAAAAGAGGAGTCCAAGAATGCACTCTTGCTTTGACCAGATCCAAAGGCTAGATATGATGATTCTCCTCGACTATTCCAGAATCACACAATGTGCAGCACTGAACAATTTTTGTATGTCTCCAGCAGTTGTTGTCTCTTCCTTCGTGTACGTATCTTCAATTGAATGACTTTTTTGTTCACTATTCAATTTCAATGGTTATTGGATACTTTTTGTGGTAGGATTCCTTTTAGGCTTTCCGTCCCTTGGCTATTAATTAAAAGGATTTAGCAGGGGATGCTATTTGTAGTCCTCTTTCCACTTAGCTCTAACAACTCAACCAACCATTGATATCATCTTGGTTATCAATCTCATCAATATCAATATTCTCCCATTCAAAGAAGACTGCAGATTTTGCTTCTATAGCCAAAGAACAAAGCCGGGGAGTGCGAGGCAATGTTGAAAACCTGCAAACAAACAATAAGGTTTGCATTAATTATAATAACCATCCAAACTCCAACTTTTGCTTATATTATATATATATATATTAATTAATTAAAGATGCTTCAGTATCTTGTGGGTAGTTATTATCTACTTAAACCAAAATCCATAATTATATCAAGTAATGTTGCTCTCTTCAGTGGGTTTTATTCCTGTAGTTTAATATAGATAAAAGCGAACAACTTATAATGGAATCTTTCAGCTCTATGAAGGATACAAAAATTATTACTTTTCTGTTATTAAAATCTTCAAAAATTTATTTAAAGAGAATTAGATAAAATGTTCAACCAGAAAACGCACAACTTTGCACATCATTTTCTTTGTTTTTAATTATATTTACATTGTTTCAACGATACCATGTTGTTCTCTTATATTCTTGAGAAGCAAATTCAAATCTTGACTTTATGTTGAACACTGCGAGTAAAATATCACAATTTTGAATTTTGGTTGATAAAAATATGTGAAATAAATGATAACTCATAATGTTGAGTGCACTATAAATGCACAATAAAGAGTAAATTTATGATGTTTAAGTATATGTGATACTCATAGTATAAATTGCAGAGTACACTATGATTGTACAAAAAAATTTGCAAATTTTGGTATTTTGTAACCATTTATTAAGATTCAACAAGGTCATGGTGAATTGCATAAAACAATGTATTTTAGTTTACTTTTCTAATTAATAGAAATATTAATATTTTCATTAAAAAAATTATAATAAAATATCAATACACAAATTATAATGAGATTTATATAAAATTTAAGTACTCTATAATTATAATAAATTACAATAATAATATCTACAAGTGATTAAATTTATAAAAATATTATTTGGTTTTACATCTATTCGTTCCATATTGAAGGAACGAGTCCTTAAAATATATGTCATTAATACGGTGTATTGTTTTTATATATATTCTCTCCGATCGAATGGAGTAGATCATGATCTATCAGTCGCAATATTGTGTTTTGGTTTTACATTTAGTCGGTTCAGGTTGGATAATTTAGTTCTTAAATTATCAGTAATTAATATTGTGTTTTGTGTTACATCTATTTGCTTCAGATTGAATGGAGTAGATCGTAATCTATCAGTCATTGATTATGTGTCTTGTCTCTGCATCGATCCCTTCAGATCGGAGACATAGCCCTGCTTTTGCAAATCACTTTTCACTTTTAATGTGTACCTCTGTTCAATGTAAATCCTATTCAAAATCAAAGGGATGGATTTGAAGCTTAATATCGGTTGTGCCCTCGTGTCGATCTTGTTAAGATCAAGTAGGCGAAATGCGTGGGAGAATCGAACCTTTAGGATTGTATGTTGATAGTGCATTTTGGTTCCAATAACTTTGATTGTGTCTTAATTAACACAGGAAATATCTCTCTCTCTAGATCTTCCTTTCCAATACGCAATGGTAAAGTCGAATCATCCTTTCTATGGTTAACTGACATTTTGATGCTGTAGTAACTACAAGCAATCGATCTATAGATTTCTTTTACAATCCCCCTTCCCTTTCTGTATGTTTCCATACTTAGCAGCTCTTTTGAACACCACTGTTAGTTGAACTGCATGCCAAGTTTCCCTTTGGAACGAAACGTTATGATTGATCCACCTACTACACCAGCTAAACCTACCATAGTTTCTCAGGATCAACACCTAACCTTCACACTTCAATTATTGCAATCGACTTGCTAACTGAAATCTGACCTAAGTTAGGTGTTAGTTATGTGATATTTACACCGTAAGACCGTGTATCAGTATTGAATTATTATCTCTGTGGTTCTAACATAGTTAAATTAATAGAATTTCTTAGTAATTTGCTTCTCTGTGGTATTAATAGAGTTATGTTAATATCATTTTTTTTAATAACCCTCTCTCTGTGTTTTTCACAGATTATAATAATGTATATCAATTCTTAATATAGATATCATCTCTCTTTCAGTGTTGTATACCAATTCTTATATTGGTAATTCGATTCTCTCTGGTCTTATCACAACCAACTTCTAAATTAGAATGGATCTACGCTAACTTATTAACCAACTTATTTCTTAAATGAAGAAGATCAAGATCAAGAAATTTTATCACAACAAACAACTTCTTAAATGAAGATCAACATCAAAAAATAAATTTCACTATTTTACCAGCTTCTTAAATGAAGATTCACCTTTGAACATTTTACCAAGAGCTATTTTCCAGCTTAAAAAGATGCCTATTTTACTTAACAACTATTTTCCGACTTAAAAAAAGACAAAGATCAAAGATCAACATCAGGCGATTTGATGTGTCATCCTAAATTGATCCATTTTATCTGACATCTATTTTCCAACTTTTGAAAAAACAAAGATCAACTTAAGAGACATGATCTCTCAGAAGCTTAAATTGATTCATTTCATTACAGTTATGAATCTAAGCTGACTTGAAAAAAAATCAACATAGAGAATTTTCTTGATCTTAAATTCAAAAGATATCCAAGTCAAAACAACATGGTTTTCAAAGAGGGCAAAGAAATTCTTTGATATTAAATGAGAAAGATATCCACTTCAAAGAATTTGGATCGAAGCTGAATTAATCAACCAAGACAAAGATCGACCTCTCTTAGTGACGAGGGATCATCTACTTTCACAAACCCTCCGACAAAAATGAAGGAAAAATAATGCAATAAATTAACCTTTCAACTGCAAAACCACAGATACAATAGTTACATTAGCTTGAGAGATACAATAGTTACATTAGCTTGCGTTTCACGCGAAGCCCCTGTGGCTAGAATTGAAAAGAAATTCCAGATACATGGAATAAAATTAATTTCATATTTCTTCAATTCAAAATAAGTTTTTAGATTGACTTATTGAACAACATAATTTCATTTTTTTAATAACATTAATAATAATTTCATTTAATAAAATTATTATTTAATAATTTTATTAATAAAATTAATAATAACATTAATGTTGTTATTATTACGATTAACAATAATAACTATATTAATAAAATTAATATAGTTTTAAAATAAAATTAATATATTAACCTTACATTGAAGTCAACCATGAATTGAACTCAACCTTTAACTCAACCTTAAATTGAAGTTGAAAAAAAATTAAGAGTATTATTAATCAAAGTGATTATATTAACATTACCAACATTAATATTCAAAAAAATACCATTCACATCATTATTAATAATTAATAACAATAATATATAGCTAATAAAGTTTACATTAATAATCATATTATTAAATTTAACAACATTAATAACATTAACATTAAGGGCACTAACATTAACAATATTTAACTTTAAAAATAGTAATATTAACATTATTATTAACCATTAACATTATCAACATTTATATTAAAAACATCAACATCAACATTAACGTTATCATGAATAACATTAATAATAATATTAATAAAATTTTTGACATTAGCATTAATAGTTCAACATTAATAATTCACCATTTATAATATTAATCAGCATTAATATTAACAACATTAAAATTAATAATTCAAGATTAACAATATTAACCTTACATTGAAGTCAACCTTAAATTGAAGTTGAAAATAAAATTAAGAGTATTATTAATCAAAGTAATAACATTAATGAAATATTAATGACATTAATAATATTAACATTACCAACATTAATATTCAAAAAAATACCATTCACATCATTATTAATAATTAATAACAATAATATATCATTAATAAAGTTACATTAATAATAATATTAATAAATTTAACAACATTAATAACATTAACATTAAGAGCACTAACATTAATAATTGAACATTAACAATATTAACTTTAAAAATAGTAATATTAACATTATTATTAACCATTATCAACATTTATATTAAAAACATCAACGTTAACATTAATGTTAACAAATTAAAATAACATTAATAATAATATTAATAAAATCATTAGTAAAATGGATGACATTAGCATTAATACTTCAACATTAATAATATTAGCATTAAAATCATTAACATTAATAATTCGCCATTTATAATAATAATCGACATTAATATTAAAAACATTAAAATTAATAATTCAACATTAACCATATCAACTACATTATGTCAACCTTACATTGAAGTCAACCTTGGATTGAAGTTGAACCAATATATGTAAGTCAACCTTAGATTTAAGTGAGCCTTTCATTAAATTCAACCTTTGGATTAAAGTCAACCCTCCTTAAAATCCAATATTAGACTTTTGAAGTCAACCATGGATTGAAGTTAACTATGGTTCAAAGATGGTTGTCTTTGAAGTCAACTATGGATTGAATTCAACCATGGTTTAAAATTCAACCATGGTTTAGAATTCAACCATATATTGATGTCAACCATGGTTTAATGTCAACCATTCTTAATTAATAAATATGGCTTATAGGCAACCATAGTCACCTATGAACAACCATAGTTAAACATGAACAATCACGCACATCCATTAACAACCAGAATTAACCATAGTGAGCGATGAACAACCACTATCAACAATAGTCAACCCTGGTAACAAATATAGTCAACCATGGTCAATCATCATTGACCATGGTCAACCATGGTTAACCAAAATCAACCGCAATAAAAAAAATCATCCAAATTCAATAAAAGTCAACCATGGTAAATCAAAGTTAATGATGGTCAACCAAAAGTCAACCATGGTCAACCAAAGTCCCCCATGGTAAACCCAAGTCAACCATGTTCAACTAATGTCAACAATGATCAATCAATGTCAACCATGCTTAACCATGGTTAACCATAGTTAACCAAAATCAACCAAAATTCAACCATGGTAAACCAAAGTCAACCATACCTTACCATGGTCAAGCATAATATACAATTAATAACCAAAGTCAACCATGGTCAACGAAAGTCTACCACAATCAACCAAAGCCAACGATGGTCAACCATGGTAAACCAAAGTCAACCATAGTTTACCATAGTCAATCAAAGTCTACCACAATCAACCAAAGCCAGATACGGTCAACCATGACCAACCAAAAGTCAGCCAAAGTGAACCCATGGTTAACCTGAGTCAACAATGGTTGACTTTGGTTAGCCAAAACCCTACCTTCGTCAACCAAAAGTCAAGCATAGTCAACTAAAGTTAACCATAGTCAAACATTATCAAACAAAGTCAACTATGGTAAACCATAACCAACCATGCCCAACCATGGTAATCCAAAGTCAACCAAAGTCAATAATGTTCAACCAAAGTCAACCATAGTAAACCAAAGTCAACCATGGTCAACCATAGTTGCCTTTGGCCAACCAAAGAAAGCCAAAACTCAACCATGGTAAAAAAGTCAGCCATATTGAGCCAAAATCAATTATGGTCAACCAATATCACCAAAGTCACCCATGGCCAATCATAACGAACCATAGCTAACCATAGTAAATGAAAGTCAACCATGAACAACCATAGTCAACTATGGTCAACCATGGTTAACCAAAATCAACCGCAATAAACAAAAATAATACAAATTCAATAAAAATCAACCATGGTAAACCGAAGTCAACGATGGTTAACCAAAAGTCAACCATGGTCAACCAAAGTCACCAATGGTAAACCAAAGTCAACCATGTTCAACTAATGTCAACAATGGTCAATCAATGTCAACCATGGTTAACCATAATCAACCATGGACAACCACATACAACCATAGACAACCACATACAACCATAGTCAACCATGCTTAACCATGGTAAACCATAGTTAACTAAAATCAACAAAAGTCAACCAAAATTCAACCATGGTAAACCAAAGTCAACCATAGCTTACCATGGTCAAGCATAATATACAATTGTCAACCAAAGTCAATCATGGTCAACCAAAGTCTACCATGGTCAACCAAAGTCTACCACAATCAACCAAAGTCAAAGATGGTCAACCATGGTAAACCAAAGTCAACCATAGTTTACCATGGTCAACCACGGTCAACCAAAGTCTACCACAATCAACCAAAGCCAAAGATGGTTAACCATGACCAACCAAAAGTCATCCAAAGTCAACCCATAGTCAACCTGAGTCAACTATGGTTGACTTTGCTTAACCAAAAGCCTACTTTTGTCAACCAAAAGTCAAGCATAGTCAACTAAAGTTAGCCATAGTCAACCATTATCAAACAAAGTCAACTATGGTCAACCATAACCAACCGTACCCAACCATGGTAAGCCATAGTCAACCAAAGTCAACCATAGTAAACCAAAGTCAACCATGGTCAACCATAGTTGCTTTTGGCCAACCAAAGCAAGCCAAAAGTCAACCATGGTTAAAAAAGTCAGCCATATTGAGCAAAAATCAATTATGGTCAACCAATATCACCAAAGTCACCCATGGCCAACCATAACCAACCATAGCTAGCCATGGTAAATGAAATTCAACCAAACCCAACCATGGTCAACCTTGACCTGCCAGGAGTCATCCAAAGTCAACCCATGGTCAACCTAAGTCAACCATGGTTGACTTTGGATAACCAAAAGCCTACCTTCGTCAACCAAAAGTCAAGTATAGTCAACTAAAGTTAACCATCATCAACCATTATCAAACAAAGTCAACTATGGTCAACCATAACCAACCATACCCAACCATGGTAAACCAAAGTCAATCATAGTCAACCAAAGTCAATCATGTTCAACCAAAGTCAACCATAGTAAATCAAAGTCAACCATGGTCAACCATAGTTGCCTTTGGCCAACCAAATACATCCAATAGTCAACCATGGTAAAAAAGTCAGCCATATTGAGTCAAAATCAATTATCGTCAACCAATATCACCAAAGTCACCCATGCCCAACCATAACTAACCATAGCTAACCATGGTATATGAAATTCAACCAAAGCCAACCATGGTGAGCCAAAGTCAACATTGGTAAACCAAAGTCAACCATGGTCAATCAAAATTCAACCAAAGTCAACAGTAAATAACCAATGTCAACCATGGTTGACTTTGGTTGACCATGGTTTCCAAGCTATCTTCACCAAAGTCAACCATGGTCAACAAAATTCACCCATGGTCAGCCTCGTTCAACAAAAGTCAGCCATGGTAAACTATGGTTAACCATCGTCAACCAAAGTGAATTAAAGTCAACTAATTTTTATGGCTTTAATTAGTTGAATTAGTTGACCTTGGTTTAATAATATAATATGGATTATGTTTCACCATGGTCAAGCATGGTCCACAATGGTTTAACATGGTCAACCGCGGTGAACCTTAGTAGACCATGCTGAACCATAGTTAACCATAGTAAACCATGGTTAAGGATACTACGTACTCCTTCCACTAATGCTAGAATATGACAATTTTACAAGTCTACTTCAAAATGTTGCAATGTGACATAACCATTCATCTATTTATTAACCTCACATAGACGTTTATAATATATTTTATTATTGTTATTATTCTTATGAATGATATTATTATTAAAAAAAATATTAGTATTATTAAAATTGTTAATCCTCATTATAAATTATTTTTATTTATTATTGTTATATAATTATATTTTCTTATTTTCATTTACAATTATTTTAATTAATAATTATTATTTATTATTATTTTAATTAATTTCTTATTTTCATTTATAATTATTATAATTATATATTTTTATTTATAATTATTTTTATTATTATTAAATATTTAAAAATTTGTTATTTTATAATAATAATAATAATAATAATTATTATTATTATTATTATTATTATACAAAATACAAAAAATAATAAAAATATTCTTATTTTCTTATTTATTATTTTTTTAATTTTTTTAAATATTTATTTATTTATTTATTATTTTCTTATATTTTTAAAATAATTTATAATGATAATTCACAACTTTAATAATAATAATAATATATTATTATTATTATTATTATTAAAACATATTCCACATTGCGATGTATTGTTTAAATTATAATAATAATAATTATTATTATTTTAATAGAAATCATTATAATAATAATAATTATACTATTAACCTTTGTAATAATAATAATAATATTTTTTTATACTAAATAATAATTAAAACTGATAAATTATTCCCGGCAGGCCGACTGTCAACTAGCAAGCCATATTAATGTTAATAATATGGCTTATATACGCCGATCAGCGTATATAAGCCATATTATTAATATTAATATGGCTTGCTAGTATTAAAATAGATGAAATTTAAATAACGATATCTAATTAATTTTGATAAAGAAAGTAAAATTATTTTAAATTTGTTCTTATTTTACTTTACTCGATAAAAACTAAAAATTAAAATTATTAATGATGAATTTAAGATTTATTTTAATTATTACATTCAAAATTGTTTAACTTCTTAATTATATATAAATATAATATTTTTAAAATTAATTTAATAAATATAAACTAAAAATTCTCTTTTATAAAAATTATTTAAATTTTATATTAAAATAAATTCTTACATATAAACATAATATTTTTAAAATTTATTTAATAAATATAAAATGTTTCTTTTAATTATAAAATAAATTATTTTTAAAATTTTGAAAGTACAAAATACTTGGGGTATAAACCCATTTTCCAAATGGTCGAAGTTCGAACAATGATTCCATATTTAGAAATTGATTGCAGGTAACAATGTAGAAAACGTACATTTTTAATTATTTAGTGATTTGTGTGGCATTCTCCTTTTCTTTTTTTTCAAAAATCCATTTTCCATAAGGTCGAACAATGATTCCATTTTTGAAATTGATTGCATATAAAAATGTAGAAAACCCACATAATTATGAGTGTAATAGGATTATTTAGTAATTTGTGTGGCATTTTCCTTTTCTTTTCGTTCTGAATTGGATTTCATTGATGTGAGTAAAGGAGATGGACGAGAACCTTTTTTTCAAAATTTCAATGAAAGAAGGATACTCTGGTATGTATAATGAATGTGCAAACCAAACTTGGGTGCTGCCCAAGGTACCTTGACATCTTATTCTTCATCCATTACTTTCTCTTACTTCTCTATGTCATCAGAACCTGTTGCTTCTTCATCTTCCTATGTTTGCTCTCTGCATAGTCGCATATGCTCCATATTCCTTATCCAAGGGGATGTTGTTCTTCCCTCTTTATGGACCAGTTCTTTATTCAATGTTGTAAAGATTTAACCTTGAATGCTTCGTCGTCATCCTACGTTTCCCCCCATCCTAGTCTCATATGCTCCATATTCCTTATCCAAGGGGATGTTGCTCTTCCCTCTTTATGGACCACATCTTCATTCAATGTTGTAACGATTTAACTTTCCATGTATAGGTCCATGAAGGATCTATTTCGACCCTCTCCTTTTTCACTTCCTCACGATCTTGAAAAGCTTCATATATGTTGTTGGTGGGTGGTCAAACCTAAGATTGTTATTCTTTGTGTGTTTTAAAACTATGATTGAAAAAATAGTACTATATTTCATGTATTCATATCTAAATATAGGGGTGGCAGGTGAGGGAGGGGTCGTTTACGATCCTGGAGGAAACAAGTTATTTCAATTCGCGTGGGGATTAGGAAGGAGGACAAACAATCAAAATGAATGGGCGGCTCTCCTCTAGGGGGTTGAAACAATGATCTCCCTTCACATAGATCACTTCTCCATCCTCAAAGACTCCAAAAATTGTAATACATAAAATGATAAATATTCAAAGAGGCCATGGAAAGAATATGAACATAATCCAAAAAAAAAATGTCTCATCCATTAGTGACATCTCTCGGATTCAGTTCTTTCACATCCTAAGGCACAACAACATGGATGCTAACACGATGGCTAACCAAAAAGCAAAGTTAAAAGAAGGGATTATTGTCCTAAATTAGGGTCCTCCCCACACCAAATGGTCTCCATGTTTTTAACCCTTAACTTTCTAATGGGGGGGCACATGCATAGCTCCCCTCTCCTTTCTTCGACAAGTGGTTTCCACTTCAGTTCAAGCATTAAAGACTGTTCTCGGACCACTCTTCACATTAAAGAAGGTTGGTGTGGTGGAAATATGGAAGCATGCAAAATAATGTCGAAGTTTCGAGGTCCTCGTTCACATGACTCTTCACAAGGAGATGGTATTGCTCTTCATTCGGTGGTGTCGAGTATTGAAGTTCTCACTTGTGATGAGGGGGGTTTTCACGGCTGGTCTGCACACTGTTTCTTGGTCCATCACTGCTCTCAGAAGGATGAGTCTGGAAAATATGGTGAAAGAGCTTAGGGAAATCAAGGGGATCCATCAGGACATTAAGAAGACTACATGCAACGCTTTAGAAGCTTCTAAGGCCGCTCTGGATGAGAGAAGACTGATCAGTCATAACATTATCCAAATGGAGTCTCGCATTGAGGATGTGGAAACCAGCGCTCGGGTCCATGTGGGTGAGCTTGAGGAGCTACAGAAGGATGTCAAAGGCTTGAAAGACTATCAACTAGCCAACTTCGAATGCATCAAATAATTTATGTTTTCTCTGAAGGGGCAGTTGTTTGATACCCTGCAAAATGGTAATGACAGAATTGAGGCTCGTTTGGCTCAGCTGCAAGTGTCCTTGAGCGACCTGAGGGATGATTTCGAGAAGCAATCTGAACTTACGGACCCTGGAAACTAGCGTGAAGATAGTTCTATGATGGAAGCAGACTCATAGACTCATGCAAGAATTCCTCCAGCTTAATCTCAGGAATGTTGATGTGTTTCTCTATTTTTCCTTGTTAAATACTTTTTGTGCTTATATATGTAATCAATATGTCAGGATCTATCCGACAAAAGACAATAGATATGAACAGTTAGGAAGAACAATTCTTAGATATGAAAAGCTGAATTTTTCAGTTTTGGACCACTCATTATCCATGCTATGGTTTACCCTTCCAAGAGCTAAATTTTGTATTTTATTCTCTATTTAATATAAATCTATTTCGCGTTTCTGTTAAAAAATATATCTAAATATGCTTTAAAAAAGTATGAGTTTTCTTAGCTCTTACCTTTTATTCATATCTAAATATGCTTTAGAAAAGTATGAGTTTTCTTAGCTCTTGCCTTTTTTTTAACAAAGTGTCCATATTTATGAAATATATTCCACCTAATGAAATATGCTCATATTTTAGGGCTTTCAAGTGACTCCATTCAATAATATTCAATTCTATTGCCTCAAGTCCTTACTCTACCTCAATTTTCACATAAATTTTGGCATATAAATAAATACTTCATTTTGGCTCAACTTTATTGATAGAATGGCCCACTTGTACTACTCTATTTAAGAGTGGAGTCATTTTGTAGGAAAATGGACATATTTGGTAGCTTGATTCACACACAGGCTATTTTGGATTAAAATAGAGAGTCCAATGAGAGAGAGGAATAGATCTTTGGACCCAAACAAAAAATTCCATGAGTAAAGCCAATAATACTAATAACCTTATACTCATAATGCTCTATAGTCCATTCATGAACTTCTATAGGGCTGTGATCCATTCATGAACTGCTAGAAGGTTGGGCCATGCCTGCTAACTTTCTTACTACAGCTCTCTCGTGTAAAGCCCCCAACTCGGTCTCCTTTAAATTTTATATACAGTCAGAAAATTCACTTCTTGTCAAAATTTATGTTATGTTCTGTTTGTGTTTTCTCCCTTCTTTTATTGTGTTTCTATTCTCCTTTACTAGTTTTGGCTGTAAAGAAAATAAAGTGTTTACGTTTACAAAATTGAACAATTAAAATTCTGTTTTAATTTCATGTTTTCATTTCTAACTTTTGCTCATTTACATGCCTGAAAACGATATAAAATCTGCATTTTTAATATAAAATCTGCATTTTCATTCTTTTCAGATTTGAAAATTTATAAATCTGTTTTATCTACTTCTAACAATTTATTTTTGACTGTGCAGGTAGTAAAGATAATCACAGCATATAAACTTTTGAAATTTAAGTAAACAGAATTTGCCAAGGTATAAACGATAACATACCTGCTGGAAAATAACTGTAGGTAGCTAGTAGGTCCACCTTTGTTGCTGTCCTTGTTTGCCATTTTTCCTTGCTTTTCCCTGCAGCCAAAAGTCCTTCCCAAAGCTATGAAACTCAACCAGCCCCTACCAGTCTTGCCACCCTCTCAATTGGCGAGGTCTCGCCGACCACCCAGCTCCAAAGGTACCCCTTTGGACCCCCGAGCCCAAACCAAGTACAAGCCCTAAGCTGTTGTATCCCCTCAAAAAATAATCTCCAACAAAATCCCTTCTTTGCAGCTCTGCTCTCCCAATCTCTGCTCTGCCCAAAACTTCTCCAAAATCATAAGGTAAAAAGGATCCCCTTCTCCTCCCTCCTTTCTCCCTCTTATACCCATGTTTGCCGACCTTTCCTCCCCATTACTACCCCTATCTTCATCATAAATTTATCCACCCCCTCCCATCTACCATGTAAGTCCTCGAGCCCTCAACTTGGACTTGGACTCATTTAAATACTTAAATTAATATTAAAAGGTGTTGGTTGGGGTCACTTCTCAACCGTAACTTCTAATTCAATTAAATTTAATCCTTTTATTTAATATAATAATTTTAAACATATCCTTACTCATATTTTAATATTTGACCATTTAACTAATAAATAATAAATGTTATATATATATTATATAGTTTAAACTTGCACGCTTCACCAATTTAATTTAATTAACAATAATTGTCAATTGATTAACTACACTTACCTAATCATTTAATTAATGGTTTCTAATATTTATAATACGTAAATTCCCTTTAATTATAAATTCACTAATTCAATTTATCAATTATGAACAATAATCCTATCAATGTAAATCATAACATTATCAATGTGTAATCATATTAATTAAATAAAATTCACTATGATTTAGTCGACTCATATACCTATTTCCATTTTAATTACACATTAGTTTGTAATTAGCTAATTAACAATCATTACTAAAGATAAGCATAGTCTTGTTAAAATTAATTAACATAATTAACACATAATTAATTTACGGGATCAAGTTACTATCAACTTATTTAACCTTATAGTTACATTTCAACCCTTAGTCCTGGCTAATTAAACTCATTAACAATCAATCAAGCATTCTAATCAATTGCATTAGTCACTACCTAGGTTAACCATAGCTTTGTTTATTAATCAACCATAATTAATTATTAATGGACAATAATTAACCATTAATCAACATTATTAACCCTAATCATCATTATTAACTTTAATCGACATTATTAGCATTGATCAACAATAGTTAATTACTAAATGACAGTAATTAATATTAAGCGACACTAATTGACATTATTACTCAACAATATTTCATGTAATTCATAATATGTAGGCGAGTTATGTAAGTGTAGCTACTGCTTACATTCCTCACGTAAGTACACTAAAAGTAATAATTCACATACATCAATCATAATCAAGGAACTTATTATTTACCGAAACATGTTTTAGCATAGTTTACAAGGTATGATCCATTAGCTTACTGAAATCCAAGTTACGACAATTCATACATCACTGATTTACGACACATACTAACCAAGGGTTTTACACACCTACAGTTAGATCTTGTTTTCACCCCTACTTCACGCTACACCTATCTACCTACATCATTACTAACTTTCACATCCTATCCTGTCCTCTACTGGACTACCCTGAAATGTCAAGTCATGACCGGTTCCAGCTAGAACCCGTAAGCGGAAGTGTCGACTACATCGACCAAGCTTCCCCAGCAGGAAACCACGAGTCATCATCACACACCTTGGGGAGCGTGCCGTAGCACATCCCTCCCATGACTCTGAGTTTCAGGGATAAACGGTGGGTAAAGCCTCCACCCCCCTAATGGAACAAGGGACTATGTCTACTCGACATAACAATAGCGTTGCACTTGTACTCGGTCTGTCATCGTATAACCGATCTGGGCAGTTGAGTTTCCTGGAACTTTACCCCACCCATGTCATAACATACATCATAATAAACAACATAATAACCATACGAAAGTAAATAATGCATCACTCGCATACCATTTTATCTTTCGAAGTCCATGTCCTCGAGGCCCTCCCACCTCGTAGGATCCAGCTGTCACTTAGCCGTTTCAACCTGTAAGTCAGTCCTCGACATACAATATGGGATATCGTGCATAATCCTCGATATGTACACATATATCTCATCATAACATAACAACAATAAACTCATTCATTCGCCATGCACCTGGCATAACATTCATTATTTCAACATATATCTGTAATGGTATCCATGTACCGATCATTCAGTAATTTCCATATATTTGACATAATTAACACATGATACATATCTAAACATGACTACCGACCATAATACTATCATCACACACACACACATATATATATCGGCAAAATAATAGAACCATATGTCCACAGTGTCGTCAAACCGACGAGGTCTCACAATCAAACAAATACAACATATAATAGTAGTTCAGGTAGAAATGTCAAAACGGGGTGTTACATCTCGTGCAAGATAAGGGCTTTTTTCCTTGGCTCAAAGAGCCAAATATCTAGATAAGGGATAGTTTCTACTATTTTCAACAAATAGGCTTTTAAGATGATCCTTCAAACACATCTTATTTCTTTCGTTTAGGTAAACCGATTAATTCTTGAATAAAAATGATAGGAAACACTTATGACTATCCTCACTATGAATTTGAGCACTAAATTATGATAAGTTTTATGATAAATTTTACATCAACACACAGAAAGAAAAAAGAAAAATTGCTTTATTTACCTGAGTTAATATAACGTCGTTAATATATGGCTAATTCTGAAGTTGGAGCTCTAACACCTAAAGCACACGGTCTTTCTAATCCTAAACTCGTCTATAAATTTAATCGAATTATGCCATAACATTAATGTCATCATAGATGGAATTATGCCATAACATTAATGTCATCATAGATGGAAGCAATCACTTCATGATAAAATTTGCTCTTTTAGATAATATGTTACAATAATTTCAACAAAAGGAATAAGCAGAGAGATACTCGAATGTTCACTATAAGTTTGTTAATCATGTGTTTCATATATACATTGTGAGATTACTATGTGCTAATATATATATATATATATATATATTAACTGGCTCTTAAGTTTGTTTAATAATGTGATTCCTACATGTAAAGCATAGTAGCATAATTAAGCAGTATTAGTATTTTGTGTACAAAATTGAATTAGTGGAATATGTGTGTAATATGGATATGTATTTTTAGTACTCGATAATTAAATTTTGAAAACCAATTTAAAAAAATCAAATTTTAATTATTTAAACACTATAAAACATAAATATCATTTGGTTTCATACTTTATTGTTAAAATAATTATTAATAACTAGTTTCCCTCACTCACATTAGCCATATTTGAAGTTGTTGAAATTATATATTTTTGTTTTTTGAATAGAGATTTAATTTTATTCTATAAATATTTATGTATATTTATAGTATATTTGTGAATACTTGATTAAAAATATTAAAAATAAATAATCTATAAACTATATTTTATTAGTAATAGATTTTTTTATTACGTATTTTTTTATATCTAATCATATTCTTATTTATACTCGTACTCTAATTATGTTACTATGATATAAAATAATAATAGATTTTCCAAAAAACGACCAACCACCATATTTAACTAAGTAAAAATGAAAAGCTCAATAGAAGCACTCATATTATAATATCATAGGAACATAAAATTAAAATAATCCTTACAGGACATACGTAAGCAATCTACACCACATCTTCAAACAAACAAGAGACGAACTGGATGTTTCTTTATAAAATGCAAGCATTCTTATACCTGTAAAAAAAATTATAGAGATATCAATAGATAATATTTTATTTAATATAATCTTCAAGTAGATAGTGAATATAGTTGGCTATTGCTCTTCAACTAACTTGGTGATCATTAGTGAAAAGGTATACATCTACTCTTGTGGTATACATTTACATCTTGAACTCCTAACTTACTTAAAAGAGAAATTTTAATATATAATATAATAAAGTATTTAGTTTATATGTAAAAACCATAAAATTAAATAAATATTTACATTGATAGGTGTTTATATTTTAGAATTTGGGGTGGATTAAAGCCTATGTTTTTCCTCAATTTCATGAGGATGAGACCTATACATGTTTATATTTTAGAATTTGGGGTGGATTAGAGCCTATACTTTTCCTAGATTGCACGAGGATGAGACAAGTGTACTATTGATATTGATTAGATGGGAGTAGTTCCAATTGAAATAAAGGAAAAAATATAAAAAATAATTGGACTATGGATAAGTGGTAGCTGATGCATGAATAACTAGTAAATGATCTATGTATAACTAACAATTCATGCAACTACCTAATCCATGAGTAATTCCTAGTTGATGCATGGAAAACACACAATTCTTGCAACTGAGCAAAAAGAATATTTGTAACACTTACTTGTGACCTATCCATGTTCACCAACCACAAGTTATACCATAGTAGCATAATTGGAGTACAAAAATACGTAATGAAAAAATCTAGTACAATAAAATACCGAAGTAGAATGCTTACATATAATATTCTTAATCAAATATTCACAAATACACCATAAATGTACATAGATATTTATATAATAAAATCAATCATTTATTTAAAAAAAAAAAAAATTCAAAAACTTAGAATACTGTTAGTGTGAGACACGGCAAGTAGTTATTAATAATTATTTTAATAAGATAGTATTAAATTGAATTGTATTTTTGTTTTATAATGTTCAAATAATTAAAGTTTGGTTTTTTTAAATTGTTTTTAAAAATTTACTTGTTCACTAGTAAAAACCTATATCCGTATTACACTTACACCGAATATTTGATGAATTGAAATTGTTTCAAATTTCCATACATGAACTATCAATATAGCCAAATTATACTACTATAGTTTATATGAAGTAAAAATAAACAACTCCATCAAAATAATGATATTATGACATACTGATAATAAGAAATTTAAAATGAGACTTACACGACATACTAACAATCTGACCCACGAACTGATTTTGAACTGATTTTTTTAAATGCAAGCATTCTTCGATCCATGTCCAAAAATTATTTCTAATGTTAGATATGGTAATGGAAGTTAGAGCTGCTTTTCAATCCATCTCTTTTAATCGCATCTGAAGGTACATTGCAGAACGAACAAAATGGCAATGAAATTCTGATGGTCATTGCAGTATTCAATTTGAAGTAGTATATATTTTGAATCATGGATGTGTAAAGGTCTCTGTTACTTATTATTTCAATGAATGCTTTGTAACCAGTTAAAATGTAGTTTTGAATAGGCCATATACTCGCTGTTTCAGTGTTATTTTGTTTTGGAACAGTCATAAACAACTTAAGAAGGTCTAAGGTTGTTGTTTTTTTGTAGTTGGATATTTATTTATTTATTATTATTTTTTTTCTAGCGAAAAGAACTACTATTGATATTTATAAGAATCAAATAGTACAATGAGAAACTTGATTTGATGTCCGAATCGATAGAAAATTCTGAAGTCTGATAATTAGATATTTACTTTATATATATATATCAAGTTAAAAATAGAATTTAGATAGAAAAAACTTTTTTTTATTAAGAAAATATATATATATATTTTTTAAATTAATGAAAATTTGTTATTATAAATTAAAATAATAGATAAATTTATTAAATTTACAAAATCCTTTAACTTCATCATATCCTTTCAATCATCATTTCCTACTAAACCCAAAACCCAAGAAGCCTTCAACAATGCGGAAAATTAAACAATTATCCCTACTAACAAGCCATAGAAATTGAACAATTAGGCCGTGGTCCATGGTCATGTCAAAGAAAGCGGAATTAAAAATAAACTAACTAAATATAATAATCTGAGAGGAATATAATTTTGGAATTTAATACGCTGAGATATTAAAGGATGATAATTTATAATATTTTTTAAATCATGATAAAACCTAGTATATTAAAGAGGATAGTGTATTTTATTTTTAAATGGAAACTTTGAAATTTTGAGTGTATTTTTTATAGTGTTGAATTTGTTTTTATAATCAAAATTGACAATTAAGACATTATTAATTTATATTTTGCAAAATAAAAAACACAACATTATAGGGAAAAGCCCCAAATCGTTGTCAGGTGACTAAAATATTTATTAATAATTATTAACATAATTAAGTGATTAAAATATTTATAAATGATTATTGATTATAAATTGAAATTAATTAATCATTACTACTTTAAAAAAGACATTTAAATAAAATAATGATGATTAATGAGGAGGTAGACTTCATCCTTCTTACTATGTGTAAATTAGAATCGACTTATGATTGTTATTGAAGAAAACCAAAGTATTCAAATACCTTAATAATCCTAATCCTACTATGTGTAAAATTAAATTAAAAGTTGACTTAAACAAAGTATTCAAATAACATAATGATTATTAATGAAAAGATAGACTTTCACAAGTGAGATACTTCTAGATGTTGAATTATTAATATATTTCATTTTTACCGTAAAGAAATCATAATCTATTATTAATGCAAGTGTGAAAAAAATAAAATTATCATAAATACAATATTTTAAAATAAAATATTACAATTATATTATATTTTAAGTTCTAATCAGACTACAACCAATTTAAAATGATAAAAAAGTCTACAAGTAAACAATATTTTAATAAATCCAAAACTGACATGAATCTACAATTATGATAAAGTAAATATGAGGATATTTACAATGCACTGAATTTCCAAGTCAACCATTGACAACAACGGAACAAAACAAAAATTTACTTAGAAAGCTGGAATTTTGACAGCGGCGTCGCTATTCGACAGCGTGCAGACGAGTCACTCTCACATTGAAACGTTTAAAGCGAGCCTCACCATTCAAAATCGAAGGCAAAAAGAGCGCGTCAGAAACACTTCATCATATTATGGTAATAAAATCTAGTCAATGCCAGCGTGTCTGGTAGTATTTTTTTGTTTCTGTTTTGTTGGCGTAGACGGAACACTTCTGTCATTCGTTCGTAACGGATGAATTGGATTTGAAGTTGCAAGGCTGCTTACGCTGATTTAAAGAGAGTTTTGAGACCTATCCGGACAGGATATGGCCCATTTCCAGAAGAGAATCTCTTATTTTTGGAGGAGATTTTTTCGGATTATTACACTCATTATATAGTTAAAGTTGGCTCCCAAGAAGCAAGTGTCACAAGAAGCAAGTGTCACAAAATGAGATTTGAACCTTGGTGGAGAGCCCAACAACAATTCCTCCCAACCACCCAATCTCAACACATCACCAAAATATTAAAAATAAAAATAATATTCATATACATTACCAATTTGCAAAGTCTTTGTTATACTCATAAATTTGATTGCTACATAGGCCAATTTTATTAGGAACAAATTTTTCAAACCTTTCTAGCATTTTTGTATAGATTTCAAGTACTCTCCAAAAACATTGATAATATCCTAACCACATTCTACATTCTCATTATGCATCATATCATGGGGTGTTGGACTTTAACCAAGCGTATCATTATTTCTAAATAGTCACATTTGCTAAGGTCTATGATGGTAAGGTCTACGATTGTAGCAACCACATTAAGAGTAATGTTAATGTGTCCAATAGGCATCAATAAGTTTATGTTTAGCAAATTAATAATTTCTTTTTATAGACTCTAATAAATAGATAGAATGAATTAATATTATTATTAACGTGGTTGTTGCTAATTATTAAGTATATATATAGCCATAGGATAAAAATAATAATATGATTATATTTAAAAATATTTATATTGATGTTATACTGGAATATAGGAAAACAATATATTCTTAAATGTCATTAATTTATGATATTCACAATGTCAATTGGTATAGCCAAACTGGTTGTGGGATGGAGCGTTATCCTCCCCTCCCATGCAAGAATTATTTGGTTTAATGCCATTAACTTAGGAGAAACTACGACTGAAATATTATAAACCATAAAGTAATGCATGAAATATTTATCATGAATACATATTGGCTTAATTGTGTTAAATTGCTACAATTTTGAATGGTAATCTTGCATTCCCATGTTCAATAATGGTTATGCCACGTCGAGTCAGTTGGCAACTTGGCTTTGGTTTAGCATGGTTGTTTATGGTTGATTGTGGGTGAATGTTTGACTATGAATGACTTTTAGGGCTGGTGCAAGCTAATGCTGGCCACTCATGACGCGTTAGTCACAATGGACTTCTGCAAAAACAGAAATCTGAACGTCAAAAAGCAATATTAGAGCTACCTACACAACTTTTTGAAATATGGTGCAAGAAGATCAAACGTAGAAAATCGGATTACCTTCCGGAATATATAAATATTATTTATGGAAATTAAGTATAACTCCCAAAAAAGGGGTTCTCCTAAGGTTGGCATGTTATTTTTTTAAGAAAATATAATGAATATGTTTGTGTTAGCCCTCTGGTTCGGTATTCAAATGGTGGATTTTTGTTAAAAAAATTATATACAGTCGTAGATAACATGCCGTTTTAGTGCGGCATTATTTTTTCATATTTATTTATGTTAATTTTTTTTTTAATTAAGGAAGTCAGCCCATCCCTAAAATGATGAGGCCCAACGTTAGCCCTTGATATCATGGTCTTAACCTAATCAATCAACAATTTTATTTTTTTAGGATGTATGTTTTTGTGTGTATTTTTGTGGGTTCTTTTCCGTTTTCAAAATAGGTGAGCCAATAAAAAGTTATAGACGGAAGAAATAACCTACTCTTTGTATAAGATTGACGTTAGTGCAATTGAAATTAACTAAAAAATAGGAACAAATAATAGTTTTAATAAAAAATTACATATTCGGAATCTGCACACATAGTTCTACAAGTGTGTGCAATTTCACTTACAGTGGACCAGTGTAGCATACGCAGAATCATGCTCGAAACAGAAGAAGTTATAGAATAAGATGTATTTTTTTATATTATTATATGTATTTTGGCAACCTGAACCTAAAACCATAGCAGTCAAGTCATCCACCACGTTGGTGGGAAACGAATTACCCACCAAAATTTAAAAACTAAACTTGCACGTGCACGTGTATTTAAAAAGCGCGTATGCACAAAATGGCACGCACGCGTCCAAAAACGTGTATGTGTCCAAATGCGCGCACGGGCAAAATGGCGCGTGCATGTTGTTTTTACTAAAGTTTGAAATTTTCCATATTGATTAAATAATTTTATAAAATATATATATTTTTAATAATTAATAATGATTTAAATTGAATTAAATTAAATTTATATGATGAGGAGGAGGAGGAGGATGGGGATGATGACGATGATGTTGATGATGATGATGGGGATGATGATGATGAGGATGATGGGGATGATGATGTTGATGATGATGATGAGGATGATGGGGATGATGACGATGATGTTGATGACGAGAATGAGGATGATGATGCTGATGATGACAAAGATGATTATGACGATGATGATGGAGATGATGATGATGATGATGATGACATGGATGATGACGAGGACGAGGACGATGATGATGAGGAGGATGATGATGATCATATTCGTCATCATCATTATCATCATCTTCATCTTCGTACTCATCATCATCATCATCATCATCATTATCATCTTCGTCATCATCATCATTATCAATGATGATGATGTTGACGATGATGATGATGATGATGATGATGACAATGATGATGATGTTGATGATGATGAGGAACAGGGCGATGACGACGATGATGATGATGGAGATGATGATGATGATGATGATGACGACGACGATGATGATGATGGAGATGATGATGATGATGATGATGATGACGACAATGATGATGTTGACGATGAAGATGATGATGATGTTAATGATGAAGACGATGACCAAGATGATGATGATGATGATGACGGGGATGAGGATAAGGATGAGGATGAGGATGATGATGAGCAAGTGGGTGATGATGATGATGATGATGATGATGATGATGTTGATAATGAAGACCATGACCAAGATGGTGATGATGATGATCATGGCGATGATGATGATGGGGATGAGGATGAGGATGATGATGATGATGAGCAAGTGGGTGATGATGATGATGATCATCATCATATTTGTCATGATCAACATCATCATCTTGATCTTCGTACTCATCTGCATCACCATCCATCATCATCATCATCATCATCATCATCGATAATAATGATGATGACGAACATGATGATGATGATGTCATCATTGATAATGATGATGATGACGAAGATGATAATGATGATGATGACGAAGATGATGGATGATGATGAAGATGATGATGATGACGTTGATGATGATGATGATGATGATGATGATGGCCAAGATGATGGTGGTGATGATGATGAGGATGTGGATGATGACGAGGAAGTGGGGGATAACGATGATGATGACTATGGAAATGATGATGATGACGTGGATGATGATGATGACGAGGATGATGATGATGAGGTTGATGATGATGAAGATGATTATGATGATGATGATGAGGAGGAGGATGATGAGGATGATGATGATGGTGATCATATTCGTCATCATCAACATCATCATCTTCATCTTCGTACTCATCTGCATCATCATCCATCATCTTCATCATCATCATCATTGATAATGATGATGATGATGTCATCATTGATAATGATGATGATGACGAAGATGATGGATGATGATGAAGATGATGATGATGACATTGATGATGATGAAGATGATGGCCAAGATGATGATGGTGATGATGATGAGGATGGGGATAATGACGAGGAAGTGGGGGATAACGATGATGATGACTATGGAAACGATGATGATGATGTGGATGATGACGATGACAAGGATGCTGATGATGAGGATGATGATGATGAGGATGATGATGATGAATATGATTATGATGATGATGAGGAGGAGGAGGATGATGAGGATGATGATGGTGATCATATTCATCATCATCAACATCATCATCTTCATCTTCATACTCATCTGCACCATCATCCATCATTAATGATGATGATGATGAAGATGATGATGATGATGTCATCATTGATAGTGATGATGATGAACATGATGACGAAGATGATGGATGATGATGAAGATGATGATGATTACGTTGATGATGATGATGATGATGATGAAGATGATGGCCAAGATGATGATGGTGATGATGATGAGGATGGGGATGATGACAATGAAGTGGGGGATAACAATTATGATGACTATCGAAATGATGATGATGACGTGGATGATGATGATGAGGATGATGATGACGAAGATGATTATGATGATGATGAGGAGGAGGAGGAGGAGGAGGATGGTGATCATATTCGTCATAATCAACATCATCATCTTCATCTTCGTACTCATCTACATCATCATCCATCATCTTCATCATCATCATCATTGATACTGATGATGATGACAAAGATGATGATGATAATGAAGATGATGAAGATGATGAAGAAGATGATGGATGATGATGATGCTGATGATGATGATGTTGATGATGAAGATGATGATGAAGATGATGACCAAAATGATGTCGAGGAGGAGGAGGATGAGGATGATGATGAGGAATTGGGTGATAACGATGATGATGATGACGAGGATGATGACGATGACGAGGATGATGATGATGATGATGATGATGATGACAAAGATGATTATGATGATGACGAGGAGGAGGAGGAGGAGGCTCCTTGTAGAGGGATAGTGTCATGGATTCTATGTGTTACTAATGATGCGTGAGGTCTAGAATTTTCAATTAAGGCCCAGATGGAATTGAATTGAGCTCAATATGTTTCAATAAGATCTCGAGGAACCGGTTTTCATTCTTTAATGATGTTCAATGCTTTTCAACATATCCACAGTCTTGCATGGTAGGATGAGGATGCATTCATGGCATTCGATCTTTACAAAAGATGTGTTTTGTCAAAATGAAATTCAATTTTCCTCTTTGATGAATCCTCCTCTACAAGACTTCATTTATTACATGAATGTCACAGACTCACAGAAACTCTAAAAAACACTCAATGGCATGCAACTATAACCACAAACCAAGTAGAGGTTGATTTTATGCATTGATATAGAGAGGTGGCAGTAGGCAGACAATACGGAGAAACAATGAGTTAGAAAAAACATTTGGACCAAAGTACCACAATGCTTATTAATAAAATTTAAAAAAACAAGTTTTGGCTTAGGAATTGTGGTTTATCACCATGTTTCTCTTTGACACTTGCCATCAAAATATGTATAAAAATAACACGTCTTTACATCCTCTTCCTTTTAAATCCTCATCGCATAGTAATAAATAAGGATTATTATGCATGCACATCCTCACCTTACAATGTCAATTGGGTCCAGGTGCATAGACAACCATAAATTATCAAATGTGTCAAAGAGTAAACCTTTCCAATAAAAATTGAGACCCACCCTTCAAACTTAATCACCAAGTCTAATTTATGCAAATATTTTTGAAGTGGGGGGAAGGTTTGGCATTAAATGGTGTAAACGTTGGGGAATAAATGGTTTATATGTTGTACAAGGGCGCATGCGCGGGTTTGGGCGGCTGCGCGCTTTTTGCTAGGTTTTCATGTTTGATAAGGTTTCACTTTTTTTTTGGGTGGGATTATACGAATTTATATCTCTCAAATAAATTAGACAATATTATAAACACAACTATAAAATATGATGATAATATGGTAATTACTCAATGCTAATTAATTTGTAATTACTAAACACAAATTACTCGTAACTGGATCTAATTATTCAAAGTAAAGAAGTTACCTGTGTGTATGGTGCCACAATCTCCTCTGCTGCCACCATGGATCCATCGAGGTCAAAGGGATCAACGTCCTCCCACCTAGGGGGTGGAGACCTGGCACCGAATATTTGAACATTAAAACAAATAAAGTCAACAATGTGTAATTCAAAGTTAACTATATTAAACAATACAATATCAAATAAAATACAACAAATACTTGAACATTAAATAAAACAATAGAAAACCTGATCCATGAAGCTCCCTGTGGCATGCTACTGCGTATCACCATGGAAAGAATGACCATAGTGAGAACAACGATGTGCCATTGTTCCAGCAGAACTAGAAGGCCCCACCTGGGTTCCACCTGTACCCGAGATGTCTCGGCCACCACCCATAGACTGTGCAGCTGTCTGTGTCTCATCGATGTCCTCCCGGCTCTAGGAAGACATGGCCACAAATTTGGTATGTCTAGCAAGTCATGTGTGGCACGTTTGATGGAATCATGAATCTCATCTAGACTGCTACCAAACCCAGGTGGCTGAGGAGGGGGGTTTGGCTCTCTCCTGGGTGCAAGAGGTCCTCTAAGTGCGTTGTGGTGTGCTTGAGGTCGATCTTGGGCAAAGCCAAGACTGACACCCTAAAACTCAGTGATGTCAAAATAGTTGACATGGTACCCTAGCTCAAACTCAGCCCACAATTTCCGAAGGAAATACTGTGGGACCTCGAAATTGTTGCACGGGGGCCTGTCAAACACCATGAACCACTTCTGTCTCCAGTTATCTCTCCATGGTTGGTAAATGCACCAGCCTATGCAAGCCTGAGGCCTCGTCAAAGCTGGAGGCTGTCCGGTCGAGGGAACTATGAACTTGCTATACAATTGGGCTTTGCTGATGTTAAGGTCTTTTATTTTCTCTTTGGACAACCCAGTGGAGTAGTGTTCCCTCATTCGATCCATGTATTGGCTCAAGTTTGTTATCTCACTGTGTGCAATATTGATTGATTCAATAATGTTTTGAAGTGATGAAGCCAAGGAAACCTGAGAGGGTTCCCTGGTACTGTTCAATTCATTACTTAGTGCCCTCAATTGATTTATGTCTTGGTGTAATTGATCTTCAGGGTTTTCATTGGGTTCATTGGGTTCATTGTCGGTTCCCATATTCTCTTCTGGAGGTCAGGTTTCATCAAATGGTGGTGGTGTGTTTGACATCTTGTTAGGTGTGTAGATGGACTGCAATTAAATTTCCTTGGTTTTTTAATGGATTGTAAAAAAAAATTTAAAATTCAAATTCAAATGGAAAACAAAAAAAAATAAAAAATAAAGACAAACTTGTGCTTTGAGGAGCACTTACCTGGAGAAACAGACGGCACCGTGGTGTAGGGGATACTGCTTGGTGATGACAATGACAGGGGTGCATGAGGACGCGTTTGCAGGGTTGAAGGTGCGCTCGCGGGTTGGTAATTTAACTCACGGGTCTGTCAAAAATGACAAAACCCGTGAGCTCTATTTTTTATTTATAAAAAAACAGAAGCTTGCACGCGCCACTAACGCGTGTGCACCAATATGTGCATACGCGTCAAGGGTGCGTGCACGCCCCTTTTGTCCATGTGGGCTGAACCACGTGGACGTTCGGCATTGCCGAAGCAGGGACACGTATGCGCCTTTGGAGGCACGTGTGCCATGCACCCTTCTTGCTATTATTTTGGGTACCAGCTTCATGCGGGTACCCATTAGTCAACAATGATTGACTACTATTGAATGTGGTTGACCAAGGTTGAGTTTCATTTATTTTGGTTGACCATGGTCCCAAAGGATTATGTTGGCTTATGACATTTTTCAATGGTTATGTCTCATTAAGAAATATATATTTTTTGACTTATGCCATGGTACTAAGTGATATACATATGTTGAGTTTGGTTGGTTTTGGTTGGTCATGGTTCTCAAGCATTTTACTGGATTACAATGCTCCATAATCGTTATCTCTCATTGCAACATTCATCATGGTTAGGCTATGTCAAATTACTAGATTCATATAGGGTTAAATGTTTCATTGCGACGTTAAACACGGGTTACATTGAATTGAGTTTGGTTGGTCATGGTTATCTATGGTTGAACATGGTTTACAATGGTCAAATGGTTATGTCACCTTACGTTGTTCATGTTATGTCGCATTGTGACATTCATATTGGCTTGCATGCATTGAATTGCTACATTTTGGAATGATTATGTTGCATTTGCATTGCAACATTCATTAAGGGTTATGTCTGATTGAGTTTTGTCATTTAGGTTGGCCATGTTTTTATATGGTTGATCATGGTTGGCCATGGTTGAATGGTAATCTCACATTACATCATTCATTAAGGGTTATGTGACATTGCAATGCTTATTAAGAGTTATGATGCATTATGAATATTCAAATATTATAGTAAAAACTAGTATATTGATAATAATATTATTATTATACAAGTAATGATATTTAATTAAATTATTATAATTATAACTATTGATTATTATAATAATTAAAATTATAATGAATAAAATTATAAATAGTATAATTATAATCAAACATTCTATTATTAAACATAATCAATTGTAGGTAACCATGGTCATTGTTGGTACATTCCTCAATGCACCACAATCGAGGAACATATGAATTTGGCACAACTAAGTCATTGATGAAATGTTATGTCATAATTATAGGTTGTTAATTAGGGTTTTTAATACTTTGATTCACTATGTTCAATGCAGTCAAATTTCAACATTCCTCCATGGTTATGTTGCATTATGGAAGTCATCAAGGACTAAACATAATTGAAATGAGTAGCAAGTAATGTGATGTTTTACGTAGACATTAATTGACCATGTTTTCCTATCAATGGGATCCAACTTTGGTATATTGATGGAAACATTCATAAAGGTTATGTCACATTTAGTGTGGTTGACTTTGGTTGGCTATGATTTACAATGGTTGAATTTAATAATAACAATGGTTGATCGTTTTTAGCTAAGGTTGATTACAATTAAGTATGTTCCTCAATGGTAATGTTATTATGTGGCATTACAACATTCATCAAGGGTTGTCATGTCGAGTTTGGTTGAATTTAGTCGGCCATGGTTGATTATGGTTAATTGCATTTGACTATGTTTAATTATTGTTAGTTGTGGTTAACAACGATGTCATGGTTGATCATGGTATACTATCAATGATTGAGTTTATTATGGTTGAACATGGTTGAGTTTGCTTTCCCATGGTTTATTATAGATCATAATGGTTGATTGTTGATAACTATGGTTGAACATGGCTTGAATTCATTGAGTATGGTTGCTCGTTGTTGATTATAGATCATAATGGTCGATTGTTTCTAATTATAATACACCACGTAGTCATTGTTCTACTATGATTGACTATGTTATGCTTAATTGTGATTTATTTATGTAATTTTATGTCACATTGTGACATATATGTTTTATTGTGATTGACTATGGTGTATTGTGGTTGAAAATGATGGCCACAGTTGAGACCGGTCAAAGGTTATGTTGATTGCAACAATCCTCAATAGTTATGTCACATTGTGACATTCTTCTTAGATAAGTTTTGACATTTTAAATGTTATGTCGAATTCGAATAGTCCTTAATAATTATGTCATAGTGGGAGATTCAAAATAGCTAACTTATTGTCATATTTCTAGTTTCCTTATTGGTTATGTTGCATTGTGATGTTCACTAAGGGTTAAATGTCTCATTGATTTTGGTTGACCAGGGTTGACTATGTTTTATTATGCTTGAAAATGATGGCCATTGCTAAACTTGGTTGACATTCCTCAATGGTTATTGAGACATAACATTTGAAGAATTCATAAGTTATTTAATATTAATATCACAATGTCAACCAAAATCAATGAGACATTCCTCAATGGTTATATTGGATTGTGACATTCCTAAACAATTATATATCATTGTGACTTTCCTTAAGGTTTATATTGCAGTATGGCATTCCTTAAATGTTTTGTTAAATTGAGTAGGGTTGGCATTGGTTGGTTATGATTTAAAATGGTTTATTGCAGTAATTGGTAATGGTTGATCATGTTTATTTGTGGTGGACTGCATCTAAGCGCATTATTGAATGGTAATATTGCATTGTGATGTTCATTAAGGGTTTTGTCACATTGAGTTTCGTTGACTTGATTATGGTTAATTGTGTTGGACTTGATTGTTATTTGTGCTTGAGAATGATGGAATGGTTTGTACTATAGATTACTACGTTGACCATGGTTGGTTATAGCTCATAATAATCGATTGTTGTTAACTATAATGGATCATGTTGTCATTATTTTACTAGGGTTCACCATGTTATGCTTAATTGTGGCCTATTTGTGAAATTTTATGTTTCATTGTGATGTTCCACACGTACTATGTTTAATTGTGATAGTCCTGAATGGTTATGTTACATTGTGACATCCATGAAGGGTTATGTCACATTGTGACATTAAGAGTTTGACTATGGGAGACAATGGTTGTTAATGATTCACTATGGTTAACAATGCTTGAATATAATTGACTTTGGTTGATCACTCTTGAATATGGTTGAACATGTGTGACTATGGTTTAAGATGGTTCGCTATGTTTAACCATGGTTGACTATGGTCAACAATTTTTAACATGGTTGGAAATGGTTCACCATGTTGTTTTATAGTTAACAATGGTTGATTATTGTATCAATGCTTCAAGATGCACTATGTAGGAGTTTATTCAATCTGGCGTTTCAGGTGGACACTCCACCCATCTTTAGGAATCAAAATGAATTTGTTATATAATGGAAAATGATTAGGATGAAAAAATAACTGTTGGGGATAAAAACCCAAAATAAGGAAGGAAATAAAATATTTTTTAATTCATTAATAGAAAAAGAAAATAGGGGAAAATAACATAAAAATGATTATGATATAACAAGGTTTACAATTTAAAAATAATAATAATAATGAAAACCAAACGGTAAAAATAAACAAGGGACTATAATTTAGCGAGAATAATGAAAAAGAGAAGAAGAAGGTTAAATAAAGAAATTTTAGAACAATTTGATTGAAATAAAATAATAATAGAGATAAAAATAGAGAATTGAGAAAGAGGATTATTTTAAAGAATTTAGAATTAATCCCGATTCAAATAGTAATAATAAAACTAAAATTAAAATTAAAAATCATTAAAAAAATTATTCAAATAAGTAAGATAAAAAAGGAAGTTATGAGAGAGGGGACAGTATAAATAAATATAAATGTAAAAAATATGGGAAAGGAGAAAACTAAAGAAAATAATTAAAAATAAAGGATAGAAATGATGAAAAGCTAGAAGGAGAAAAGAGAGGCTGAAATTAGAGGAGACGATTGAGAAGGGTATAAGGGAGAGAAGTAGGATGGAGGGATCCGAACCAAAAATCAAGTCTTAGTTTGATTTAAATGATAGATTAAAGGTTTCCACGAAAGACTAAGATTGTAACTATTTTCATGGTTGAAGTTGTTAGGATTATTTTCTATTTCAAGAGCTTACCTTATAAGTCAACATATATAATGATAAGTGTGTGTAAGGATCTTAGTTTGGTCAAAGAAAATGAGGTGTTTAGAATTAAAAGAGTGATCTGCAAGGGTGGATTTAGAGATACAACATTGATTGGTGTCGGCAATATGTTCTTTTAAGCGGGCTTGAATGGATCGACCAGTATGTCCAATGTAGGATTTGCCACAAGACCACGAAATTTCATAGACACCTTGGGAGATAAGGGTTCATATTTTCCTTTAGTACTTCGAAAAATGTGTTTAAGTGTTTTGTTAGGTTTGGAAATAGTTTTAATATTTTTATTATTTAGGAGTTTAGAAAGGAAACAAGTAATACCTTGAATGAAAGGAAGAGAGATTGACACACGAGGAGGTTAGATTGCGAAGGTTTGCACTTGGGTTTGGGGTGTTGGATGGAATGAAAAGCTTTGTTAATTTTCTTAAGGGAGTAACCTTTGGAAAGGAAGGATTTGTTTAGGTGATATTTCTCATCATTAAAGTGTTGGGGATTGGAAATATGAACCAATTTGGTGATAAAGGTTTTAAGGATACCTAATTTTTGAGTCGGATGGTGGTGGGATTGAGCATGAAGGTATCTATCAATGTGGGTATTTTGTATAATAATTGATGAGAAATATTACCATCTGATTGGTGGGTAACAAGAACGTATAATAGGGGAATGGAGTTGTCTTGTTGAATTTCCATAGTAGATTGGATGTGGGGGGATATATTGTTCAAGTGAGAAAGAAAATTGTTAAGGTTGGCCAACCCATGGATCCAAATGATAAATATGTCATTAACAAAATCAAACCAGCACTTTGGTTTAAGGGAGAAGCTATTCAGTGCTAGGGTTTCAAAATTTTCCAAAAAAATGTTGGTGACAACCAGAGATAGACACGATCCCATGGTTGTACCTTCAATTTTATTATAGAACATATATTTGAAGCAAAAGAAGATGGAGGTAAGGAAGATTCGATTCAAATTTATGGTTTCTTCATCAATGAGCTTAGAAATGATGTCAAGGGATTGAGGCATAGGAATTTTAGTAAAGAGAGAGACAACGTCGAAACTAACTATAAGATATCCGTCATCAAGAAAATTGGTTTGAATTTTATTAATGAAATCAGAAGGATCCTTTATGGAAGGAGTAGTATGTCCAGTAGAGGGAGATAGTTTATCAGCTAAGAATTTAGATAAGGAATGGGTTGGGCCTCTAATGGCAGTGGAAATGGTTGATTATGTTTGACCATTATTAACCTTGATTGATATGAATTTCCTATTTATCAATGGTTATGTTCAATTGTGATATTAATTAAGGGTTATGTATGACACATGTCTGATTGAGTTTGGCTTTGGTAGGCCATGGTTATGCCGCATCATGGTTGACTATGTTTAAATCTGGTTACTAATGGCTGAGTATGTTGCGCTATGGATAATAATTGTATGAAACTGGTTTATTATGGTTGATTGTGGATGAACATGATTTACATGGTTGATTGTGGTTTATTATGGATGATCATATTCACTATGGTTAACCATGATTGAATTTATGTTACATTGGGACATTAAACTGCATCAACTTATGCCAATTGTGATGTTCCTTAATGATTATGTTCCTCAATTGTTATTTTTCATTGTAGTTATGTTCTTTAATGGTTTTGTTGCATTATGACATTCATCAAGGGTTATGCCGTATTGCAACATTTTGTAGGGGTTTTGTTGCATTGTGACATTCCTCCATCGTTACATAAATATGAAACATACATATTGGTTAACCTTATGTTAAATTGTTATTTTCCATTTCCCATTAAGGGTTATGTTTGATTGTGATAATTTTGCATGGTTATGTTGCATTGTCACATGCATTGTGGCTACTTTCCTCAATGATTACCTAGTATTGAAACATTTCTTAAGGGTTTTGTTGTATGTGGAATTCCTCCATGGTTATGTCACATTGCAACATTCATGGTTATGCTATATTGAAATATTTTTGAAAGGTTTTATTTGGTGTGGTATTCATCCATTGTTCTTCAACATTTAGGAATTCATTTGGCTTGGTTATGTGGAACTGCTACATTGCTCAATAGTTGTGTTTTACAACAAAATTTATTGAGGGTTGTGTCACGTTGAGATATAATCTGGTTTTATCTATTGTGATATTATCATGTTCACTATCGTTGAGAATGATTGAATTTATGTGATATTGGGACATTCAACTTCATCGACTTATGGCAATTGTAATGTTCCTTAATGATTATTTTCCACAATGGTTAGTTTACGTTGTCATTATGTTCTTTAATGGTTTTGTTGCATATGAAATTCATCAAAATTTATGTTGTATTGCGACATTTTGCAAGGGTTTTGTTGCATTAGGACATTCTTCCATTTTTATGTCACGATGTGACATACATATTGACTAACTTTATGTTGAATCACTTTTTTCAATTTTCATTAAGGGTTATGTTTGATTGTGGCAATATTGTATGATTATGGCACATTCTCACATTCATTGTAGCTATTCTCTTCAATGGTGATGTAATATTGCAACATTTTGCAAGGGTTTAGTCATATGTGGCATTCCTACATGTTATGTCACATTGTGACATTAAAGGTTATGTAGTATTAAAACATTTGCTAAGTTTTTTTTTGTGTGTGGAATTACTCCATGGTTATGCCACATGTGACATTCATCATTGATTGTTAAAACCTGTGTGATAGTAGATGATAAAAAATTTCTCGCTCTCTTTGTTAATCTATGTGTGGATCAAAGTTTAAGACCTTGATCTTTGCTCTGTGTGGATTGAATTTTTAAACGTTGATCTCTCTATGGGGATCGAAGTTTAAAACATTTATCTCTATGTTGATCTCTGTGTGGATCGAAGTTTAAAACTTTGGTCTCTATGTTGATATATGTGTGGATCGAAGTTTAAAATGTTGATCTTTGTTCTGTGTGGATTGAATTTTTAACTGTTGATCTTTGTGTTGATCTCTATGTTGATATTTGTGTCAATCTCTGTGTTGATCTCTGTGCAGATCAAATTTTTAAACGTTGATCTCTATACAGATCGAAGTTTAAAATGTTGATCTCTGTGTGGATCAAAGTTTAGAACGTTGATCTCTGTTCTGTGTGGATGGAAGTTTTAAACATTGATCTCTATGTCAATCTCTATGTGGATCGAAGTTTAAATCGTTGATCTCTGTGTGGATCAAAGTTTAAACATTGATATCTATGTTGATCTCTGTGTGGATCGAAGTTGAAAATGTTGATCGAAGTTTAAAACATTGATCCCTGTGTTGAACTCTGTGTGGCTTGAATTTTTTAACGTTGATCTCTATTTAAAATGACTTTGTGGGTAAAACAAGTTACGACAATGATAATCTTTGTTCAAAGGCTATGGAGCATTGGTAGTTCATACTTAAATGGATCGAATTTGCATTCCTTTGTTAAGGTTTGTGTGTATAGGTTTTATACATGATCTCGGCCGAAACTCAAAATACAACAAATCCACTTCCAATATTGAATTCTAAGCATGGATTTATGTGATTTCCCTATGGAATAAATTTATTTTCCACATCAACTTTGTGGATAACACATGTGCATCTGTACGTATGTTTTCACATTGGACCAAACCAAATTTATTTATCTTTCAACAACAAACTTATGCTTAATATTCTCTATTGTTGATAAACTATGTGTCTTTACATCTTGGACCCAATCCTAAGAGATATGCAAGACTGGCAATTGATTCTCATAATTCTTCTTGTGATACCTTGTTTCGGTGAAAAGGGTGAGGCTGCCATTTTTTATCTCTGAATGAACTATAGTTCAAATATTGGAATAAATCTTGGTTGTTAAATATTTATCATTCCTTTACAATTTTCATCTAAAAATCTCTCTTTCAGTTTGGGGAACCATACTATCCTTGTTAAGGCCTTTTCAATAGCGTAAAATGCAACTGCAACGATCTTCGGTTCCTTCTTGTCTGGAAAAATTTATGTTGTGACAATCGAATTACGTCGGTCAACCCCTTTGAGTCTTGTATGACTGATTCTTGTTTTTGCAGTCCTCATGATTAACATCTATTTGTCCCCATAAATAACTTATTGTAGGTAATTAACTGATGCTAGGTAGGATGTTTGGTTAGTTAAACGGATATATGTACATATAAATATTTAACGCACCATCACTACAATATGGTAAATATGTATAGATTTACATAATTTTTTTTATACATTGCTATATACATTTTAAAAATTGAGGAAAGGGCTTAAGCATAGGAAGGGAGTAATGTAAAAGAGTTAGCATTAATTCAAATTGGTAAATGTAGCTAGCAAGACAATGAAAATGAAATAAAATATTGTTTAGACAAGTTGACTATTAAATACCCCTATCCCTTAGTGAAACTTTCATGTGATAGATAATAAATACCATGAGATTGGAATGCATGCCACGTAAGGGAACAAGATCACCTAAGTCCTTCTTTTTCAGCAAAAAAAAAAAAACGTACTATTGTTATTCATTAAGAATCAGATAGTACATGGCTTTTAGTCTCCAAGAGACATATCAAAAAATATCATTGTTCAAGTACATAACATTAGTTTCCAGATCCTATAAAAAAAAAACCCTAATAAAAGAGGATATCTACACTAACTTATATTTCATAAATATATACAGAACCATTCGTCATTCTGTGTCCATCCTGAAGCTCCTCCCAGTATATATATCGTTCATCACCATTCAGTGCTAACTTAGACAATTTATCATCCATCAAGTTGTGTTGTCTGAAAATATGTTCAAAAGAAAGGGGCATGAACAATCTCACTTTTTCCTTTATCTAATAACACCAATGTTTGACGGATGCCACCTGCAGATTGTAAAGACCACATGCCCATTTGATGGTCACCCTAGAGTCTCCAAAGACTTTGATATCAACAATACTGAAGATGTTAACAACTTTTAGAATGCACCACACTGCCAAAAGTTATGCTTTCATATTAGTACCATGCCCATAATTAAACCTAAGAGTGTAATGATGTGCATTGCTAAGAAAGATAATGCCACCTGCAGAACATAAACCATCTTTTGTAGCACTGTCAAAAAAGGAAACAATCTTCTTAACTTGGAAATTGAAACTATTAACTTTTGGTTTCTTTTATGCACCAATTTCCTTGCAATTCTCTTTTACCATCTTAAGTATTTGAAAAAAAATATGTTCAACATCAAGAACAATATTGTCAAAAATAGATCTATTGCGCGAAAGCCAGATAGCCCATGAAATAAGAGCAGGAAGCTCAGGATAGAGTTTGCAATTCCTAATCCATTCCAGGAAGCACTTATAAAAAATATCAGATGACCATTCAACCTCGATCTTCAGCGCCGATCTAATCCTGCTCCATATCATTCTGGAAAATGATCACTTCACAAATAAATGATTTAAAGACTCAGTATTCGATCTGCAGAGCATACAAATGCTTGGCCCATACCAAACAATGACAGTAAGTTTATCCCATGGTTTTATATAGTTAGATAAAGCTTGCTACATAAAACACTTAAGTTTTAAAGGAAATCGCCAATTCCATAGCTTCTTATACCACCATTGTTGTGGATAAAGAAATTTGTTTTTAATGATAGCTTTATAAGTAGACTTAGTTGTGATTAACCTAGTGTTGGGATTACCATTCCAAAAAAGATAATCACTGTCATCCAAGAGTCGACACCCTGCTAAATTTAGATTATGAATATACCTATCCCATTCTACAGCCATATTACCAACAAATTCCATATCCAATGCAGAGAACTAGTAGGAGGAAAAACCAACCCGGCACCTCGATTTCTTGATAAGGTTCAACGTGTACATACCTCTAACCTTAAGAAAAACTAGAATACCATTAAACAGAGAGTTATTTACTTCCATCCCCAAAATTTGGTCAATACCCACCGAAATCGAAGAGCCATTACTGAATTTCCATACAAGGTCCTTTGCCATCCAGTTGTATACCTGGATAAAACCCCTCCAAATGATATAAGCTCCATTGATACAATATTTTTTGGGATTCCTTATCCGTATAAGAATGTCATCTTTGATGTACTTAGCAGAAAGTACCTAGGACCAAAGAGAGGATCCAAATAAAACCCTCCAAAAACATTTGAGTCTTAATGCAGAATTAAACAAGAAAATATTTTTTATTCCCTAGCCACCACAACACTAAGGGAAAGAAACATGTTCCCATCTAGTCATGAACAAAACCCCTTTCACCTTTCCACCATTACAAGGGAAATTGAAAAAATATTTCCTTATCTTATTGATGATTGAGCATATAATTCTATAGATGGACATCGAGTACACATGGATCCCTGTTGGTATGGGTTTTAGCAGAGTAAGTCTACCACCTATTAGTTTTTCATCATTTAATTCAATATGATCTAGTATCTTAACTAAGAGAACAACATGTACATCATATCAAACATAAGAGACAAGAGACACAAAGCATTTCACCGGGGAAAACCAAGAAGGTTAAAAACCTCGCAACTTCCTCAGAGATAGAATAAGCACCAATACAAAGATCACCAAGATGAATCCACAAAATATAGATGTCTTCAGTAGCTACTCCTTCTTCACTTGTGCGCACTCCTCTCTCTCAACTATGCGAGTTGGATGAGTGAGTGAATGAATAGAATGAGAGAGTCACACTCTCTATTTATACTTGAACTTAACTTGCCTTTAACCCTAACAGGGATGACTTCCTAAGGGAGTCTAATAACCCTTCCACATAACTCATATAGAGCCGACCCCACCAAGGTGGTCTAATAACCCCTCAAATATAAGTTACGACACTTACAATGTAACTTGTGACACTTGCAAATACAAATGATGACACTTCCAATTAGAGGAATAATACATCTTTGTTGGGAATACAATAAAGTACAAATGTAATACATATAATATACAAGTGAATATATTTCGAAGTTACAAATACATCAACACTACCTCTTAACTAGGAAGGTATTCTCTTGACATAGGTCATCAATACATATAGGCACAAGTCTTCAATACTAGAGCTGGATCATCATCATTGGATCATGGAGCATCATCGTCACTACTGCAGTACTTTTCATCTTGATCATTGGTTCTATCTCTCAATTCTTCTTGTTATAGGAAGTTCTACAGAGCTAGCCCTATTTCATGCTATATGTAGGCCTAGCGTCCATGTAGGTATTCATCATCTCTGTGAGCGGCCCATCTGGTGGAATCTCAGGACTGATTATGTGCATCTACAAAACCTGAAAAGACCATCCCAGGACTGATTACGAGCTACTACTCAACCTGCAAGATCTCCCTTGACTGATTACATGCAAACAAGCAAAACCTCGAAAGAGCATCTCAGGACTGATTACGAGCTACTAGTCAACCTGAAGGATCTCCCAAGAATGATTATATGCGAACAAGAAAAACCTCAAAAGAGCATCTGAGGACTAATTCTAAGCTACTACTCAACCTGAAGGATCTCCTAGGATTGATTACATGCTACTGCACAACCTGCGAGATATCCATGACCATGGAGCATCATTCGGATGCTCATGATCATACGGATCATCCTCGCACGGAACATCATACGGATGCTCATGATCATACGGATCATCGTCATATGGAACATCATACAGATGTTCATGACGGAGCATCGTCCGGATGCTCATCACATAGCACTTACATCCACAGCCATGGAGAGGACCCACCTACCACCATGCTTGGAAGAGATCCTGCATCTGTGTCCCATCACTTCCTCCTAGAAGTATCTTCGATCTGAAGAACACCAAGCCTCTCTACGAAGTACTCAAACTTCACTCTAGCGTGTGGGTTGGTCAGCACATCTGCTATCTGCTCATCCGTTGCAACATACAAGAGATTCACTGCTCCTCTCTGCACCATATCCCTAATATAGTGATACTTGATCTCGATATGCTTCGACTTGTCATGGAACACTGGGTTCTCGGACAACTTCACACATCTCTGGTTGTCATAGAAGATACAAGTAGCATCCAACTGGATCTCAAACAAATCAGACAGTAGCTTCCTTAGCCATACTGCCTCACAACTAGCCGAACAAGCTGCGACATACTCTGCTTCGACTGTACTCAGTGCTACTCAGGATTGCTTCCTTCTAAACTAAGAGATCACACCTGATCCCATACTGAAGCAGCACCCCAAAGTGCTCTTCCTATCTGCAGCACTGCCTGCCCAATCTGAATCAACATAACCCTCCAGATTAACCTTTTGATTCCCATCATATTTGAGCCCATAATCAACTGTACCCTTCACGTACCTCAAAATATGCTTTGCAGTAATCAAGTGAACATGTCTAGAATCCATCAGGAACTGGCTCAATGTGTTCACAACAAAGAAAATATCAAGTCTCGTGCTCGTCAGGTACATCAAGGATCATCTGACGAATACATCGTGGAATCAACCGAATCTGATTAATCATCACTCAATAGCTCCAGGTTCGATGCCATAGGTGTGGCCATGTGTAACATCCCTCCAATTTGACCCCTATTGTTATTTATTTTTGTAAATGTAATTATGATTGTGTAAGTGGCCCTGGTGAGGAGCTCAAGGCCAAGGCCCCACCACTGAACTAGGAAACTACTATGTTGTTCGTAAGTGTATTTTAAACTTAGGAGATTTGGGGATGACGCATCTAAAAGACAACAACTAAATTCATTAGGGGAATAACGAATAACAATGATGGATCATACTAGTACTACTAGCACTGGAGAAAAAGTAAATCGACGTAACTAGAGCCTTAGTTGATAAGGTCATTATTGAAGATGAGAGTCTAAAGAATATAACTATTATACGATAGTATCTAAGTTCGACAACTCAGTATTTACTACAAGTTTAAAGAAGCTTAACCTATTGATGAATATCGAATGGTTAAGATAAACTATGGATGTCGTAAGGTCATTACAAATATTTAGCAAAATTGCTTACTTAATGACATTAAGAGACTAAGCAATGAGTATATATATATATATAAATATATATATATATATAAATACATATATCCTATAGATTGAACTCTTTAATATATACACTTCTATATAAAAAGATGGTAGAACGAACCTAGATATTAAATTATGGATTTGGGAGATTTACTTATAATTGAGAATAACTATTAATACTAATTATATGGACATTATATTATGTGGTAAACCATATTGGAACCAAAATTATCTACACTCCTATGTACACTTTAAAGAAAAGTAGGGAACTAATATTTAAAATCAAAATCCTATATCTCGCTACAAATTTAATGATAGGACTTGATGTTATGAATTGAGAAGAAACCTTACAGGATAAATATATTATATTGATATAACTTGAAAAGTATGATACCTTAGTTTAAAGATAGAGTACATAAGATTATATTTTATATAATCATTATATTTAAAGATAGAGTATAAGTATGATACCTTAGTTTAAAGATAGAGTACATAATATTATATTTTATATAATCCTATATCTCGCTACAAATTTAATGATAGGACTTGATGTTATGAATTGAGAAGAAACCTTACAGGATAAATATATTATATTGATATAACTTGAAAAGTATGATACCTTACTTTAAAGATAGAGTACATAAGATTATATTTTATATAATCATTCCATGTATGAAGCTAATGTAATAAAGGATAAAGCTGCCTTTATAAAGTATTTAATTGTACCAAAAAAATTATGGTTTTTATATAGTTACATGTTTATAATAGAAATGTTAAACTTATGGATATAAGAAGAAAAATAGCTTTATACATCAATGGAAAGGAATTATAACTTATCATATGAAAACAATTTTTTTTTTTGAGAAGAAACTTTTACGAAGGTGCCTTTATATAAGCAAAAACAAATACTTAGAGAATTATAACCGTCACATATATATTTTACTAGTAGTGGAAGAGAAGTTCCATTTAATTGTCATGGAGTTAATTACGGGATGATCCCAACCATGGAAGGTGTGCGTCGAGGATGTGTTTCCTAGGACCTAATATGGTTCCATTTGTCGCTACACTAACTTTGTTATAGCCGCCACTTGTTCCTCAGCTGCCACCAGTTGTCACTTAGGTGGTAGGTATTACTCTCTTCATAGGGAGGGGAGAACGGGGAGGGGCGGCATTCTTGAAGAGGGAGCCGAGCCACTATGCCTTCTCTTGTTTGGGGATCTTTGGTTACAATGTATTCAACATTTCACGATGAAGCATTGAGTACCTCAATTCCAAATTGGACGCAACGCTAGAATCCAATCCCAACCAAGGTTCAAGTCTTGTTTTCAGATAGAGCCTTACGATATGCATATTGGAGCCTCGTGATCTGTGGTGTAAGTAAGTTAACTCAAAGCCTTGGTTTATTTCCTCAATTAACCATTTAGTGAAAGAACAAGATCTCTGCATCTTCTTAGTTAATAGATGTTTATAAGTTTATTTCAGTTTGCGCCCTATGTTTTATTTTAAACTTATTGTAAGGCAGATCCACTTGGGGAGGATCGCTTCCACTCCCAAGAATCAATTATATTCCTCTGAGATCTACAACAGCGATCTCTGCGTAGGGGTTCATTACTAAGAGTATCCTCTCCTTTCAGTTTTGAATTTATACCATTTAGCCACTGAAGGATCTCAGATTTGAGCTGGTTTAGGTTTAGATGGTGATTATAGATTCTTGCAATGACTACTGCCGTAGGTTTCTGTTCATAAAAACTTGTTTACATTTTAATCACGAAATGGTTTCCTTTTTTATTAATATAACACTTAAGGTTTAAGTCTTATTTCCTTTTTGTTGAGCCGGAGACTAGTTTATTAGTATAACACTTAAGGTTTAAGTCGTATTCCCTTTAAAGGTAATAAAGGAAATGATCCCGTTAATGTGGGTAAATATTTTTATAAGCTAAATAGCCATTTTTCTTGTGTTCTTCGGCCTTTATGATTTCTCTCAAAGAAAGTTATATCATGGAATAAAGTGTTGTACTTAAGATAAAAACATAATATGATATTGTCTTGACTAAATCATATTTATATGTATTATGTTATGAAGTAAGATAGACATAGTTATGACCAAAACATCAACCTGGTGATGAATTGAATTAAGGATAAGTAAACCTTTATTGTAATGATGATATCCTTATTGGCCTAAAAGAAAAGATGTTATTATTAAAATATATCTTTAAAAGTGTGTTAAGGAATAGGATGCTACCCTTGGTTAACATATTCCAAATACACTTAAGGTGTGATTTGGATGGGAAGAAGGGGTATAGTCTTAATGTATCCCCAAAGGAACTTTTTATGTATGACTAACCTTAGCCCTTGATAGAGTTATGAAAATTATTAAAGTAAGGTTTAGTCTTTTCAAAGGCATACAAGTACCATTAGAATAAGAGCTGTCTTTTTATTTTGAAAGGCTTATGAACTTTTGTGTAGATCAACGATATAGTTGGCATGTAGTATTTTTACGTAGCAATGAGATACTTTGAGAATGCTCTTTATGAAAAAGGCTAAAAAAAAAGAATAGGAAGTAGTTGTGGCAACAATCATGTTGCAGGATGTAACCCTTTTTGAATGAATAAAACGATGCAATCCCTTTTGTGGACGTAGCCCAAGGAGTAAGTGAACCACGTTAAAAATGGTCTCCCCCTATGATGTTATCTCCTTGTGTGTGTCTACGTGTGTACCTTATGTTTATTGCTTTATGATGGTTCCTTATGTTTTTCACTTTATGATGCTTTTTGTGATCTCTTTTGTGGAAATGGACCTTACCATATGTAAGATTATTATCTTATGTCAACGATGTATAAATGTATTTTATGTCAAAGTATCTTGTAAAAGCATGATTAAGTTTGCTAATGTCATTAGGATCATACAAAGATGTGTAAATAACTTTTGTGTTCATGAACAATTCAAGGTAAATAAGTAAATTATGAAGATGTACAAGGTAAGATTATGTTTTAGATGTTCGTTGACTTATATATGTAAATTATCTGAATGGTTGTGTTATGACTAAATGTACTTTATGGCATCCATGTCGTAAGGTAAAGATGCTTGAAAGTCATTGTGTTTGAAGCAATAAATAAACAAAGTCTAAGGTTACAAGGAAAGAAGGAAATGAATACTTATACATGTTGAAATAACAAATCTACTTGCTTATATATATATTGAGATCTTGATTTAGATATTCATTGAAGAGCCTTACGACCATAAGCTAAGTAGTTAATGTAAAAAGTTCAAAATTTTACAGAAATTATGACCCAGAATTTTGGGTCTATGACACCATGGCCTTGCATTCCATCATCCTGAACTACTTCAGGATCTCTACAGCATACTTCCCTAGTCCAAGGAAGATTCCAACCACACTCTGCCACACCTCCATGCTTAGAAAATAGTGCATCATACCCAATTTATTCATCTCGAACTCGGCAGGAAGCTTCCTCTTCGTATAAGCAATCAATCCATCCTCACCTGTCACAAACAGGTCATCTACATACAGTAGGAGTATCACTGGATTGCCTTCCTCAACCTTGTAGTAAAGGTTGGAATCTGCTTTACTCTTGGTAAGGACCAAACTAGTCAGGAAGCTATATATCTTGTCATACCACGTCCCGGGTGCTTGTTTCAAACCATACAAGGCTTTCTTCAATTTGCACACATGCGACTCCCTTTCATGTGTCTCAAATATGAGTGGCTTCTCCACATACACTTATTCTTGGACTACACCATTCAAGAATGTTGTCTTGACATCCATCTGGTGTATCCTCCATTTCATCACTGTAGCCAGAGAAAGTACTATTTTGATGGAAGTGTATCTGGCTACAGGTGCAAAATTTTCTTCATAATCTATCCCTTCTTTCTGGGAGAAGCCACGAGCCACAAACCTTGCCTTTTATTTCTCTATGCTACGATCTGCAGCATGCTTGATCTTGTAGATCCACTTGGAAGTCACAACAAACTTCCCCTTTGAATTTGGGACCACATCCCATACATCATTCTTCATGATCGACTGGTACTCCTCGATCATGGCATCCTTCTATTACTGCATCCTTGATCTTAGGAACTTCATATTCTTCAATATCTTCAATAGGTATTTTTCTTGAACTTTGTCGCTAGAACAAATGCCATTTTTTTGTAGGTGATTATAAACGATATTTCCTACAAGTCAAATTCAATTTCATGATTAGAAACATCGCATAGTTTTAAGAACAAAATCTTACACATAAGGACATATGTCATACAATCATGCAATTATCTTATCCAATGATTCAATACAAGATTTGTCCATATCCTGTAACTTTCTAGATGCCTCCCATCTCTACCAAAACATTGTTAAGAGTGTGCACTACTCCCAACATGTCAACAAAGAGGTTTCATTCTAGATAAGTAGCAATGGGATGTTGTATAGTACCATAGGCCACTTACCCATTACTTGCATATTAGTAGTATCTTGTTCATTAATGCAACTTTTCTAAAATGCATAATATACATCCTAAATCTAGGAACATAAGTATGTACATCACTGAACAACATCATTTAAGTAATCATATATATAGGAAATAACAATTCAAATACTTATCTTTGTTTGGTTGTTGGGTGGACTCCCTCTCAATCTTTGCTTCCTTGCAAGAACTATTGTAGTCTTTGATAGTGTGCACCTTAACCAATGCTCAAAATGGATGAGAGGTTCTTCCATAGATTATTTGTCTTCCAGAGTCCTACTTATCTTTGTTTGGTTGTTGGGTGGACTCTCTCTCAATCTTTTCTTCCTTGCAGGAACTATTGGAGTCTCTAATAGTGTGTGCCTTAACCAATGTTGAAAATGGATGAGAGGTTCTTCCATAGACTATTTGTCTTCCAGAGTCCAAATTTGCAGTAGCTTCTTCTTCATTACAATACATATTCTTCATCACTTGAAGAATATTCATTGTCTTCTTTGGTTCTCTTCCTTGGAGGTTCATCATCCTCTGCAGTGTGAGCATGATTTCTTTTCTTGTTGTTATTCTTCCTGGAGTGTGTTGTGAGAGCTTGGTCTTCATTTTCCATATTTTCTTCTCGAGCTATAATTCGGGCTTCTTCTTGTGAGCATTCCTCCCACAGCCTGCTAAATGTGATGAGATTCTTCCTAGCACAAATTCCTTGAATGAAGGAATCCCATGACCTAGGAAGACCATTCAAGGTGGTCAACACAATTTCACCATTCTCTATATCTTCTCCCACGGCTTCAAGTTGTTCTTTTATTTGGGAGACCCTTATGAAGTAGGACTGCATGGTCTCTGCATTTTGTATATTGATATTCTTCAATTGATTCCTCAAAGTCATCTTTTGCTTTATGTTCTTTCCTTCAAATAGCTTGGTCAAGGAATCAAACATATCCTTGGGTGTCTTTAGAGAAGACACATGTGGTATGAGATGGTCTTTTATAGAATCTGCAATGATTCTCTTGGCCTTTACCAAGTTCTTCTTATGTAGGGCCTTAGCCTCATGTACCTTTGGAACTGGAACCTCTTCACTTATGTAGGTGTCCAATTCATTCTCTTCTAAGATTAACCCAATCCTATACTTCCACGCTCGGAATTTATCAGCCCATTCAAGCTTATCCTCAAGCTTGGTGTGGTGATACATCTTAATGAGAAACTCAAATGGAAATAAAATATTTAGGTCTTACCACTTGATTTGTTGAAACTGGATCTGGAGTTGGCTAGGGTTTGACAGAGAAACCCTAAAAATACAAACTTGGAATTTCAAACTTCTGTTTGGACAGGGAGATGCAATTGACTAAGGCGAGCAAGCTAGTGTGCTCAGATTTTGAAAAATCCAAAAATTGACCCTCCAAAAATGACCTATGAATTTCGGATCTGCAACTTCTGTCAAAATCTGGTTTTCTGGTCCAAAAATCAAATTAGGGTTTGACTTTCCCGGAGATTCACCCAACCAAAATGTTTGAGCTTAGTCTCTAAATTTTGATTTTGCTGAGGAGAGAAATCTTATGCTGAGAGCACTCCAAAATTCCACTTCTGTCAAAATCCCTAATTTCCCGCAGCAATGACAAGCCAAAAATGAAAATGCTCAGAATCCAATTCTATTTTGATAGAAATATATGCCATATTGTTCTTGGTGCATATTTGAAATTTCGGATCCTCGGGGTCTGAAACTTCGGCCTGTGGTATACTAACCTGTTTTATTTCCAACCCCACAAATCTGAGCTTTAATGGATTCTACATGAGAGAGATATGCGAAGTGTCACAACATGACCTGCTTATAGTGAAAGTTACACGATGACTAGTTTTTACTAAACCAAGCCCTAACTTGCAATTTGTCGCAAGTGCAACAAGTGTCGTAAATTCCATACAATGCCTTCCTTTAGGATAGCTCTGATACCATGTTACTTTTTCCTCATTTAATTCAATATGATCTATTATCTTAACTGAGAGAACAACATGTACAACATATCAAACACAAGAGACAAGAGACACAAAGCATTTCACCGGGGAAAACCAAGAAGGTGAAAAACCTTGCAAATTCCTCAGAGATAGAATAAGAACCAATACAAAGATCACCAAGATGAATCGCCAAAAGATAGATGTCTTCAGCAGCTACTCCTCCTCCACTTGTGCGCACTCCTCTCTCTCAACTATGTGAGTTGGATGAGTGAGTGAATGAATAGAATGAGAGAGTCACACTCTTTATTTATACTTTAACTTAACTTGCCTTTAACCCTAACTAGGTTGACTTCCTAAGGGAGTCTAATAACCCTTCCACATAACTCATATAGGGCCGACCCCACCAAGGTGGTCTAATAACCCATTAAATATAAGTTACGACACTTGCAAATACAAATGACGACACTTCCAATGAGAGGAATAATACATCTCCGTTGGGGATACAATAAAGTACAAATGTAATACATACAATATACAAGTGAATATCTTTTGAAGTTACAAATACATCAACACCACCCACTGAAAGAAGTCTAAAATACCAGTGATGAATTCTGCATTCAACTTTAGTTAGGATCCAATCCCAATCCTTTATTCTGTAGTCATTGGACATTAAAAAGAAACCCAAATATTTGAACCCATTCTTCAAATGACAAAATTGATACAGCAGAATATCCTTTAACACAATCAGCTTTGGATCTTTAATTCTGAGATGATAGAAACATGATTTTGTAGAACTTACCAACATTCCAGGTGCTTTACAAAAAACCGATGTAATGTCTTTATAAGTCATCCATTCATCTATAGAAACTACCCCAGCTAATAACATATCATCTATGGAAAGCACATGAGAGATTGAAAGGTCACGAATTAATTTTATTCCTTTTATATTTCCATCAGCCTTAGCTCTATTAATTAATCTTCTCAACACTTCAATGACCAGAAGGAAAATAAGCGGGGACAAAGGGAAACCTTGACGAATGCCCCTTGTGCTTTTAAAAAAACTAGTAAGATCTCCATTCACCAAAACATAAAAATTCATTGTAGAGACACAATCCATGATCCAATTTAAAACCAAGGGCGGAATACCGATTTGAATCAGGATCAATCTCAGGTAAAACCAATCCACTCTATCATAAGCTTTCTCAAAGTCCATATTGAGCAGTAAATCCTTCAGGTTCCTCTTCTTAATAGAGTGAATTAGTTCCTGAGTGATACCTACCACATCCAGTATTTGACAATCCTCCAAAAAACCAAACTGCTCAATAGAAATGTGTCTTGAAAGTGTTGGTTTGAGACAAACCGCTATGATCTTTGAAATAAGCTTATACACCAAATTGCACAGAGCAATTGGTCTAAAGTCCTTAAACGGGGAATGTTTATTCCACTTAGGAATTAAAGTGATGAAAGTAGAATTTAGGGCACTAGATATGTAACCTTCAATCCTAGAAAATTCAACCATCTTCAGCAAATCCATCCCCATAATATCGAAGAAGTGCAGAAATAACTCAATTGTTCAACCATTGGGACCTGCGCTCTTTTCTTTGGAAAAAATATTCAAAGTATATTCAATTTCAATTAAGGTGATAGGATTCCCTAATTCCATAGCTTCAATGTCAATAAAGAAAACTGGAAACATACGATCAATTTTTAACTGATCACTTAGATCACACTGCCCCGAATTTGTGAACAAATTATAGAAAAAAGATTTAGCAGTGGAATGTAAACTTTCATGACCACTAATGATATTCCCACCATCACCCACCAGCTCCCAAATCTAATTAAAATTCCTCCGTGAAGAAGCATAGGAATGATTTTTTTTTGTATTTTTATCACCTAGACCAATCCAAAGGGCCCTACTTTTTAATCTCCAATCCATTTCTTCTAGAAGAAGGATCAGCTCCTTCTTGTGCTCCACGTCCTTCAGATGAGCAAAGTCACTTTCACTTAAAAGGTTGTCCAAATTCTTTCGATGGAGGTAAAGTAACTGATCCTCCAAATCAACCAAAACCTGCCTGTCCATCAATTTCTGATATTTTGTCCACTTAGATACTATGCCTTTGAGATTTTTTAACTTAAAAACCAATGCATCCATAGGATTCATAGAATCATTGATAACAAATTTTAACCAGAAATGTCGAATAAGTTGACAAAAATCCTCATTTTTCAACCATGAACTATTGAATTTAAACGAAAGTTTAGGCATTTGAACAACATCCTCCAATTGCAATAAGATCGGCCAATGGTCAGAAAACTTTGAATCACACACCCAAGTTCTATACCGCACATAGAGCTGAAGAAAAGGATTCTTAATAAGAAATCTGTCTAATCTCTTCAGAATACCTGCATCTTCCTTTCTCTCATTTGTCCAGGTCAGAACAAGACATACTGGCTTGATATCAACTAAGTCTGATGAGCTCAACCATTTAGTAAAATAATTTGACAACACATCCCTTTTTGAAGCCTTCCCCCAAATATCTGATGAAGAAATTGAAAATTTTAAGTCACCTGCAACTATCAAATTGCCCATATTAAGAATACCATAAGCCTCGAGGGAGTCCCATAAACAGACCCTCTCAGCATAGGGGCCATAACAATTTAGAATTGATAACTTCAACTTAAGATGCTCACTCCATCCCTCAATGAGTAAACCCCACTTGGTCCAAAAAGCTTTAAACTTATAAAAAAGAGGGTTCCACCCTACTAATAAACCCCCAGACATGTCGACCGAACTAATTGCATATAAATCCCACCCAAGCAAGTAATTTGCAAGTTTAAGCAATGCAACGGAATCCTCACACATCGTCTCTTGAAGAAGGATAATTTCAGGGTTAGTAGAATGGAAAAGATTGGACAAGGCCCTAACCCTAGTGACCTTCCCCAAACCCTTGACGTTTATAGAGACAAAAGTTATTGAAAACCGTCTCAGACAAGGCCTTTTCCTCTCTAAGTGCCCCACTTGGTTTAATAGACTCCAAAGGAAAAAACATCTTTCATCGACTCATTCAATCTTATGGAAACTGAAATATAACCATCATCCCTAGAAGCGAGGGAAGGAATTTTAAAACGGGTTTTATTTTTCCTTATGGTAACATTCTGGAAACAAAGGGATTGTACAGGATCCACATCCGGATTAGATGAAGGATTTTTTGAAAAAAAACTTTAAAGGAGTAAAACACTCACAAGTTGGATCCAGTTTATACCCACTATTATCCAAAATATAATTTTCTTCCGAAGTAAAAAAAAGGTGCTTCTTCATCCCTGGAAGATGATGAAACCCTAGGATGCTCACCTGATCCCACCAAAACAGAACCATGATCCAAAGAAATGCCACCGGAATCAATAATAGGGGATAAATTGTCCACAATGTCAACCTTCTAGACCAGGTTAACCGACAGAGACGAAACCCCTAAATTTAAAACTACCTCTTCCCTTGAAATACGCTTATCCAAAGCTTTTTCAGCTTCTAAGTAAAAATCAAGTTCTGCAACTTAAACATCTTAATAGGGAGTAGTAGAGTTAAAATTTAACTTACCCGAATCAGAACAAGTCAAGGAAATTTGCTCTGAATCTGAGTGAGCAATGCCTTTATCATATCCCTTAGCAGCTGAATTCAACAATAAAGGACATTTAGCCATGACATGGCCAGGATCTTTGCAATGGAAACAGCGAAAAGGGATTTTGAAATAATCCAGCTTCTGTCGAAAGGCCCGTGTTCCCCAAATGATTTCTACCTCTGCTGGGAAGCCCTAAGCCATCTCAAACTCCACTAAGACCTTTGCAAATCATCTGTCAACACCAAATAGAGACTTTTTGTCGACCCTGATACATTTACCCATCGAATTCTCCAAGGCCCTAATAATATTCTTTTTCCAAATTTCTATAGGCAGGTTGAGAATGAGCATCCATAGTTGTCGACGAGCCTGACCCTCTCTCCTTGGGTCAAAAGTGGTGTGCCATTTCTTAAGTTTTAAACAACCGTCCTTAAACAACCATACACCCCCCCGGGAATTGAGTCAACATCTCAATATATGGAAAGATGAAAAAGATCCATCGATTGAATAAGAAATTAACCTTAGACATAATCTCCACGATTGGTGTCCAAAGACGATTATCCCACTCCAAAAATTCCTCCCGGTTACCAACAGTGTATTCTAGTTTCCCAACCAGGGATCTACCCGCTAGCATATCCACACGGTCCAAATTCATGGAATCCGAAATCAAATATGTGTCCAAACCCTCCCTGGCCTTCACACTATTCAAATTCCTTTTCTGTTTTTCCTTCTTACCACAAACTAAGTTCCCATGCCCGACAAAACGAGTCCCAAGAGCACTGCCTAACTCCTTCCCACTACATCCTCCATGAAAATCTTGCCTACAAAAACCCTTCTTTCTGTTTGAACCACCACATACCCTAGGACAAGAGAATGGCATGGAGGACATCTCCCATGAAAATAAAGCTTACCAGATGACCGAAAAAGGGAATCTGTAGTAAATAGGCACCCGTCACAAGCTGTAGCCACAACACCAGCCACTAGCCTCCGTAGAATACCGGCACACGGCACAAGCTACAGCCTCGAAGAGACTAGTAGGGTACAATTGTACCCAACATCAAAACTAACAAAAGTAGTTCTCCAAAACCCATAACCTTAGTAGTTAATTAAAAACCGAAAAATACCATCACTGAGAAACCAGAAACATCAACAAATAATACCACTGACGAGATAAAATATTACTGAAAAAAACCAAGTTCATGTAATCGAGTAGGTCGGCACAAAATTTTCTTCCCACTTTTTTTACTCTTGGTTGATACTGGGTTGGTCCATATGGGACCAACTTGAATCCAATAGCTGATGCCTACCTACAATGATTACTTTCCCAACATATTTCATCCATCCCACCCCAAAAGACTAAAAACTCCATTGTTCTACTTCCAGGTCCCAATATCACCTAAGTCCTTATGAGTTATATATTAACTAAGAATATATGAATGTCAAAAGAGATCGTCCTATTTAAATAGGATTGGTATGGTTTTGGTTGACATTTAGGTATAAGTTAATTGAAAAGTGGTATAAATATATATATACACATGATCTTTTGGAAGTTAAAAATAGTAGATCATGTGGTATTTACTCTTAAATCTATTACGAAGAAAATTACAATTAATGGTGTCAAATGAAGTATAATGGCGGTGTACTTAGGGAATATATTCCATTGTAAAAAAAATTGGTTTGTTGTATAAGCTAAGTTGTAATAAAGAAAACATTACTTGGAAATGATGGTAACAATTTAAAAGACGAAGTTTACATTTTGGAAATCATAAATGGATTCTATCCACAAAGCATATATATTTTTTATTAGAGAATATAAGTTATAAGAGGGTAAAAATAATAAAGAATTAACCATGATTTTCCTATGTGGGGAAAACAAAAATTCATAACATATATAACTATGTGCTTCCTATTGGTTTATCCAACAATATTGAGAGGGGGGGTGAATCAGTATTGCCTTATTTTTCTTTTAATTAAAACAATTAGTATTTAAACAATGTATACTATGAATCAAATAAGCAAGGACATAGAATTTTATCGTGGAAACTTCAAAGAGCAAACCACAAAATCAAACTTATCAATAAAATGATTTCCACAAAATTATTTTTCTGCTGCAATAGAATGGATGCTTCAACATCCCATTTTTCTATCTGCACAAACAAATAAGGATGCTACAACACCCCTGTTTTCCAGCTTCTACTGGAAGGAGGCTACAACCTCCTTGACAGGCTTCGACCTTCCCCTAGCACCACACAACTTCAATGATATTTAAAACTTCTTGATTTTCTACTTGATTCATCGACAATTTTGGAAATGATTCATGCTGTTGGTCTCTCCCTTTCTTTATGCTTCTGCGATATGCATTGTAGAGACATCTTTCCTCTAAATCAAAAATCTATTTAAATACCTCATTCACCCATAGGAGTGTGTCTCTCCAGTTCGTGTATTTCCAATTCATGTCTTTCCAAATCTCTGTTTATTAAGTTCTATTTTATATCTCTGTTTATTACTAATTTTTAATTAAACCTTTTGACATCAATGCCAATATTCAACATTCTCCCCCGTTGGCATTGATGGCAACACCAATAGTTCTCCCCCTTTGGCAACAATGACAAAGGCCTCCTTTTGACAGGTCCCCCTGTCAACATGTCTCCCCTTGACAAGGTATTTTCTTCTTTTATCTACTATAGGGAGATTACTCCCAACTTTTGTCTAAGATACTCAATGGCTTCTTTGGGTAGTGGCTTAGTGAAGATATCAACTATCTGCTCTTTTGTATCAACATATTCCATTCTGACAACTTTTTGTGACACTTGATCTCTTAGAAAGTGATATTTTAATGGAATGTGCTTTGTCTTGGAGTGTATGAAAGGATTTTTTGATATGTTTATGGAACTGGTATTGTCACATTTTATCACTATGGGATGCTCATACTTCACAAGTATGTCTTCCAATGTCTGTTTCATCCAAATGACTTGAGTACAACATATTGCAGCAGCAATATATTGAGCTTCTATTGTAGATAGTGCAATGGAAGGTTGTTTCTTTCTTAGCCATGATACCAAACAGTCTCCTAAGTAGAATGCTACTCCACTGGTACTCTTTCGGTCACCAACACTTCTTTCCCAATCTGCATCAGTGAAGGATTTTAAGGTGAAGTCTTGTCCTTTTGGGTACCATAAAACATACTCCATAGTACTTTTCAAATATTTGAAAATTATTTTTACTGTTGTTACATGTGTTGCTTTGCAGGCTGATTGGAATATAGCACCAATCCTAAAGATTGCATCACATCCAGTCTTGTAGCTGTCACATATAGCAAACTACCTATCATAGATCTATACATAGCATGATCCACTTCCAAAGATTCATCATCCTTGCTTAACTTACAACCAATGATCATGGGGGTACTAACAGGCTTGTAATCTTCCATCTTAAATTTTTAGCATCTCTTTAATGTACTTGGTTTGAGAAATGAAAATCCCTTTCTCTGATTGAGTGACTTGTAATCCTAAGAAGAAAGTTAGTTTTCCCAACATAGACATTTCAAATTCTTTCTTAATATCTGAAGCAAAGTTTACACTTGGAACTTGTAGATCACTTCCAAATATGATATCATCTACATAGACAACAACAATGATCATATTCTCATTTTCAAATTTTATGTAGATATTACTATCAGTGGCCCCTCTTCTGTATCCTTGTTATTTCAAGTAGTTGTCAAGTCTTGAAAACCATGCCCTTGGAGCTTGTTTGAGACCATAGAGTGCCCTTTTTAATTTGCAAACAAAATCTATGTTTTATGATAAGAGAAAAACTTTAGGTTGTTCAATATAGACTTCTTCTTCAAGATTTCCATTCAGAAATGCAGATTTAACATCCATTTGATATAGCTTGAAATTTTTGTAACATGTAAAAGCTAAGAACATCCTGATTGCTTCAAGTCTTTCTAAAAGGGAAAATGTTTCTTCAAAGTCAATACCTTCCACTTGAGCATATCCCTTGCATACTAGTCTAGACTTGTTTTTTATTAATTTACCATCTTAATTTAACATGTTCTTGAAAATCCACTTGGTCCCGATCACATTCTTGTCTTTAGGTCTTGGTACAATTTCCCAGGTTTGGTTCTTCTCTATTTGGTCCACCTCCTCATTCATAGTTTTGATCCAATCATCAATTTTTCTATCTTATGTAAATGTTTTAGGCTCTACTAGCGAAAGTAGTGCTTGTTCTTGATCATATATTAACCTTCTTCTTGTTTGAAATCCAGTAGTTATGTCACCAATAACTTGAATTTCAGGATGATCTCTTTGAATTATTCTTGATGGTGCTCTTGTATCAGGTCTTGGAAAATCTTCTTTGTTATTTTTGTGAGATACCTCATCTTCCTTTTCTTCCTGCTCAATCTCTTCTTCATCTTGTGAATCCTCTTTCCTTTGTGAGTCTTCTTCGTCCTTATCATTATTTGTTATCTAATCATCTTGAGTTCTAATACTTCTTGGATTCATGTCATCTATTCTTACATCTGCACTCTCTATGATCTTGTGTAGTCTTTGATTGTAAGATCTATATGCTTTCTTGCAGGATGAATATCTTAGAAATATTCCTTTATCGGTTATGGAGTCAAACTTATCAAGATCATCAACATTCCTCTTTATGTAGCACTTACTACTAAACACTTTGAAATATTTGACAAAGGTAGATCTTCCATACCATAGCTCATAAGGAGTCTTGTCATGATTTACTCTGAGTTGTCCTCTATTAAGTACATAGACAGTTGTATATACTGCTTCTCTCCAATATGCATCTGAAAGTTTTGCTTCATTAAGCATAGTTCTAGCTGCTTCTCGGACTGTCCTATTTTTTCTTTCCACAACGCCATTTTGTTAAGGAGTCCTTGGAGCTGAAAATTGTCTTTTAATTCCATGGGTTTCATAGAACTCATTGAATTCGTTTGAGGTAATGTTGGAACAAGATAAGTCTGCAGGAAGTGCGGAAGCCGACAGGTGCGAAAGGGTCAATCCACGAAAGAAGGACCATTTGCGGAGCCTCGTAGAAGCACAAGAATAGTTAAATTAGTTAGAATTGGTCATATTGACCATTTTGTAACCGAATAGAAGCATATAAATAGAGTAGGATTGTAATCCTAAGGGCATCTAGTTTTTGATGATTGATCCCATCTTTTGATCTGTTTTGTATCCGCGATATGGTGTATTGATGGTTTTTGCAAGGTTCATTCCACAGGGTTTAATGAATGCATGAAGATGTTCGATTATGGTGCAATCTCTATCTCTATTTTTATGCGATGATGAATGTGAATGTTTTAGAGTATCTTTGATGTAAATGTACTATGGGTTTAAGCAGTATTGTTGATATGAATAAGTAAATTGAATATGTTGTTATGAATGTTTGTTATCTATTGAAATATGCGAATGACTTAATGTGCGAATGATGAATGGATAATACGCTACAGATGTTATAATCCATGGTTGTTACAAGGGTAATATGTGTTGAAAGCATATCCTCAACTCCACTGCAGAAACTTGGTTCCTACAGCCCCCATATCCATCTCGGGTGAGACTGCACTTGCTCTGGAAGTGTTACTTGAAAGGGTTACGCCTTTCTAGGACGGTGTGTAAGGGATTTTGGGTTGGTCGTTTGTTGGCGACAGTGCGAAGTGAACCCCTATCGATAGACGTTGCGTAAACAAATGGTTCTATTGTCAGGACCTTGAGGAAGAAAAGAAGAGGATATGCTGTGGCATCCGACGAAACCAGAGATCCAAGAGTGGTTCAATAAGAAGGCGGAGGAATTCACAGAAAGTGAGAAGTGAGATACTAAATAGGCAACAACTAGTTGGCTGTAGAAATACATTTAATTAGATATCCACGAAATATTCTTCTATGAATTCCCAGTGTTGTTGCATGATTGGCTAGCGCAGTTGACGTTACGAAAGAATCACTTCCAGAAGACTGAATGTGATTGTTGGACCCCGGAGTTGATTTGACAGCTGAAGCAAGTCGATAACAAGGTATCGCGAGCTGTTGATTTTTGGGTGGATAGTATCCTCGAGAGATACGTGACTGAGTTCGCAGTAAACACTACCAAGTCGTACAGTGACGACAAGAGGAACTTCTTCAAGGGGCCGAGAGGAAGCTTCTTGTGATTGTCAAAACTGTTGATTAAGATGCTTGTCTAGGAAAAGGGAATATTGAGGATGTCTTCCGATGAGTATAAAAATCGGTGTGCGAAGGTTGAAGGTATCACGTAAATGCGGATCTGACAGAAATATGTGGGGTAGATGGACATAAGTGACGACGAGTATCTAAAGGAGGCTTATGAAGAGTGTGGTATCTGGAGGAGTAGAGAAATATTCCGACATCCTGAGAAGAACAGGAGGACTGAGAGAGAGTGTCCTGAGAGGACCGGAATAGAGGACTGCGAAACAGGACCACAAGGGAGGAAACGACCTTATTGTGAAGGAGACGTCGACCAGGCTACCCCAGAAGCAGCAGGAGGATAAATCGTAAGTTACAACATACCTTCAGCCCCGTGCACCACTCCAAATTTTATAGGAATAAATACAAACTACTCGTAGAGTTTCCCTATGTGCAGCGGTAAGAGTAGCACATAAGTAAACAATAATAGTAGCCACGTTAGGATGCAAGACGAGGCGAAGATTCCTACCTTTCAGGGGATCGGGACCAAGGATCCCGAACAGTATTGGTTCATATGTGAAGCAATCTATACTGTAAAGTAGGTCCAGGACGAAGCCATAAAGATGGGAGAGATAGCGACGACCCTTAGGGGCCGGGCGTTAGACTGGTACATGAAGTTTGTAAAGGTTCCGACATGAACACCAACCAAGAAATTGGCGCAAGTCAGGATGGCGATGATTGATGAATTTAAAAAGCCAAAATATGAGTTGCAGTATGTTACTGAGCACAAGGGGATTAAGCAATTCCCGAATGAGCTAGTGTGGGAATTCGATCAGTGGTACAAGACGTTGATAGCAAAAGTGAGCTTTCCAATAAATGAGCTGCAACACAAAGAGTGGTTCATTGCATAACTGGTACTGCGTATCCACGGACCACTGATGTAGCAAAAAGTAGAAACACAGGTGGAAGCATTAGAGATTGCGATGAAGCTATAGGCTTCACCAATCAGCGAAGCAGGGATAGGAATGGATAGAATCTAGGCGCAATTGGCCAATCTAACACTTCAATTGGAGGATATCAAGAAGGGAAAGGAAACCCACAGAGACATATGGTGCACCAGGTGCAAAGCTGAGGGACATCATAAGGACAATTGCCCAGAGTTCTGTGAGTATTTGCAGTCGGCGACACCAAACTTCCTTCGTCAAGGAGGCATGTCGTGCTGTCCTATTTGTCAGACTAGAGGGCATTGAGCGGAGGAATGTGTATATCTGCAAAAGATGGTGTCGAAGCCCGCAAATTTGTACTGTAAATTTTGTCGATCAGTTGGCCATGATGAGAAGGACTGCAGGGCCTATGACCTACTGCAAGATCAGACAACAGGCACATATTTTCTGAAGGGAGAAGAGCCACCAGCAGTGCAGCAGCAACCACAATACAGCCATCCATAGCCGCAATTTAACCAACTACAGCAATACGATCAGGGGCAATACGGGCAGTATGGGAACCCGCAGTATCCGCCACCGCCGTATGGCCATCCACAGTATTGGAAACCACAGTATCAGCAACCGTAGTATGGGTAGCTGCAGTATCAACCATATGGGCCACCATACAGAGGTTTCAGGGGAGGATTCTGTGGAGGCTGAGGCACCAGTATGGGACGTGGAGGAGTGTTGATGCCCAATTTTTTCATCATTTTTTATCATTAAACGTGCTTTGTTGGCATTATTTTCACCATTTTTGATATGATAAGTTGTAATTCTTGCCATTCAGACCACCATTTGAACTCAGGTATGAATACATTTGAATATTTCATAAATCTTAAGTGATTCTCCTTATTTTGTGGGTTATTAACGTTAATTTAAGATTTCTCGACCTGCTTGGCACATAGACCTCATTCTGCAGGCTATGGTTTTCAAACGGAATCTCATTCAGACTTGTGTTAACGTCCAAGACGCCCAGCCGCATTCGGACCATCGTTCATCCCTTCGTTCCCACTTGCAGATTCGTTGGTTGGAACATTCTGGGGCACTAAGGGAAAAAACTGTGACACGGGTTCTGTTGGCAACATGGCCCTCATGGTTCATGAGCCCTCGTTCCACAAAATCCATTTTCATGTTGGCCCAGCCTCACAACGCATCAGCTTCCCACATCAAAGAGAATCAACACAGTAGTTGCTCATGTGAAGAGAACCAATACGCGCAGATTGTGGGAGACAGCCTCTGTGTTGTACTGAGCCGTTTCTGTAGCTATTAAGACCTCCTATTTTTAGAGAGGTCGACCACTGAAATGGTCGACCTTCTCTTCCATTGTAAAACTATATAAAGACATCTCAAGTTGAGAACTAGAGTAAGAGAGAATAGGCACGGAGCTAGAGAAAACGTTGTGTAACTTTTTCAGTTAATAAAAAGTCTCTTATTTTAGCTGTTGATGATCAAATTCATGTTCTGTTGGTGATTCATCTGAGTCAGACAATCCCTGATTGCTAAGAAGGGCCCCTCAATAACCAGAGGTTTTTCATTGTGTATATTTTGTTATTTCTTTTCTAGAGATAAGTAGTTTTCATTTTCAGTATATGTATTTAATTCAGTTTTCCTGTAGATGTTGTTTCTCTGTTTCCTGTAATATATTTCTTGTTGTTAATACAATTTACATTTCCAGAATTTAAAGTGACCGGTCATACTTAGTTCCTTTTAGCTTTCCGTTAGCTTTCGATTGCAGTAAGATGGATTTTAATTAGTTTAGTATTTAAACTTCAGTTCGTAAATAGATTTAATTCTGTTGATGTTACTATAGCTGTAGATTAGCTTCATTTACCTTTCAACTTTTCTTTATTATGCAATAGAAAACGATTTCCTTCCTTAGATGTAGATTAGGGTTGTTGCTTCTCGTTATTTGAACTTTAAATATCTTATTTACTGCTTTGCTTGCACTGTAGATTAATATGCATAAACTAGTTGGCGTTAGAATCATTTAGTCTGCTTAATTTCATAGTTTACATCATTTTCTATCATCCGGAGTATCATTCGGACTGTCTTTCAGACTATCATCCGGACTTTAATATTTTATGTCCTATTTTTCTGCTTGTTTAGAGTTCAATTTTTCAGGTTTTCGAATTGTGTTATTTCTTATAGTTAACCATCAGTTGTATATGTAATGAGGACCTTGTTTTGAACTACATAGAGTTTAAATTAAGCTTCATATCTATTCTTAGTTCCTATTCATTTTCTTAACTTTGCCTTAGTTTACTTTTCAAATTATGTTTCCATAATTGATCTTTTATTTCTGATTTCTTAACTTGTTACTGTTCTAGAACTCATCAATTTCATTCTTAGTTTAGTTTACTTCATTTTTATTAAGGCTGATTTTGGATTAAACTTGGTAATTTCATTTTCAAAAGTACATTACTTTCTCATGGTTTGATCATAAATTTTAGTTCAAACATATGATCCGCTCTTCTCATTTACATAGTTAATGAAGATACTCATGGATAGGATTTGATTCACAAATAGCATATCTTTATTAAGTTTTCTACTTGCTTCTAGATCAAACTTATTTCCAAGTCATTTGCATATGCTTAGATTTCCCTAAATTTGTGTTGGTAATTATATTTCATGCTTCACCTTTGTAGGATAGCATAGATATTTGCATACCTTTGATTTCAAAGTAGTCATTAGAAATACATGTTCTTGGTTTCTTGTTAATAGATCGATTGATAATAACATCTCATTTCAAATTAGTTTTAAATAGCATAACTAGGAGTCTTTCAAATGTTATTTGATTATGGATAGAGAATAGATTACAATGTTTAATATTAATTGCAATTGGTCACTTTTTAGCTTGCATCTCTTCGTAGAAGTTAAACTAGATTTACTTCTGTTATGTTTCCTTGTCACATTTGAAAGTCATTTTGATACATTTTCTCCAGTTCCTATTACATTTGACACATTTCCTCAAAATACTCAAGGAGAATTGAATTAGGTAGCTTATCTTAGTCTTGAGTATTTGTTCAATGCATGAGTAGTTCAACTATTGGATTTCTTAGGTTTATTAAGTAGTTTGTCATCTTGCTTAAGATAATATAGTTTCTTGTTTATATAGTTAGTTGTAAGCTGAATCATTTCATAGATAGGTTTCTGAATTTGTTCATAGTTATTTCATAGTAGCTAGTCTTTCTAATTCCTAGATTAGAGTTTGACTAATTAATCAATAGTTTCCATTTTCATAAGAGTAGTTTGCTTTTGATCAAGTTTTGTTTCCTAGAGTAATATTGCTTTTATCTTTTCAATTATTGTTCATAGATTAGAGTAGTATAGATTGATACTATTCTGATCTATTGGTTTGGTTAGGTCTAATCAGTTTAGTAGTCGTATTTGTGAAATTTGACTCGGTTTTTCATTTTGAAAGATCTTTCGATCTTTTAATTATTAAACATTTCTAAGGTCGGCCGAGCTGATGTCTTAGGTACCCTTCTACCTCAGCATATACTTTGCCACAACTCTAAGATTACCAACCCTGGTCGATAATTAAATATTTGGTGATTCATTAGACAATAATACACCCAACAAGGAGCTACTGGACGGGGAAGAGGACCGATCATCTGTTACAATTGTGGATAATAGGGGCACTACAAGAGGAATTGTCCAAACCCAATGCCACAGTCTACTTATTGTAGTGCTATCAATCACAGTGTAGAGGACTTCCCTCAGCTCATTGCGAAATGGTATACTAAGAATCCACCCCAAAACTAGAACCAAAATAATCAGAACGCACCATCGGCTGTGCAGATGATATCGACAGAAACTAGAAGTAACCATGTGATTGTTGGAATAGTGACACGAGGAGGAGCAGTGATAGGAGGCGACAGGTCACACACCAATGTTCGACCAATACAAAGACAGCGGAAGAAGGTCAGCTTTGACATGGAAGCAGAAAGGGATGTCTTCTTGAAGGAACAGGAGGTAATGAGGAATAGGAGGCAGCTACCTCTTCAAGAAGAAATCTATGACATGCCACCGACGTTCAAATCGACGAAGTTGCAGAGGAAGGCAAACACTCTAAAGGCCTTGTTGGAAAGTTTCCTGGAGTTGGTGAAGGACCTAGATGCACTAGAAGAAATAGCTGGTCTACTGCATCGATGGGAAGGTGCATGTCAAGAACAAAAAGTTAATCACATACATAAGAAGAAGACAAGGAGGGAGATGTGGATGTCGGCAGAAATTGGAGCATTTGATGTCAAATCCATAATTCTAGATTTGGGTTCAGATATGAATATTCTGACCAAGCAAACGTGGGAGACAATGGGGAAGTCGTGGATGACCTGGTCACCAGTACCGTTGTGACTGGAAAATTAGAGTAAGGTCACTCCACTTGGTTGAGTATGTCAACTTCCAGTTGAAATTGAGGGGCTCACGACGTATGCTGATTTCGATGTCATTGAAATCGTGGATGACACCAGTCCCTATTCGGTACTATTGGGGATATACTAGGCCATGGAAAACCAAGTGATTATTAATTTTAAGAAGAGGACGATGTCATTTGAGAATCACGAGATGAGAGTCATCGCACCACTGGATCCTGTGGAAGGGTTGCACTATGTGGAACCATCCAGAGACGAGTTTGCGAAAAGGTGGGACAGTTTGTATAACATATATGAGGATTATGTTAATCCCACTGTGGATGGAGAATTAGCATGGCATAGTGCCAGCTCGGCATCATCAGATTTAGACGAGGCCCTTGAGAATTGGCAGAATCGGTTACATGAAGTACCCTTTAGAAGATGCACATAGGTAATGCAGTCACCGCGAAGGGTAGCCACGGAGGAATACGTGTTACCTACATATGAGGGATTGCCCAACTTGGCCAAGTTTCTCATAGAATTTGAGGAAAAAGTGGAAGAACTGCAGTGTCTATTGGCCCTAGAGGAATCCTTGAAGGCTAGTCCTGCGCGATGGTGGGAGACACACAAATCAAACATCACAACTTGGCCACTATGTCGATGCCTCATGGAGGTTCGGTTCGGTGAAGCTGTAGGGTATGACCAAATGAGATATGGTGGATGAGGCGACCTGAAGGAGCATCTAAATGCTTGTCAACACTGATGGGGATCAAGAGAAAAGGAAGAGTGGGTACATGCATTCGTACACACGTTGGATGAAGTACCGCGGATTTGGTATGTCGCAGCAGAACTGCGATGCAGGATGAATTCTTGGGAAGAACTTACCATTGGCTTCAGCCAATCATTTTCTTTCTTAGACGACAACCCCTTCATCCACACTGCACTACAAGTGATCTGCGGAAAGATATTTGAGGCAGTACCAACAGGACAACCGATGGCACTTCAATGGACTACGACAACAGAAATGTTGATGGAGTGTTGCAACGTCACTGGAGAGCCCTACGATGAGGATGATCCCAGGGCTATATATGTGCCAGAATTAGAGGGTAGTCGCAGTGTTGAGGCACCAGAAATACCATCAGAAAAATTTCAGCAGCCATTGAAAATCAAGAAGGTGAACATTGTATCGGAGGAGAACCCAAAGTTCGCAAGCGTTGGCGACTACAAGGATGAGTTGACCATTGCGAAGATGGCTAACTTGCTGCATGAATTCTAGGATTTGTTTCCAACTAAATCCTTCATCGATTGAACCCACGATACAAGGAATGTGTGCAAGCTGAAATTGAAATAATTCTTGAGGCAGGAATTATAGAACTTGTGGAAGAATTAGAATGGATCAGCCCAATGGTAGTCCAAGATAAGAAAATTTGAGAAGTACGAATATGCATCGACTTAAGGAAGTTGAATGATGCCTGCTTACATGATCCATTCCCGACCCCATTCATAGATGAGGTGCTCAAAGCAGTAGGAGGTCAAGAGATATATTCATTTATGGATGGATTTTATGGCTACCACCAAATCAAGATTGCGAAAGAAGATAGACACAAGACTACATTCATCACAGAGTGGGGATGCTTTCAGTACACGGTGATGTCATTTGGATTGAAGGATGTGCCAATGATTTTCTCCAGATTAGTGGTTGCGGCGTTCAAAGACTATATTCATAAGTTTCTTACCATCTATATGGATGAATGGACAGTATATGGATTAGTCAAGGATCATGTTGCAAACTTAAGACTAATGCTGGAGCGAGGTCGACAGCACCAAATTTCCCTGAACCTCAAGAAGTGCATCTTTTGTGCTCCATTCGTCATCTTGTTAGGACACATTGTCTACAGAGAAGGAATGTTGGTAGACGTGGCGAAGATTTCCATCATCATCGACCTCCCACCACCGACTACAGTTAAACAACTGCGAGCGACATTGGGACACACAGGTTACTATAGGAAATTAATTAGAGGATATGCAGCCATTACCACACCCATGGAGAAGTTATTAAAGAAGGATGATAAGTTTGAATGGAATGAGGAATGTCAGAAAAGCCTGGACATATTGAAAGAAAAGATGGTCATGGCACCCATCCTTGCATTTCCGGATTGGACAAAGGAATTTCACATACACATTGATGCGTTGTTAGACGTACTGGGTGTCATCTTGGCCCAACCAGGAATAGGCGACATCGACCATCTGATAGCCTTCACAAGTAGAAAGTTGTCTACTGCCGAGACAAACTATAAGACCACCAAGCGGGAAGGGTTAGCAATGGTCTATGCCTTGCAAAACTTTCGGCATTGCCTCTTAGGGGGTCTCTTCAAGATGTTCACCGATCATTCGACACTGAAATACTTGGTGAACAAGCCTATGTTGGGGGGGGAATTTGTCATTGGTTGTTGCTATTTCAGGAGTTTGATTTTGAGATCATCGTAAAGCCGGGATGGTTGAACGTAGGACCTGATCACCTTTCACGGATAGAGTCAGGAGAAGAACCAAGGAGCATCGACGAAGGATTACCGGATGCTCAGTTATTCAGGGTTGGCATGGTCGATAACCACTATGAGAAAATCATTCAATTTTTAGTAACAGGGAAGGTGCTGGCTGAGTATACTACCAATCAAAAGAAGCAGCTAGTTGTCCAAGCTGCAGACTTCTAGTTAATTGCAGGGGAATTGTATAAAATGGGCCCAGATGAGAGTCTACGATGGTATGTCCTTCTGCATGAACAGGACAGGATTATGTCGGAAGCTCATGACAGGATTGCTGGGGGACATTACGGCGGGCGATCAACTTCTAGGAAGATCCTTCGAGCAGGTTTGTGGTGGCCAACCTTGCAAAGAGATGCTGCGGACTATGCCAAGAGCTGCGATGTATGTCAACGAATCGGGAAGCCCTCACGATGAGACGAAATGCCACTAATACCACAAGTGACGCTGCAAGCCTTCGACAAATGGGTTGTTGATTTCGTGGGACCCATTAACCCGCCTAGGAAGAGAACAAGGTCACGCTACATCATCACTACGATGGACTACCTAATGCGTTGGGCAGAAGCTGGACTAGTAAGAGATTGTTCCGTCGTGACTGCAGCACGGCTCCTATTCGAGAATGTGGTCACTAGGTTTGGGTGGCCAAAAGTGTTGTTGAGTGACCAAGGGACGCACTTTGTTAACCAAACAATTGCAGCAATGATGGAATAATTTTAGATCCAGCACAAGAAGAGTACACCTTACCACCCTCTAGAAAATAGGATAGTTGAGGTGTTTATTAAGGTATTGGAGCATGCACTCACTGATGTGTGTAATGCGAACTGTGATGACTAGGACTTAAAAATCCCAGTGGTCCTTTGGGCGTATCGCACCACATGCAAGCGATTGACTGGACAAACTCCATTTAAGCTCGTTTACAGCCAGGAAGCAGTTATGCCAATGGAATACATTGTACCAAGCTTGCGCATTGCAGCAGCGACAGGGATGTGCGATGATGGCACAATGGAGGAACGGTTGGCACAACTAATACAGCTTGAGGAAGATCGATTCATTGCAAGATTCCATCAGAAAGTGGAAAAAGACCGATAGAAGGCGTAGCATGACCGCCATGTCAAATCGAAGCACTTTCAGAATGGGGATATAGTTCTGTTGTATGATAGTAAGTTTGCGAGACACCCGGGTAAGTTGCAAATGCACTGGTTAGGATCATACATCATAAATTTCATCACCGATGGAGGTGTGGTGCATTTACAAAGTTTGGATGGAGCATTATTACCTAAGTTAGTCAATGGGAATAGGCTGAAGCCCTATCCCCATGACCCAACACAGAGTGGCTGAGCACCAGAGGTGAAAAAAAATGGATAATGAAAGATAGTGGAAGCATGCTATATGCTTCGCACAATTGGCACGTGGAAACAGAAGCATAGCCATACGGGCTATGCTTGATGCTTCCCACGATTGGAATGTGAGGAGTCAAGTCTCACCATGAGTGTTGCAGATCATCCTCACCAGAGGACGATGAAAAGCTATGATGATGGGATCAGAAGATAATGAGAAAGGATTTGTCAATGATTACAGAGTTAGGCATCAAGGACACAATGAACAAGAATAAAAGGAGGTGTAGGAGGCTAGCTGAGCAAGGAGGTATCTATCAGTCGAGAGGAACCCATGCTACAAGTTGGTCAGGGAAAGAGTTAATTCAGGAAATCCAAGGAAGCTATGGAAATGATCCATTTCATTTCGTGCGGCAGTATCCCAGGGGCGTTGAGGGCTAGAACGATGAGTGTACATGAACAACCACAGTAGGCAGTGGCGAGGATACTCGGGAGGAATAGAGACGAGGTCTCAACTGAGATGTCTAAGTGCGTGGTGGTAGTTAGAAGATTCGCAGTCCTTGTGACCATCAGAATGCCAGGGGTGGCGGCCCGCTGGCCCCGGTAGGAGGCAATCCAGGGTGTGAAACAGATGTGCAGGAGCTGTCAGCCTATTTTCCACCTTGGCAACATCGATGAATTTCTTCCCAGTCTGGAACGAGCATGGAGTGAACCAACAGATGCCGAATAGGTAGATGATCAAGGTTTCCAGAGACTAGAGGATGAGTTCAAGAAGTAGATGACATTGAATCAAAGATCAACGGGTGAAGTTGAGAAGTACACAACAACAAGCTCCAAATGGAAAGAACAGTTTCAGAAGCAGAGCACAGTGAAGGAAGTACAAACCAGCAGTGTCTAGCTAAGGTGGCTCGGGGATGAGCCACAAGTTTTTTTGGGGGGCATGTGGGCACAGGATAAGTCCGCGGGAAGTGCGGAGACTGACAGGTGCAAAAGGGTCAATCCGCAAATGAAGGACCATTCGTGGAGTTCATGGAAGTGCAAGAATAGTTAAATTAGTTAGAATTGGTCACGTGGACCGTTTTGTAACCGAATAGAAGCATATAAATAGAGTAGGATTGTAAGCCTAAGGGCATCCAGTTTTTTATGACTGATCCCATTTTTTGATCTGTTTTGTATCCGCAATATGGTGTATTGATGGTTTCCGCGAGGTTCATTCTGCAGGGTTTAATGAATGCATGAAGATGTTCAATTATGGTGCAATCTCTGTCTCTATTTCTATGCGATGATAAATGTGAATGTTTTAGAGTATCTTTGATGCAAATATGTTATAGGTTTAAGGAGAATTGTTGATATGAATAATTAAATTGAATATGTTGTTCTGAATGTTTGTTATCTGTTGAAATTTGCGAATGACTTAATGTGCGAATGATGAATGGATAATACACTACGGATGTTATAATATCTGGTTTCTACAAGGGTAATATGTGTTGAAAGCATATCTTCAACTCCACTGCGGAAACTTGGTTCCTGTAGCCCCCTTATCCATCTCGGGTGGGACTGCACTTGCTCTGCAAGTGTTGTTGGAAATGGTTACACCTTTACGGGTTGGTGTGTAAGGGAGTTTGGGTTGGTAGTTTGTTGGTGATAGTGCGAAGTGAACCCTTGTTGATAGATGCTGCGTCAACAGGTAAACTCTCCTCCATTATCGAACCTTAAACATTTGATTTTCATATTTGTCTCATTCTCAACCATTGCCTTAAAATTTTAAACTTCTCAAAAGATTATGATTTTTCTTTGAGGAATGTTACCCAAGTCATCCTTGTATAATCATCAATGAACAACATGAAATAGGATTCTCCTTGCAAGCTTTTAGTTCTTGTTGGTCCATAAAGATCAGTGTGAACTATTTTCAATGGTTGTGAGGATGTATATTCCTATATTTTGAAGATGGATTTAGTTTGTTTCCCATTTTGACAATGTTTACAAACTGAATTTTGAGGCTTCAAAATATTTGGCAAGCCTCTTACAGCTTCCTTCTTACTCACCTTTATAAGATTGTCAAAATTCAAGTGTCCCATCCTTCTATGCCATAGCCAACTTTCATCAATCAGACTCATGTGGCATTGCTCTTCATTTTCTAGGATGTATACATTACCTGAATTCCTTACAGCGGTCCCAATAAGTTTTCCTTAGTTTTTCTTCTTGATTTCACATTTCTTGGAATCAAATATGCAGATGTGGCCTTGATCACATGTTTGACTCACATTGAGAATATTAGGATTGAAGTCTTCTACTAGCAACACATTTTTAGCTCTGATTTTATTTCTGATAGCAACTGTATGTTTTCAAATTACCTTAGAGGACATATTGTCTCCAAAAGTAACTTTTCCCTTTTGATCTCCTTTTAGGCTTATGAACTTGTTTGGATCTCCTGTCATGTGTTTTGAACATCCATTATCAAGATGCCATATATTTTTCTTTTTTGTTGCACATAGAGCTATCATGGATTCTATCATCTCTACTATTTCTTTTTTCTTCTAGACCTTTCTCTGCTCTTTGTCTTGAAACTTGTTTTCAGTATTCCTTTCTGTAGAAGTCATTAGTTTGCATTCTCTAGATATATGTCCATGGTTATTGCATTTGTAACATTCTATATCATAGCTTTGTAGAGGTGCAAAGGAGTTATGGTTTCCTTTTATTTCTTTTCGATAATTGTTAGATGTATTCTTCTAATGAAAATGAAATTTTGCATATGCTTTGCAATTCATGGCTTTATGTCCAAAATTATTACATGAGTAGCAGTGACCCAAAAAGATCTGTTGATACCTGCTTGTCATTGATCTTCTAGGAACCATATTTGTCTCATGTAAATGAGGATTTGATTTCTGACTATCCCTTATTTTGGTTAGACTCATAAGTGCAGCAGCATAAATCCTTTTGTTAGATACTAACCCAGTTTTGTCACTTGATGGTCTTTGGGAACTTAGGTTGTCGTCTAGAGTCTTCGAGCTCTTCTCAAATTTTGTGTTAATATATTTCTCATAAAGTTTATTTTTAAGCTGAATAATTTCTACTTCAAGTCTTTCATATTCTTGAATTCTTTCTTTGAGCTGCAATACTAAGTCGAATTCTTTCTTGTTCATCTTTATCTATCGGTGGAATGGATGGTATTTTATAACCCTTTTCAAAAGCATTCCAAACTTTGCATCCAAGAGACATTAGATGGCATCTCATTCTTACACTCTAATATGCATAAATTTCTCTTGTGAATAATGGAGGTTTGTTAGAAGCTAAACCTTCTAGTTGATCCATAGTGTTTTAATAGGATCCTCTTTCCAGTGATTAAACTATAGTGAATGAACCTTTCTCTGATACCAATTGTTGGTTTATCCAACAATAAGTATGAGAGGTGAATCAAACAAGCAAGGACAAAGAATTTTATTGTGGAAACCTCAAAGAGAAAACTACAAAATCAAACTTATTGATAAAATTATTTCTACAAAATTATTTTTCTGCTACAATAGAAAGGATGTTTCAACATCCAAGTTTTCTATCTGTACCAACAGATAAGGATGCTGCAACACGCTTATTTTCCAGCTGCTATTGGAAGGAGGCTACAACCTCCTTGACATGCTTCAACCCGCCCCTAGCACCACCCAAATTCCTTGATATTTATAACTTATTGATTTTCTACTTGATTCATCAATTCTGGAAATGCTTTATGCTGCTGGTCTCTCCCTTTCTTTATGCTGCTGTGATCTGCATTGCAGAGACATATTTCCTCTAAATCGAAACTTTATTTAAATGCCTCATTCACTCATAGGAGCGTGTCTCTTTGGTTTGTGTATTTCCAATTCATGTCTTTCCAAATCTCTATTTATTAAGTTCTATTTTAATCTCTGTTCATTACTAATTTTTAATCAATTAATTAAACCTTTTGACATCAATGCCAATATTCAACACTTCCTATAATGGAATGGACATAAATGCTCGTGTGCTTAGTATTTCGGCGTAATTAAAGACATTATATAAATTACTAGTCATCATTAAGTCTAGCAAAAATATTTAAAAAAAAAAGAATTTACATTTATAGTATTTTGGGATGTTACAGTTAACAATGGTTAAACCCTTGGAAACTATGCCATAATCAAACCATTTTCAACCATGGTTTGGCTATAATCAAACAAGTGTTGATTATTGTTAACCATAGTCAAACCATTGTTTTCCATGGTCAACCATTGTCAAACCATGGTTGTTCATGGTCAACCATAATCAAACCATAGTCAATAATGATTAACCATAGTCTAACCATAATAAACCTTAATTAAACCATAATGAACTATGGTCAACCATAAACCACTATTGTCAAAAAAATTATCATATTAACATAATTATAATTATTTTTAATATTTAATATGATTATTAATATAAAAAATTTAAGATTATTATTATTATTATTATTATTTTTAAAGCATAATTATTATACTTTAATTATTTCATAATTATTTATATATATGTTTTTAATATTATTATATAAATAATATAATTAATTTTATTATTTATATTTATATTTTAATTTTAATATAATAATATTTTTATATTTTTATTGAATGCAAACATGTAACTAAGACAACAATCATTTCTCCCAACTACCCAAATTATAAATTATATTTAACATTAATTATATATATATATAATCCATATTTAAAGCTTTGTTAATATACTTTAATAAACATTTAACAAATGGCAAAAATCTCACGTCCTTTCATTAAAATGTTTCAAGGTATGTTTCAAAGTCAGCGCTTCTTTTTGGATCTGGGTTATTCTGCGAACGCGTTTCTCACGGACCGTTCAATTGTAGTAAAAACATGGGAGATTTTGGTTCGTTGGTCGGTACAACTAAATGGGTTTTCTGCGAAAGATAATTTGCCACGCAAGTCAGTGATATGACATTTGGCTGGCGTAGTAACGATACATGTAGAAACGCTTAGCAAAATATTTAAATCTCAGTGCTCGAATGTTTAATGTGCGCTCCGCGTTTTCCTTAATTACACAGTACAAATTAGCGTGTGAAAATCCATATTGAAATCATAATCAAGCATGCTCATTATTATTGAAACTTTGTCAATGCCATCCCTCTCTCGTGGTAATTGTTTTAAATGCCAAAATGTATGCTCTGACTTCCAGAGCGCTAGTTCTAATTTTGTATTCCTGCGCAGGCTCCAAATCTCTATCGCTGTAAATTGTAAACGCACGTCTTTCTGTGAATAGCAACCACACATATGCTTGAAGAAGCGACAGTACCTATTCCTTGCTGGTGATCTGACCCTCCAGTCCGATCCTACAGTAGTCCAGTCCCATATAACGGTCGTCTCAGCTAAACGATCTTACCGGCTGTGGAGCGTTAAAAAAAAAGAACTGTTTTGACTTTATTACTGTATTCATTACTATGGTTGGGTTCAATTCTATAATTCCCAGTCTATATGTCTTTAATCCCGTCTATATTTGTCTTTAATTCCATCTATATTTGGCTTAGAAATGATATTAAAAAACAGTAAACTAGCACAGCCACAAGTAAAGTGGTTGGTGAACACTCATAAGTGTAGCTAAATCATTTAGTTTTGTGGAGATGGTTAGTTGTTGAACAAAGGTTAAACATTGAACTAATTAATATAAACGTAAAACATATGCTATTTAATAAGCATATCACTTTTCTAACCACCCCTTAAGTGAAACTTATTTAAATCTTAATCAAGATGTATTTGAGCATAACAAGATATGGCGACCATGAAATGAATCCCCACTGTACGCTTTAATCTTGTTGATCCACTCAAAGAAGTCCAAAATCTCAGATAATATGTAAACACTTATAGTGTAACAACAATTGAATTGATTATTTTAAATCTTTTACGCTTTATTTTAATATTTCAAAGTTCTTAAATAATTAGAGTTTAAGTGATACTTAAAAAAATCACATTTTTAAGGAGGAATAACAACTTAGTTTAACAAAAATATATGTTTACAATAATAACATGATAAATATGAATACTATTTATATGGAAGAGAAAATAAATTTTAATTTATAAAATATAGTTTTTATATTAAAAATAAATAAATATAAAAATTAAATGTAAGAGAAAATAAATTTTAATTTATAAAATATAATTTTTATATTATAAATATATTTTTTTTATCTATGGGGTGGGGGCGGCCACAACCGATCGCCCCAGCTACCCCACCCACACCAGGAGCCCAAATATTACAAATATATAAAAGAGTGAACAATGTTGATAAGCTTATTTATTGGTAAATTTTTATGAATATAGTTCCAAATACGATAAAGCCACTTCCCAAAATATTTCATATCCTTCTACCTTCATACAGGTTAGGTAAAACCATAATATTTCCTCTTTCTCAAAAGTAGTGTTGTCTTGAAGGCTTAGGTGTGGAAACCTATATAAAATTGATGCCAGTTTACAACTAACATATTTTAGGTAATGTTGATGGCTATTCCCTTTTGTCAACATTAAGGGTTATCCTAAAAACGAGCTCAATTAGACTATTTCTTGTTCCGTGTAGAAAAACCCGTGGAATTTATCACCTTAAGGATTGAAAGAGAACATTAGGGATTTTAATACTCTTTTCCTTTTCTTTTGATTTTGTTGTGAAAATTTAATGGGAAAACAAAAACTCTTAATTTACTTTGATCCAAAAATCAATGCCTTGACACAACCTAATCTAAATCTAATCAGTCATTTTGATCTTTGACATGATCTTAAAGATAATTGTTATTTATCATGAAAAGGTTGAACTTCTTATTATATATGTTTAGAAACTTCTCGAGGGAGAAAAATATAACTTCAAGTGTTGTTGTAAACACAAAATTCTAGACTCAAAAGATTGGCCAAAACTAGCTTCTTGGCATTAACTTTTTGAAAATAATTTTTTTTTTAAAATGAAGATATTTATCTAAAGTCCAACTCCCAAAGGTCAAAAGGAAAAAAAAAAGCCCCTTTCTCTTTCTAATTGCTTTCTTAAATAAGAAAAAGGAAATTTATCCTTACTAACTAATATATATAACTCTTGACTTTAACTTAATTCAAGAGGAACTCAAATCAAGTTGATTTTCTAATCCTATTCCATGTCATCCCCACTTTTCAAACAATTAATCACATATATGAAAGTGAGGGAATACATATTGTTTAAGAGGGACTCTTAAATCCAAAAGTTACACTTGATACCTTTTAATATATATTGCAACATTTGGTAAAGTGTGTTGATGTTGTGTGACATTTTGAATCTTTTCAATAATGGATTTCATAATATGATCTTTTCCAACATAAGTGACTTTTGTAACTCGTCTTTGTGTTGATATTGAGCATCCTCTAGAGGCTTAGCAACTTCTTTGGCATCAAAGAAATTCTTAGGTGGAGTAAAAGATGGGAAATTGCACTAATTAACGTCTTCAACAAAATCCCAAATAATTATGAAACTCACCCATTCATCCTCAATTACATTTTGTGCCCCTTTGACCATTCTACCCCAATATATGGCATCTTGTTCAATCCCATGAATTTCATCTTCACCGAGAATTTCGATATCATGGGCCTCATGTCTTCTATGATTTTGAGCTTGCTTAATTTAGCTAAACTACTCTTCTATTTTCTCGTGTAGCTCCTACCATCTTAAATTTTATTTATAGAGGATTGAGAGTTGCATACAATATTCCTACAATTTAAAATCCCTCAGGTAGAAATCCTACACAATCTAAAAGTGTGATTTTGTCTACTCAAGGGTGTATTTCAAGAAAATAGTGATTAGTTCTTGTCCAAACTTGTAATATAAGACTTTATTTTCTAAGTGAGATACTCTTTTCTACAATCTCTTCATATCACCAACTTTCGAGTTTGATTTATCAAGGGTAGATTGAGTCATGACTAAGTTTACATGCAATATGCTTAATGAATCAACCTTTTTCAGTATCCATAATATTTTCTTGTGTAGTGGATACAATGAACTTATCTACATTCCTTTTCTTTTGCACTTTTTTTACAAAGGTATTTTTCCTTTTATTACATGCATTTTGTTCTAGATCAACTACTTGCTAAACAGGTTCTGGGAAAATTTGATTGCTCCAAGAAAGAATATTGGTCATGCTGCTTAGAGTCACAAATTATTCAATTATAATAGCTTTACCTTTATCAATTGGAGTTGTTTTTGAAGTTTGAGTGGCTTGTATAGGTTAACTTGTAGTACCACTGTCAACATTATTGCTTGGCTAAGTTGTTTTTGTATCTTGTTTAGTTCTCTATTCAGGTTGACCTTGCATTTGATTATTTTTGCTTCATCCTCAGTCATTTGCAAGTGTTCATCTTGTTTCTTCTTTTCTTCTAATTTATTTTGTTCTTCTTCCACCTTCTGTGTCTTCTTCCCGTTTCTTTGTTTTCTTCCTCTTTTACCGATTTCTTTCTTTTTTCTTCCTTTTATTTATGTCTTTGTTATTCTTATTCCTTCTTTATGTTTTCCTCCTCTACTTTTTTTCTTTCTTAATTTGTTCATCCTTTGCTTCTTCTTTTTATCCTCCTCTTTCATTTTTAGAGCTGTTATTTTATCTTTCTCTTCATTTTCCTTAGTTTCCTTGAGTCTGTCAATTTCTCTTCTTTTTGTTTGGTTTCTTGTATTCTATCTTGTTTTTTCCAAAGCTTAGGTTTGTTCTTGTTGTTGTTTAGTTTTTTTTATCTTTTACTTGTTGTTTGTGTTATTTGAAAATTTCTAGTTGGTTGCTTATTCTTTGGCCTCTTTTTCTTTGGTTTCCTTGTATTTAGATTATTTATCTTCTTTTTCCTTTGTTGTTATGATTTTTTCTTCTTCCTCATTGAGAGTTTTCTCTATACTATCATTTTTTTCTTTTAGTTCTCTCATTTTCTTCTTTCAAAGCTTGTAATGGTTCTTTTCTTAATTTTTTTCCTATGTTTCTCCACTATATCCATTGGAAGATTCAATAGTGTCCTATTGGGATTCATATTTTATTCTAATTATTACCTCATCCCATGAATCAACATTTTCTAAATACTTTTCAATTTTCCTTCCTCATGAGTATAAGTACAAATAAAACCAACTTGGGTACAATATTTGATCACTAATCCATGTGGGTCATGCCTCTCAAATTGGCCAGAGGGGAACCTATACCCAAGCATCAATTGAGATTTATCCTTGTCTATTTTAAAACTATTGATACCGAAATGCCCAATGTAAAAAAGCTAAGGGCTGATGAGCTTCTTCTTTTCCTTCTTCAAGGTAGAATTGATCCCATCTAAAGTAGATTGATAGGCAATTCCTAATATAAAATATCTATTTAGGACATGTTTTGGTAAAAAATGAGCCTGAGTGGTAGTTACTCTAAGAGTATTGATGTATATATAATCTTCCTCCATGTACCAATTACCAATATTTTGTATCATATATTTTGCTTTAAATGACCCTCTTGAACATTCTTTATTGAATATGATCCTAAGAAATGAGTAAAGAAATAATCACAAATTAGAGAATAGTTCCTCTTATATTTATTCTCCCATAATATATGGTAGTGTCCATGAACATAGATAAAGAAAACATTCCAACACCACCCAAGTTGGGAAAAAGAATGATCACATATAATAGCCTAAATATATGAAGACATGTAGAAAGTTGGAAATCCTTCAACATATTCCTTTTGTGTTTTTTCAATATCCTTGTGCAAAGAAAGAGATAATATCCCATCCCAATTAAAAATGGTGCATACTGTAATAACAAAATACACTAAAGGAACCCAAGCATCTTTAAACACAACACAATTTGGTTTGCCATATAGTTTGCACATTAGGGACATTGCATAGAAATAAGGAGCTCAAATATTGGTTGTAAGATAGAAGCCATCTTGCCATCATTCTTGGCATGAAATATTTTGTGATACCCCAAAACATTATTATTTATTTTTGAATTATTATGTGTGGCAATTATTTTATGTACGAGTTATTAAACACTCAAAAACACAAAGTGACACTTTGCACAACAAACAATTTTTATTATTAAATAAAAGAAAAAGGCACTTGTAAAGTTCAACTAAATGAAGGGACACCGGCATGGCACGAGAGAACATGTGTAATGAAGCAAGATAAATCTTTACCAATCAAATCCAATCTAAAACTAAACAACCAAACACGATCCTAAATCATAGGGATTTATGGATTGATTGGAAATTTGATTGGGCTAGCACAAGACCTGGGAAAAAACTATATATAACAAGAACTGAGATAGCATGGGATGCCATGTTGTGCATAGAGGAACTGTGTTGACTGTTCTCTCTTTTAATATGTCCATCATTGCTTGTTACGGACTCTGAGAGAGAGAGAGTGCTGCGTGGAAGTGATTGTTTAGCGTTCTAGTGCATGGTGGTGATCCAGCTCGGGGGTGGAGCTGGGAAAATAGATGAGTTTCTCTCTCCTATGGTTGGGAGGAGATGATTCTCCAAGCACCAGTTTCATTGTTGCAAGTAAGTATGTTCTTATAGATTTAGATTTAAATATATGGGGTTGGTGTTAATATATCTTATCATCGAATGGATTATGATTCTTTTTCTACTATGAAGATTTCAATGTTATACTTATAAACTTTCAGGATTTCAATTGTTGTTCAGAAATCAATAGATTGTTGAAAGATCACATTTTTTATAGTGGATGTGTACTAAGTCTAAATGAGATTTATTATGAATTTATATTTTTGAATGTTGACGTTTTTAGGGAGTTTGATTAAGAACTTTGCAATTTTTTAGTTATAAAAAATATACAACCTTGATTTCACAGATCTCAGATTCATGATAATTCATGGATCGATCGATTTATGTGTTACAGACATAGTTCATATATGTTCTTTACAAATTTTCGTTATACAGAGAATTGAACTCTGTATTCTCGGCATAATATTTATGGTTATTACGAAAGTAGTTGTTAATGAAATCCATGGTTGATTGATAGAAATCATAACAAAGGTTACAACTTGGATAAAGAAAAAAATAATATAGTAGAAGAATAATTTAAAAAAGAACTGTTAAACTTCCTGTTTTGGGGCGTGATGAGCAATCTTGATATCAACCTAATTTTTCCTTTTAATACTACGTGAATTTCTTTTACAATACTATTAGTAATTTTGCTATTTAACACAGAGATTAAATCGTTTCTTTATAAGATAAAATAAGTTTTTTATTTATTCGAACCAAGAATGGTTCTGTGTTCCCATTCATAAATTTTTAAATTAAAGGAAATGATGGGTATCGGATCGATCCTCTACCAAAATACTTAGAACTGATAACTCAGATTTGCAATTGAAGCCACTTGGCTAGTATGCCATAAGTTTGGGTTGAATTTGTAATTTCAAGAGTCGATCCTAACTAATTATTTCCAATGGGTTGTGAATCTCAGCTTATATGTCTTTAAGAGTTAAGTGAACTATTATTTGTTAGATAACTTACAAAAATACAATTATGCCTACAATTTGATTCTTTGCATTAAGAGATCCGCTTCTATGTTGATTTACGCCAAGGTGACGCAACCTGGTTTTATAAACAGTTGTTCCTTACAGTCTTGGGAAAATTTACGTGTCGTATCACTGCCTCTTCTTACCTTTTTACTGCGAAGGGATCTTTTTTTCGTATCATAACTCTGTTCTTGTGTCAGTCAAACATTTGTCTCAGGAATTTCGATTCGAGCGGGTTTCTTTCATCCAGTTTTTGTTTGGTCCATTGATTTCTCGGTGATTAGTTTTAAACTTGGGTAGTCATTGTGTGGATGGAATAATCATTTCCTCTATCCATGTTTGTCCTATATCTTTTTCTGATTATCGATAACCTTGAGGTGAATAAAGTGTTAAGTCTAGGAAGATTCAGTACCCATTCCATATTTACAACCTAGTTCTTTTCTCGAGCGATCCGTTTGATGTAGAAGGCCGCGACTCTAACAATATTTCTCACTTCATATCTAGTCAGGCGCTAAGTCAGGGTGTGCCAATCTATAGTTAATTGACTTCCAGCATAATTTTGATTGCTCAATCGTAAACTTTTGTTGTGAACTACACGTGCTAACTATGTGACTGTCGCTAGCTGCTTCTTGTCTTAATATTGGATTTGAGGAACAATTTGAGTCTAAAACTTTATATAACTTGATGAGAATTCGACATTGTTCTCTTTTTTTTATATGCATTAAAAACATCAAAATACAACTCCAAATCAAAAAGTGGTGCTACCGGTAGCACCACTTTTTTCCGGGGCTAAAATTACAAATTTTTGGTAACCCAAAGTAGTGCAGCACAATCGTGTTGTAATAAAATTTGTAAAATAGACCCCCAAATACAAAACGGTAGAACAATTTTTTCTTTCCGGAGTTAAAATTACAACTTTTTTGACATCCTCGCCTTAACAAGTAACGACTTTCCAACGCAAATGCTAAAATAAACCAGTGACTCGAAAAGAGGTGCTATGGGTAGCACCTATTTCCTTTTTCGGGTTACATTTCAAGGTATTTTTAAACCATGACTAACAATTATTTAAATTAAAAAAAAAAACCTTCTTTTAAAAAAAACACAAAAAGAAAAAAACTAAAATTTTAACAAATTAAAAAATAAATAAATAAACTTTCAAAAACTAAAACTATTAATAAAAATAAAAATGTGGTGGTGGGAGGTTGGTGGATTAGTGGTGGGAGGCTAGGTGGGTAGGAAGAGGATCCAAGAGAGTGGTGAGGGGGGAGAGAGGGTGGCGAGGGGGGGGCATGGTTCTCATAATCGCACCACCATCCAACCACCCCCTCACCACCCTCTCTCCCCCCCTCACTACTCTCTTGGATCCCCTCCCGCCTCCCCCTCCCTACTCCCCCACTACCCACTCCCACCTAATCCACTACCACACCCTCCCCCTCCCCCTCCCCCTCCCCCTTTAAAATTAACTTTTTTTATACTTTTTAATTTTTTTATATATTTTTAAAACTTTATAATGTTTATTTTTTAGTTTTTTTTTTAAATTTTTTTTTGTTGTATTTTTTTTTTTTAATATTTATTTTTTTAAGCTAGGTGTAGCAACCCCATTTCAGGAGTCCTATTTAAAACTATTTTCTAAGGATTAAGAAGATAATATAAGCCATTTACAATGCATAATCAATAATAAAATTAAATAAATTCGAGATTTGAATTAACAAGTAAACACAAAACGAAGAACCTGTTACCGTAGGTCGAATCTATTTTTAAAGGTGAGGTCGTTATCTTCAATCCAATCTAGCTTGTCCAAATGTTGACTAGATCTTTGTTTGACATCCACAAGTAAAGGCTTGTTTAACCATAGGCGAAGCAATCGTTAGCTTCGCCAACCAACCATAGGCTTATGCAATCAGTCGCATAGCCACCCCTGATCCTTTGGGGTCGTAGCGGATACACACCAACAAGGATTCAGAAGTGAGATCCCCCTCACCAAAATCCTTAGCCAAACTCACAATAGAAAATGCAATCATAATTCATTCACCATTCTAGCAGTCATCCAGCATTAGGGAGCCATCCCCTTTCCCTTCCTTAACTCTCACTTAAATAGAAAAATCCTTTGCGACACATGTTGCCTAATGCAAAAATAGTCTTTTATGCAAAATTATTTAATACAAATATTCACCCAACCATGTGTCACTCTCTCATGAGAATGCACATACTTTCCACATTTTATTCCTTGATGTCCCCTGATTCTAGGATTCCAATCTCTATTTTAGTGGGTGCAGGTGGAGTTGACTAATTAATGACTCCTAGTCTATCATTTGCTCCATATTTAATTATTCCCAATTATTTAATTACAAATAATCATTTCATGTACAAATAATCTAATGCAATACGATTCGTCAAATATATAATTATAATTAAACATTTCATGCACAAATAATCTAATGCAATACTATATGCCAAATACATAATTAGAAATATTCGTTTCATGCACAAATAATCTAATGCAATACTATATGCCAAATACATAGGTGTTCATTTATCAATTTCTTTTATGTGTCTAGGTGCCACATCATTGGGTCCTTCTAACAACACTTTCTTTCCTTAATTGTTTAGGTACCACATTGTTGGGTCCTTCCGACAATAATTTCTCATTTTACTGTCTAGGTACCACATCGTCGGGTCCTTCCGACAATAATTTCTCATTTTACCGTTGTGTTGGGATTCCATGTATTGATTTTACGAACCGTTACCATAAATCATCCGGTAGCACTCTATGTGAGACTAATGGAGCTGAGGAGTAAGTTCGTTCTTATTGTGCGCCCCTCAACCTTGTATGTGACCAAACTATTATGGTCTCACCCATACGACTTCATGCCCACCCGAGTAAAGTTGAACGGGATTTCAACTCATGCGTGGATGCTATTGGGATCCGAGATTGTCGTCGTACCCACATGTTTGTTTTTTACCATCCTCTATGTCCCCCTTTTGTTCTATCGCGAGTTAGTAGGTAAACCGTCTTACCTGTCACTATACACATGCTCAGAGCACACATCAATAATATTGCTAAAAACGTGGTCATATCATAATTCATTTCATTCATTTGCTAATCGCTAAGAAAAACATATATAATTGTCCATTGGATTCACATCATAGTCACCCGCATAATTCCATTTCCATATTTCAGCATAAATATGACATTCATCATAAGATTTCACATGTGCTAATCAATCTGCAATATTTCATATTAAAATCACAAGTATCCATAATCATCATTAAATCAATCATTCATTAGAAAGATATTCATTTATCATATATATCGCTAATCAGTCAACGCTTTATTCTAAATCAACATATAAGCAATCATTTATCTTGGTTTCTGTAACTGGTTCACTTACAAATAAGTGTCATCAATAGGGAGGTTGAGGGGCGTTACACTAGGTTTGTATTTTATTTATTTATTTTTATATTGGTTTTTAAATATATGTACATGTGGTTCATTTCATTTCATTTTTTTTTCAAAATCTGTTGTTTAAAATATGTTTTTTTTTTTTCAGTTTTTGTTTTCTAAGGGTTTTTTGGTGAAAAATTGTTTAATATTTTTTTCTTGAAATTGTCATGATTTTTTTCACTTTTAAAGATTTTTTTCTTTCAAATTTAAATGTTTTCAGGGCATGGTTTAGAAATTCCTTCAAATGTAACCCGACAAATAAAAGAGGTGCCATTGGTAGCACCTCTTTTCAATTCATAGGCTGATTTGGCATTCGCATTGCGAAGGCGTCGACTGTTAAGGAAACAATGTCAAACAAGTTGTAATTTTAGGCCCATAAATAAAAATGAGTAAAAAATGCATGCTACCATTTTCAATTTCAGGTCGATTTTATGGTTATGATTATAGCGACACCACTTGAGGTTATCAAAAAGTTGTAATTTTAGCTCCAAAAAAAAAGTGATGCTACGAGTAGCAACATTGTTTGATTTGAGGTTGTTTTTTGGTGTTTTTGATGCAAAAATGTGATTTTTTATGGCTAGAGGTCTCGTTTTGAGTATAAAGTTCTTATCACTTGTTGTATAACATGTTATCTAATGATGATTTAGTAATGGAGAAAGCATCGACCTAACTTATCATCAATCGAGGTTATACAACATATGTACAAGTAATGTAAGGTTCTAAACCCGATAAGTTATTAAAAACAATTGTTTAAGTATAAATGTAGGAATATATTATGCACAATCATAAATTATCCAGTTGAGATAAAATAAAACGACTTGGACAAAAGGCCCCTACAAATATAGAATGTTTATGTGATTTTGGAAAAATATGATTATAAATTATGTATATAAAATCATAATGAGAATGTATGTTAAAAGAGGTTGTCCTACTTACTTATATAATTATATTTATTGACACCATACATATATATATTTGGGAGGTTGTTTATAATTATATTTATAGAATCAATTATTGTGAAAAGTGGTAATTTATTATGAATATATATATATATATATAGGTATTTATTGGAAAGTTGTCATGGTAATTATTATATAGACATATATCTTTTAGTAAAAGTTGAGGTTGCAACAACTGTTTATATTGTTTACATGTGGATGTGTTTTAGGGTATAGGAAGTATGAAATTAATTTCCTTTTATTGAATATGTCTATTAAAATGACATACACTCCGTCGTAATAGTTGGATTAGGAAATGGTCAATTGGAATTGATTATGTCAATTAGCTAGGGGAGTATAAATTTTGGAACTCGTGATCTAAAATCATCCTTAGAGGATGTTTTTACATAAAATAATTTGAATTACAAATGGGAAAAGAAATAGAAACAAACCATGATTTTCTTATACAGGGTTTCATGTATATATATTGAATTATAATGGTATGTTTATGACATTTAGGAGGGAGAAGAAGATTGATCCATAAATATTTAATTGAGATTGAATTGATATATGCTTTATTAAAGTACAAATAAAATCAAGTGTTTTACTATAATTAAAGGAATTATGTACATTATTGGATCTTATTAAATATAATGAAAACTTTTAAAATTTCTGCATTTCCAGCATTTGGGGTTGTTACACTATGGTATTAGAGCTTACATTATGACACTTCACCTTATGGTGTCCATTAAATGTTACGAGAAAACTAATTTGTTTATATGTTTTTCTTCTTCCTTGCATAGAATAAATTTGTATTACTAAAACTGTAGGAAGAAATGGTTGGAAGACGATCCCCTACCCCACCTGTTTGGGTTGAACTTAATGATGAGAATAACAATGTTAATAAGGATATTTTACAAATAGTAAGAGACTTACAAGTTGAATTGATGAACTTTAAGACTAAACATGAAAGGGTACTAAGAACCCAAGAAGACTTAAATGAATCCTCACTGTCTAAATTGAATGAGATAACTAATGATAAAAATAAGAAGAAATGAAAACGAGACAACTAATACTCTAACTGCCCTTCTTCCGATGAAATCCCTATATCTAGTGAATCGGAAGATTACACTGATAGATCTAGGGGGCGCAAAGGAAGAAGAGAAAATATAAAAATGAGATAACAGGAGAATTTAAAAAAATAAGCCTCCTACCTTTGACAACGAAGTAAAAAATGGAGAAGAAGCTGAGGCTTGGATATTTGGGATGAAGAAGTAATTTACTATGTATTATTATTCCAACTCCATGAAGGGATAAATGACCATCTTAAATCTAGTCGTGAAGGTTGAGATTTGGTGGCAGGACTTAAAAAGTGAAAAAATAATTAATGATAGAAAACTAAGTTGGAACTAGTTTAAAAAGGAATTTAAAAGACAACATCTCTAGAGTATTACTATGAGGGGAAGGAAGAGGAGTTTTATGAGCTAATACTAGGATCAATCTCTATGGATGACTTATGTACTATATTTTTATCCTTATTAAGATATGTGCCTTACCTAAATGAGGAAAAACCTAAAATTCAGAGATTTCTAGGTTGCTCACGTAGCTTTTATAAAGATAAACTAGAGTTTGATGAACCAAAAACATTATATGAAGCAATGAGGAAGGAAAATATAACATATGATGAATCTAAGAGTAAGAATGAAAATCCTTATAACTTCAAGAAAAGGGATGGAAATAATTTTAAAAGAAAAGAATTCAAACCTTTTAATAAACATAAGAGTTTCCAGAAAAATAATTTTAAAGACAAGCAACAAACAATAAGAACTGATTATAAACAACCAATGAGAATTGTTGAGTATACATATAATCTTTTTAATAAAAAGAAAGAAGAAATAAAAATAGAACCTTTGCAGTGTTAAGGTTTTGGGGAGAGTCATTTCTATTGGGATTGTCCACATAAGAAGGATAATCTGAATATTCACAATGTCGAGAAGCAGTCAGAGTTGGAGAGGATGCTCGGAACATATCGAAGATAATCGTTGCCTTGGACGATCATCAAGTAGATTATCAACCTTCCATGATCAAGGTAGAGGGTAGGATCTTTGACAAATATATTTCTATATTAATTGACTCTAAATCTACTTTAAGTTACATATCTCCTAAGTTAGTAGATGTATGTAAAATGAAAAGATATGATTTTGAAAAAGTCATGGTTAGTACAATTAGGAACAAGGACAAAAAGAAAGGTAACCAAATTTATTTCTAGTTGTGAAGTTCATATGCAAGATTTGATTGCAAAAGTAGATTTTAAAATTTTTCCAATAGGATCTTATGATGTATTAATTGGCATGGATTGGCTAGAAAAATATAAAGTTGTACTAAATTGCTTTGAGAAAACTTTTAATTGTATTGATGAAAATGGTGAAAGTAAAATTGTTAGAGGAATTCCAAAAAAGTTTCTTACTAGGAAAATATCTACTTTGCAATTGAAAAAGTGTTCTAGAAAAGGATGTAGGTTGCTTGCAGTACATACCACCGAAATTAATGATGATAAAACAAAACCTAGTTTGGAAGATTTTTCTCTTTTAAATGAATTTAAAGATGCTTTTCTAGAAGAGATACGTGGACTACCTCCAAGGAGGGATATTGAATTTTCCATTGAGTTGGTACTAGGAGCAGTACCTTCCTCAAGGGATCCTTATCGAATGAACAAACCTGAGTTGGTGGAATCAAAATTACAATTGCAAGAATTAATAGATAAGGAATATATAATATCGAGTGTTTTTTCATGGGGAGCACTAGTTTTGTTTGTTAAAAAGAAAGATGTACCACTACGGCTATGCATTGATTACAAACAATTAAATAAAATGACAATTAAAAATAGATATCCTCTCCCCCGCATCGATGACATGTTTGATCAAGTACGAGGAGCAACGATATTCTCTAAGATTGACTTAAGTTTTTGGCAGCATCAAGTAAGAATTAAGGATGAGGATGTTTATAAACAAACATTTAGAACAAGTTATGGGAATTATGAGTTCTTGCTTGTACCATTTGGCTTGACCAATGCTCTGACCACATTCATGTGTTTGATGAACAATGTTTTCCATAAATACTTAGATAAGTTTGTAATAGTATTTATTGATGACATATTAATATATTCTAAAAATGAGGAAGAGCATAAAGAACATTTAAAGTTAGTCTTACAAACCCTAAGAGAACATAAGCTTTATGAAAAGTTTAGTAAATGTGATTTCTTTCAAGATAAAATTCAATACCTAGGTGATATAATATCTAAGGAAGGAATTTCTGTAGACCCAGATAAAATCAAGGTGATCATTGATTTCCTAGTTCCTAAGGATGTAACCAATATTCGATCCTTTATGGGGATCACAGGTTACTACATCAGGTTCATTGAGGTAGATTCTCCAGAATTGCTTACCCGATAACTTCACTTCAAAAGAAAGGAACTAAATTCATATGGTCTAATAAATGTCAAGAAATCTTTGAAAATCTTAAACACTTGTTGACCACCACACTTACTCTAAGATTAGAGGATTCGTACAAGGACTTCGTTGTATGTACGGATTCCTGCTTAGAAGGATTAGGTAGCGTTCTATTGCAAGAGGACTATGTAATAAGCTATGAGTAAAGAAAAATTAAACAATATGAATGTATCTATGCGACACATGACTTATAACTAGATTCTATAATACATGCATTAAGAATGTGGAGACATTACTTAATAGGAATAAAATTCACTTTAATGTCAAATAAGATAATCTTAAAATACTTATTTGATAAACAAAATTTAAATGCTCGTCAAGCAAGGTGGTTAGCCTTCTTGAGCGAGTATGATTTTGAAATAAAACACATTAAAGAAAAAACATACAAGGTGGCAGATGCCGTGAGTAGGAACACCATTCCACATTGTTAAGTTGATTTTAGCAGTTATAAGACAAATATTGAGTATTTGATAAAATATACAGCTAAAAATGATGAAGAATACCTAAAAATTAAAGAACAACTGGAAAATGATGTAAATGGAAATGAATTCTCAACTTACTCCATAATCTCAGAAGACTAATTAGTCTATAAAAATCGATTATACATACCTAATTCTGAACAAGTTAAGCAACTAATATTGAATGAGTTACATAAGAAACCGTATTACGGACATCCAGGATACCAAAAGATGATAACAAAACTAAGACAAAGCTATTATTGGCCTAACATGAAGAATGATGCTGCAAACTACCTAGCTAGATGTATTGAATGTCAACAAGTAAAAATAGAACATCAACATCTTGTCGGGTACTCCAACCCTTACCTACTCCAGAATGGATGTGAGAGATAATAAGTATGGACTTTATAACAATATTACTTAAAATGAATAAACAACATGACTCAATAATGGTAGTTGTTGATAATTTAAGTAAAGATGCACACTTCATCCCTGTGAAATCTACTTTTAAAGCCATTAACAGGGTTGATATTTTTATGAAAGAAATATTTCGTTTGCATGGTATTCCGAAAGTTGTGATTTACGATAGAGATGCAAAATTTATAAGTAACTATTGGAAATCCTTGTTTAAAGGTCTAGATACACAACTGAACTTCGGCACTGCCTATTATCCTCAAGCGATGGGAAAACTGAAATAACTAATCAACTGTTAGAAGATATGTTGCGAATGTATGTAATGGATAATGGAGGTAAATGGGAAGAGTATATTAATTTAGTATAATTTTCCTATAATAATGGATCTGCAGGTTTCCCCAGGGCCATACCCTACCATACGAATCTGTAGGTTTCCCCATACTCCATCGAATTCATGGGTCTGCTTTCCTCAACCATCCTCTTACAATTGCATTAATTTCAGCATGGTGAGTCAAATGGGTTCTCAATTGGACATTTGGTAGCATGGGTACCAATCCCATAACCCCCTCACCTCCCCCTAATGGATACACATGGACCTTTCTCATTGGTTTCCTCCTTAGCCCGCTTCTTGGGTATTTCATTACAATAATTAATAATTACATCATTTACAATCCTTCATGGATTAACATCTCATCGATAATCAAATTGTCAATTACTTTCCTATGCAATTAAACTTGAACATCCACTAGTGGGGCCTTGGCCTTGAGCTCCACACTAGGGAAAATACACACTGTATTTGTACAATATTTAAATTAAGCCAATAACCATAAGGGACAAAATAGGAGTATTACAACTCCTTCTCCCTTAAAATAACACCATCCTCGGTGTTCTCAAAATTGAACAAAAATGGAAATGCCTCTTTCATGGAATCCTCCAGCTCCCATGTGGCCTCTTTAGGACTAAGGTGACTCCATTGCACCTTTACCTGCCCTCTGGCCCTATTTCGGAGCAAAGTGACCTTCTTATCGAGGATGAATATAGGATCCACTTGGAACTCTCCCTTTGGTTCCACCTATATCACATTCCAATCAATTATGTGATTACAATCATGTACATCTGTCTTAAGCAAAGAGACATGAAAAACATTATGAGCCTTCATGTTAGCAGGAAATGCAATCCTATATGAAACTGGTCCTATCCTATCAAGGACTTCAAATGGCCCACAATATCTTGGTTCCAACTTGGAACAACTTCCTAACTTCATGGAACTCTTCCTTGGTTTCACTCCCAAGTAGACATGATCCCCAGTCTGAAATTCCTTATGTATTATTTTCAGATCTACATAACTTTTCTGCTGTCCTATGTTTCCTTCAAAGTCTATTTGATCTTAACAATCTCTTGCTCAGTCTCCTTAATTATTTATGGTCCAAGTACTACTTTGTTCACTGGGCTGTCCCAATTCACTGGAGGTATGCATCATTTGCCATACAACACTTCAAAAGGAATCATCTCCAATGATGCTTGATGTCCATTGTTGTATGCAAACTCTACTAAATATAAATAGTCTTCCCACTTGGATGGCTTTTCCATCACATACATCCTCGACATGTATTCAAGAATCCGATTTACTCTCTCAGTCTGACCATCAATTTGAGGATGATAGGTTGTGCTAAAATTCAACTGAGTTCCTAATTCCTGGAACAATTATTTCCAAAAATTAGATGTGAACTTTGTATCCCGGTCTGAAATTATTTCCTTGGGTAATCCATGCAATCTGAATATCTCTCTCATGAATATATTTGCAATGTCATTGGCCTTGTGAGTGGACTTGACTAGAATGAAATGAGCTACATTTGATAGCTTTTCCACCACCACCATGATTGAATCATGCTTCTTCACTATCATTGGCAAACCTATTATAAAATCCATAGAGATCACTTTCCACATCCATTTTGGAATGGGAAATGGCTGCAACAATCTTGTTGGATGTTGATGCTCTGCCTTGACTTGTTGGCAACTTTGACACCTAGCAATGTACTCAGCTATGTCTTTCTTCATACCGTTCCAAAAGCACTGTTTCCTTGTCACTTTTATAGTTTTCTGATATCCTATGTGTCCAAAATATGTCCTTTGATGCATCTCATCCATCACAAGCTTCTTCAAATATGCACTATCTGGAATGTACTTTCTGTTATCCTGATAGATGAGAACATCATCCTCACCCAACTGATATCTTTCATACTTTTCATCCACAATATCTTTCTAGAATCCTTTCCTTCAAATATGATTTACACACACTCATTGTTGCAATATGGAATTTTCTAATGAGTGCATCAACAACCTTATTATCCTTACCTTTGACATGATTAATCTCCAAATCAAATTCACAAATAAAATCCATCCACCTAGTTTGTCTAGCATTCATATTTGGTTGGTCAAACAAGTATTGTAAACTCATGTGATTAGTTTTGAGCTCAAATATTTTTCCCAAGAGGTAGTGTCTCCATCTCTTGAGAGCATGTACTATGGATTCTAGATCTAAGTCATGGGTGGCATAGTTCCTTTCATGCTCCTTTAACTTTCTGGACTCATATCATATTACAAACCCTTCTTGCATGAGTACCCCACTGAGCCCTTCAATGCAAGCATCCATGCATACCACAAAGTCTTTCATTGGATCTGCAATCTTCACAACAGGGGAACTAGTAAGCAATTCATTCAACTACTGAATGCTCTTCTCACATTTTTGAGACCATACAAATCTGATATTTTTCTTTTGCAATGAAGTGATTGGGTGAGATATCTTGGAGAATCCTCCAATGAATCTTTTGTAGTAACCTTCTAGACCCATAAATGATCGAACATCTACTACATTCCTTGAAGTAGGCCAATCCATGATGGATTCAATTTTTTCTGGATCTACTGCAATTCCTTCTGCTGATATAATATGACCCAAATATTGTACCTTCTGCTGATAGAAGTCACATTTACTCATCTTTGCATACAACTAGTGCTCCTTAAGGACTTGCAATACAATTCTCAAATGATCATTATTTTCTTCTTCATTCTTTGAATACACAAGGATATCATCCAAGAACACAATCACAAACCTATCCAAATATTTGTTGAAGACACTATTCATGAGACACATGAATGTAGTAGGTGCATCGGTAAGACCAAGTGGAACCACTATGAATTCATAATGGCCATACCTTGTTCTAAAAGTAATGTTATGGATGTCTTCTTCCTTAATCCTCACTTGATGGTACCCAGACCTCAAGTCAATCTTTGAAAACACTCTAGCTTCCTTCATTTGGTCAAACAAGCCATCAATCCTGGGAAATGGATACTTGTTCTTCACTATCATCTTATTGATATTCTTGTAATCAATACATAGCCTCAATGTTCGATGCTTCTTCTTGACAAACAACACAGGTGCACCCCAAGGAGATACACTAGGTCTGATGATTCTTTGTCCATTAATTCTTGCAAATGCATCTTGAATTCTACCAATTCTGGTGTGCTCATTCTATAGGGAGCCTTGGAAATTGGTGCTTCCCCTGGAACAAGGTTAATGGAAAAGTTGATGTCTCTCTTGGGTGGCATCCCTGGCACTTCATCCAGAAATACATCCTAGAACTCTTGTAAGAACTGAAAGTCTTCTAACCTGGGTCCTTTATCTTCTGTTGAATTTGATACATGCACATCATATAATTGGCACCCCTTTTGTATAACTTTCTTAGTTGTAAGGATGAAATATGCCTTACTGAAACATTCTTTGTAATTCCTTTAACTAACCTTGGCCTTCCTTCATCATCAAGGCATTCAAGTGCTTTCTCACAATAGCCCAACTTGGCTCTATGTATTTCCAACCAATGTATGCCAATTAGGGCAGCATATGATCCCAATGGTAAGACCTTTAATTCTGCATGTATGAGGAGTCCATTCAATTGTATAGGGCACTCCTTCACTCCTTCACTTACCTTCATCTTGGTACCTGTGGCTAATTGAAATAGCCAATCCTTAACATGTTTTACTTTACCAAGAGAACAAATTTCAACTACCCCAGGAGACACATAACTATGAGTAGACCCTGGATTAATCAAAACATAAATAGATTGCTTAGCAATATTACCTTCAATCTCCACCATTGTTGATTGATGGTCTGCTTGGTGATCATCCAGTGTTGCATAAATCCTAGGTGTTTCCCTTGCCATATCTCCCACTGTAGCTGCTCCTTCAATGTTGTGCAAGCTCCTTGGGTTTTCCTTCCAATGTGGGCAATCTTTAAGCATATGGTTTCCTTTACATCCCCAACATTGGAGTGGCCCCTTTGGTGTTTTTTCTGCTGCTACATGTGGCTTAAATTCACTTCTTTCTTGCTGGTCCTGTGGAAATATTATGGGATGATTTATAAATGGTGGTTTGAATTCACCTTTATTTATTTCAAACCTTCCCTAGGGCTTACCTTTCCATGCTGGTTGCATCTCTGATTTACCTTTACCCTTCTCATAGCAATGCTATGCCATTCTGATGGCTTCATCCAAGCTTGGTGGATTTACAAACTCTATTCTATCTCTGTAATTATGTGGTAGACTACCAAGGAAACATTGTATTTTCACTCTTCATCCTTGATGTAGTCTACATACCTCAACATCTCCAAGAACTTGTGGATGTGCTCATCCATGGTATTCTTCCCTAATATGAGTTAATTGAACTCTTTTCTTTTGTTATCCTAATACCTAGCTGATAGGTACTTCTCCTGGAAGTATCTATTAAAAATTTCCCAACTAAATCTTCTTTCACTAATTCCCTTCATTTGCATGAGGTGTTCCAATCAGATTGAAGCTCTTCCACTAAGGTTATAGATGGAAACCCTAGCCTTTTCATTCTTTGAATACTCATGCATCCTGAAGTACTTTTTAATTCCAAGAATCCATCCTTCTACTTCTTAACATTCTTTTCTTTCACCATCAAAGGTGGGAGGCCTTGCATTCCTAAACTCACCCTGTGGAATACCTTTGTGCTTCTTCTCGCCCTTACCTCTGCTTGAAGTATGTCTTGGGCTTCCTTGGGAACCCTCAAGATTCTCTAGCCTACTAGAGGAAAACCTAGGAGAGGGTGTTTTGTGCCTTCTACTCACAGAACTCCTTCTAGGGCTTGGACTTCTTCTCTTAGAACGACCGCTAGACTGGATTTCTTCATTTCTATCCTCTTAGCCTTAGTTTCTTGGATTAGACCCACCATTTATCCTCTGGTGCATGTCTGTGAGACTCTGCAAGATGGCCGCATTGAGTTGATGTTGTTCTTATTGTGCCTTCATCATCCTCTCATTGAAGATTACCACAGTATCGGACAAATTTGGGGGCATTACTTGTGCCCTTATTCCATCATACTTGGCCTTTGTATGTGCCTCTTGCACGTTATCACCCAGTACATCGTCCTCTAACTCAAATGGATCTTGTGCATCATCTAAAGTTATCATTCTCTTGCATTTTTGTTCGCTGTCCTGTTATACAACTCGACTTACTGCTACTAATGTCATAGTGCATAACAAAGACATCTATTAGACATCAAAAACATGCAACTAAACACTAAAATACCCATTCAAACCTAGAACTATGTTAGGAACCCATGTCTTTACTTTGTTAGTATGTTGTTGTTGGATGCATATGCTTTGTAAGTCATCCCGTAGTATTGTTGATCCATAGTTTGTAGTGGCCCATGGTTTTGACCCATAGTATTGGCGCCTAGACTTAGTATATAAGTGTGTGTTGAGACCTATGAAGGCACCGTGAAGTTAATTGTATTGAGCTTGCTCAAAGGAGGTTACCCCCTCGAAGTGGCCTGTGATCAATATAAAAGTGACTCTGAGTTCTGTCATTTTTGCTATTTTGCATATTCTTGTTAATTAATTGTTGCAGGTGCATCACATCTAGTATCGGAGCACTTTCTTGGGTTCGCTGGGTGAAATTTTTGCCAATTTTTTTTTCGCATCTGTTGCAGGTTTGGATTTGGGAATAATCCCTATCCGCTTAACTGTGGGAAGTACTTGGGCATAAGCCCTAAAACTCATTGTGAGGAGTACCATAGGAATCTCGAAGTAGCTGGCCCATTGAGAGGACCTACCAATGAAAAGGGCAACGACCCCTATCTGATTGACTAGTTCCCACCCGTGAGGTAAACCAAGAGATGTCGTTTGTGGTCAGTTTTACCTGAGCCGTGGAGTGAGGGGTACTGCCCCAATACGCAAGCCGTTAGACAGTATTGGTGGCTGAGTGAAACCCCTGAACTGTTAGGAAGCCGCACATACCTGGGGTCCATATCTACTTTCAGCTGAACTGTTGTCGATCACTGCTACACCGTTTCAGATCCATTTTGCAACCCGTTCCAGATCCCGCCATTTTCAATCCATTCGGCGTTGTTCCAGATCCCTTCTGAGCTGTAGCCGCTCCAGTCTGTAAAAATCCTCATCTTTGCTTCCCTGTCTAGTCGATAGTGTCCAACACCTAGTCAAACCCCAATTACCCTTCAGATTTTTTCCCAAGTCCAAATTTTTCCTTACTGAAGCAGTTTCTGTTTTTGTTTTCCTACCTAGTCAAAAAAAAAAACTCCTGGTTATGGTTGTCACCCGTGCAGGAGCAAAAACCATGGAAGATGCACTTGCAGCCATCCAAGCCATACTCCAGGATCTGGATGAAAAATTTCTCGGCCTCCATCTAGAACATTCAACTATGAACAACAAACGACAATCCAAGTCTTTAACAGACAATGGGTTCTCTTCTTCCAGTAATTTCCGTGGACCGAAGCTTGATTTTCCTTGCTTCAATGGTACTGATCCAACTTGATGGATCTATCGTGCAGAACAGTATTTCAGTCTACATAATACTTTTGATGTCAACAATGTTCCACTGGCATCCTTTCATTTGGAACAGGAAGCTCTTCAATGGTACCGTTGGTACATCAAGGCTCATCTAGAGCCCAAGTGGTCAGACTTTTTCCAGCTTCTTTTGCAATGATTTGGTCCTAGTGCTTTTGATGACTTCACAGGAGCCCTCACTAAACTTTTCCAAATTGGCACTGTGAGAGAGTATCAAACCGAATTTGAGAACCTAGCCAACCACACTGAAGGATTATCTGATGACTTTTACCGGAGTTGTTTTATCAGTGTTCTAAAGGATGCCATACACTCTAAGGTCAAAATGTTCTGTCCCACCACAATGATGGAAGCCCTAGGGTTGGCTAAATTGGAAGAAGACAAGATTGCAGCCCAACAACGCTCCAAGCCCACTTTTGTTCCCTTCCGAAATATGGGTTCTCAACGACCACCTATACCGCAGGCTCCTCGACCGACTCCTATCAAGCATTTGTCAGAAACAGAGATGCAAGCACGCAGAGAAAAAGGGCTTTGCTATAATTGTGATGAGAAATTCACTCGAGGACATAGATGTGTTCAGCAAAAGCTCTATCTCTTGGATGTGGATTCTCCGCCTGCCTCTGAAATTGGTGACGAAGATCCAGAAACATTGGATGTTCCGGTTGACATTTAGGAACCGCCTATTGACCCTCCGTCTCAAGATGACTAGCCAGAGATATCTCTCCATGCTTTAGCTGGAATCACCACCCCCCAAACAATGCGGGTCAGGGGTTACTTCAAGAAGCTTCCTCTTACAATACTCATTGATTATGGTAGCACTCATAATTTCATTGACCCTCGGATCGCCAAACAAGCTAATTGTTTTATCCATCCTTGCTCCAACTTTGAAGTCATGGTTGCCAATGGGGGCACCTTACCTTGCAAAGGGAAGTGTCGAAATGTGTGTATCTCTATGGGATATTATACCTTGTGCTCTAACATGTTTTCCTTGACCTTAGGCGGATGTGATGTGGTTTTGGGTGCTCAATGGCTACGCACACTTGGCCCTATCTTATGGGATTTTGCTAAACTTTGGATGCAGTTTTCCCTCAACGGACAAAAACACACATTGACAAGATTACAACCAGGTTCTGTTAGCATCATCAGTTCACATCGCATGGAAAAACTCTTCAAGAAGAATTCGCATGGTTTCATCGCTCAGATCCATTTCATTCAGATGCAACCATCAGCGGTCTCCACTACTCCTTTGGATCTACAAAAAATTTTGGATCGATATACAGGTGTCTTTGCTGAACCAGTGGGATTTCCACCTTCCATGCCAGAAGACCATCATATTCAGCTCCTTCCTGGCAGCGTTCCTCCCAACATCAGGCCCTATTGCTACCCATTTCACCAAAAAATGGAGATTGAAATGCTCGTTCGGGACTGATTGAAGCAAGGTATTATTCGCCCAAGCACCAGTTCCTTTTCTTCTCTAGTTATTCTTTTCCGCAAAAAAGATGGGTCATGGCGCCTCTGCATTGACTTCCGAGCACTTAATCACTTCACCATCAAGGATAAGTTTCCAATTCCTGTTGTTGATGAGTTTCTTGATGAGCTTCATGGGGCTCACTTTTTCTCCAAGTTGGATCTTCGTTCTGGGTATCATCAAATTCGGGTTCATGAGGATAATATCCCTAAAACAGCTTTCCGCACATATCACGGCCATTATGAGTTTTTGGTCATGCGCTTTGGCCTCACTAATGCCCCTTCCACATTCTAGGCCTTAATGAATAAAATATTTCGACCCTACTTGCGGAAATTCATTATGGTATTCTTTGATGATATCCTCATCTACAGTAAAACATGGGATGAACATCTCCAGCATCTGGATCTTGTCATGCAACTTTTCTCTGACCATCATCTCCATGCCAAGCAGTCTAAATGTGTTTTTGGACAGAAGGAAGTTGAGTATCTTGGGCACATTATCTCAGCACAAGGGGTTCGCGTGGATCTTGCCAAAATCGATGCCATGAACAATTGGCCGCATCCTCAGACACTCAAGAGCCTTCATGGTTTTTTGGGGTTGACTGGCTACTACCGCAAGTTTGTCAAGGATTATGGGAAGATTGCAGCTCCATTAACTGCTCTATTGAAAAAGGATGATTTTACATGGACACCTGCTGCTCAGTGTGCATTTGACAAACTAAAAAAATCCATGTGTACTACACCTGTTCTAGCTATGCCCGATTTTTCCAAGCGCTTCACTATTGAGAGTGATGCTTGCGGCAATGGACTTGGTGTTGTTCTCCTTCAAGATGAACACCCCATTGCATTCACCAGCAAAGCCCTTTCAGGTAAGAATTTAGCTGCCTCTACCTATGAGAAGGAAATGATGGCTATTTTGCATGCAGTACAGAACTGGCGCCCATACCTATTAGGGAATCATTTCTGCATCAAGACTGGTCACTAGAGTCTGAAATATTTCTTGGAACAGCGTGTCTCCTCCCCGGCACAACAGAAATGGGTTAGCAAACTCATGGGTTATGACTATGAGATCACTTACAAGAAGGGTAAAGACAATATTGTGGCAGATGCTCTTTCTCGCACATTTGATGCCCAAGGTTCTCTTTCAGCTATTTCTATGCCTGTTCCAAATTGGTTGCAATCTGTTCAACAGGGTTATGTCAATGACTCTTCCTTATCTCAAATCATCCAACGCTTGACCAACAACCCTTTTGTTGTACCACATTACTCTTGGGATGGTGCTTCTCTGCGATACAAGGGTCGTCTGGTGCTTCCCCATAGCCCAGATCTTCAACAGGCTGTCTTCTGTGAACTCCATGCTTCTCCATCGGCAGGGCACTCTGGGTTCCTCAAAATGTATGAATGAGCATGGCGTAACTTCTTTTGGCAGGGAATGAAAAGGACAATTCAACAGATGGTGGCCGAATGTGATACCTGCCAATGCAATAAGGGTGAAACAACACTCCTTCCAGGATTGCTTGAACCCTTGCCCATACCTACACGGATTTGGACAGATATTTCTATGGATTTCATTGAAGGGCTCCCTAAATTTGGTGGGAAGACAGTGATTCTTGTTGTGGTTGATCGTCTCTCCAAATATAGTCATTTTTGTGCTCTCAGCCATCCCTATACATCCTCCTCCGTTGCTCAAATTTTCCTGGACCAGATCTTTCGTCTTCATGGCATCCCTTCTTCCATTGTCTCGGATCGTGATGCGACTTTCACCAGTCATTTTTGGACAGAACTATTTTGCCACACTGGCACCAAACTGAAGATGAGTTCAGGATATCACCCACAAACAGATGGTCAGACTGAGATTATCAATAAATGCTTGGAAACTTATCTTCGTTGCTTCACCTCGGAACAACAACATCAGTGGGCAAAGTGGCTCCCTCTCGCTGAATGGTGGTACAATACCTCTTACCACACTGCCTCTAAAATGACCCCATATGAAGCAGTCTATGGTCAGGCACCTCTTGTTCTTCTTCCATACACACCCACCAGTTCACCAGTTCAGGAAGTTGACATGGTCCTTCGAAACCGCGATCAGATTCTTTGCATTTTGCAGGACAATCTTCACATGGCAAGAAATCGCATGAAGCAACAAGCTGATCAGCACCGTTCTGAGCGCACTTTTCAAGTCGGCGATATGGTTTTTCTTCGTCTCCAGCCGTATAAGCAATCCTCCTTGAAACTCAAAGGGAATCATAAGCTCGCTCCAAAGTTCTATGGGCCATATCAGATTCTTCAGAAGATTGGGCCCATTGCTTATAAATTGCAACTTCCTCCTTCTTCCCGCATTCATCCAGTCTTTCATGTCTCTTGTCTAAAGAAAGTTCTTGGAACCAATATCAGTGGACAAACGATTTTACCCAAACTAGATAATGAAGGATCCATCCTTTTGGAGCCAGAGGCCATCCTTAATCGGCACACACGTCAGCTTCGCTCTCGCTCTATCATAGAGGTCTTAATTCAGTGGCACAGCATGCAACCAGAGGATTCTACATGGGAACCACTCCTTCAGATTCAACAACAATTAATGCTTTGAGGACAAAGCTTTTTTTAAGGGGGAGGGGATGTTAGGAACCCATGTCTTTACTTTGTTAGTATGTTGTTGTTGGATGCATATGCTTTGTAAGTCATCCCGTAGTATTGTTGATCCATAGTTTGTAGTGGCCCATGGTTTTGACCCATAGTATTGGTGCCTAGACTTAGTATATAAGTGTGTGTTGAGACCTATGAAGGCACCGTGAAGTTAATTGTATTGAGCTTGCTCAAAGGAGGTTGCCCCCTCGAAGTGGCCTGTGATCAATATAAAAGTGATTCTGAGTTCTGTCATTTCTACTATTTCACATATTCTTGTTAATTAATTGTTGCAGGTACATCACAAACTATTCATTTGGACAATCAATTAATTAAATAAGTTCATCAAAACCACGCCATGGGCGCATTTCTTTACTGAAATTTCATGCTGAACTCGGCCCTAACAACTCCCAATGCTGCAACTGAATCTCTGATACCACATTGTCACATCCCCACACCTCCAAGGTGATCTTCAGAGGCCACAGGAGACCCTATGTTCCATTTGTTTTTGTTCCAAATTCTCCCAAATTCACACACAACCGCAACCAGGGCTCAGGTCCGCAATCCCTATTGTGATCCGCAAACTGCCTTTCTGCATTCCACAATGCACATGGGGGCCTCGGAAAGCAGATTTCCAAAACCCAACTCAAAATCGAAATCACGCTTCCAACTTTCGCAATCCGCATGCGGAACCCATAAGTCGGAAACTAATTTTGGCCTTGAAAGTTTATCCTTCCGACTTTTGCAGTTCCGCAATCCACATGCAGAACTCGGAAGGTTCCTTTTTGCTATCTTGAAAGTTTCCTCCCGCAACCCACATCCCACATTCCGTATTGCAGATGCAAAAATGCAAATTTCCATGTTCCAGTTCCAAGAGATTTTAACTCCCCCAATCCGCATTTTGCGTTGCGGGTACGGAACTGGAGAATTCTCCATTCCAACTCCCTGGAGGTTTTACCTCCCGCAATCTGCATTCCGCAATCTACATTACGGGTGCGAAAATGTGGGTTTCCATATGCCATAATGGACGATTCCCAACCTCCACAATCTGTAATCCTCATTGCGGATGCGGAAAGGAACTTGTGGATGCAAAAGGGTCAGGACCAAATACCCCTGCTCCAGCAACCTTTCCAAGGCAACTTCTGAGAGGCATAACTTCCTCATCCTAGGTCCAAATGAGACAAGGTTGGTATCGTTGGAAATCTCTTGGGCATATCTATCCATTCGTGCAATACCCAACCCATATAAACACTCCAACCATGTCAAATTTCCAACTGTAGTTCTATGCATAACTCCAGTTAAGTTTCTTGAACCTTCTGCCAAGGATTCTGCCTCCTTCCTGCCATGAATTCTCCCTTCGCCTGACCACATAGGGGATCAGAAAGTACATCAAGGGTTATCCCCTTTCTTCCCCAAGTCCAAGTGAGGTCAAACCATCCCTTTGAAGGGTGAATGCAATGCATAATAAACACACATAAGGGACTAAGTTATCCAATCATATTAACAACCTGTAGGGGTTAGCCATGCCTATTATTCATGTAAACAATGAAGTATTCCAACATGCATTCCATCTTATATTCAAGCTTATACATGGCTAGCTAATGAGAAAGTTCATGGATTCATCCATTCATTAGTCCAAATCATGACAATAATAACTTAACAAATAGTTATAACACTTGAATTTGCATCATTTAACACATAGAAACACATAGCTTTGGACTGAAGCTTCCCCAACCAACTAGCTAAGTGAGGACAACATTCCACCCAACGTTAGGTCTCTTTCCAGCTTGCACTCTTTTAGCTGAGAGAACACCCTTGAGCTAGGATGTGTATCCACTAAGGAGGGCGAAGGAACTCTCTCACAGTCAAGGACTCGCCCCAATGCTAAGACAACCTATAGCTAGGTTTATCAAGCAATCCAGGGAACAAGGAGGGTTCTTCTAAGCTAGTGAGCTCTACCACAAAGCTGCAGTCATCGCAGACTACTCAATAAGCATGACACCCACACTACCTACCCCACCCAACACAAGGAAGTCCCTCTTCTATGATGCACAGTCCCTCAAGGCCACTTCCCTCCAATGCTATTGAAGGTGGGCATAGAAAGGTACAACTGTTGTTTTTCATGAGATTACAAGCTTCAATAGGTTTATCAAGCAAACCCAATCCTAATCTGACCTTTAATTTTGTTATACAAGGCAATTTATCATAGGACCATGTCCTAAACTTTGCCCTTCAATTTGGCCTTCTGCAAAACGGGTCTAAGTGATTCTCATGGGTTTTCTAGGTCGTTCCAACTCCTCAATTCATCCCACAAACTGGACTATGGCTGTCCCGACCGGTTCCATTCTTGTATAGGTTTTACTTGAGTGTTCTCGGCTCTGCACCTTCAACTTACACAGGAAATCACGATTTCACTACTTTTCTCCACCGCTCAGTTATGCCGGTGAGTGAATGAATTGGGTTCTGGTCAACAATGGGTTAGTGAGCAGGATGGGAGAATTCCCAAGTGTGGAGTGGCTTAAGGGACAAGAAAATCACAAGGACATACCCTTCCATATAGATCTGTAGGTTTCCCCATACTCCATCTAACTCATGGGTCTGGTTTCCTCAACCACCCTCTTACGGTTTCATTAATTTCAACATGGTGAGTCAAATGGGTTCTCAGTTGGACATGTGGCAACATGGGTACCAATCCCATAACCCCCTCACCTCTCCCTAATGTATATGCATGTCCCTTTATCATTGGATGCCTCCTTACAAGCTTCTTGGGTATTTCATTACAATAATTAATAATTACATCATTTACAATCCTTCATGGCTTAACAGCTCATGGATAATCAAACTGTCAATTACTTTTGTATGCAATTAAACTTGAACATCCACTAGTGGGGCCTTGGCCTTGAGCTCCACACTAGGGAAAATACACACTGTATTTACACATTATTTACATTAGTCCAATCACCATAAGGGCCAAAATAGGGGTATTACACATAGGTATATATACACCATGACATCAGTCAATCTCATTAATTAGATTGACCTTTCATTGTATATGAACAGAATTGATTCTTCAAAATATAATAAATAATCTTCCCTTTCATGAGATGCAATAGGAACAATGTATGCCACTCTAACCACCTGATTGAAGATCCTGCTGATTCGATGAGCTAAAACATAGGATATAAATTCCTCTTCAAAAAATTTATATGATACGCTACCCATTTGAACATTCAAAGAGATGGAGCGGGCCCCATAAATGTCTCTTTGGAATTTGATAACTAAGTTGGTGTGGTGGTGGTTAACTCTTTAGCATTTCAGCGGCCACTTAGAAGGGTGGTGAAATAATTAATTATACAACATTCTTCCCCTTAATTATTTCACCCAAAAATACATCAAACACTAACAGCTACAGTTTTACAAACATAACAAAACAATATTCCAACTATAATACATGTTGGTCTAAGTCTTAGCAAGGATTGCATCAGTAAAAGAAAAACTCAAAACTTTGTTTCACATTCTTTGTTGCAACATACTTGTGCAGTTTATCTTCATCTCTTGCATGAACATTTCTTTTTCTTTTGACTCCAAACTTTGAAATATGTAAACTTTGTTTTCTGCTTTATCTTCATATTTACCTTTATTTTCTTCAAGTCTTACTTCACTCATTAGTTCAACCATCTCTTCATCTTGAATTTGGATCTTAATAATCTAGACTCCTTTTGCTCAGCATTTTCACCAGTTGACTTTTCACAAATAAAAAAATTTTCATACTCAAAAAATTTATGAGATTATTACAAATATCACATTCGTTTTGGTTCCTTTTGTTTTTCTCTACTTTGGGAGCATCGTCACCATAACATAATACTTCATCTTTTACTTCAGCATCAATACCATTGTATTCAAACTTCTTTGACTTTGCAAACCAATCATGATTCATAATATCATTCTCAGCTTCAACTTCATCGTTGCTTGATTTAGAATACCAAGCTTTATACCAAGAATACATTTGATTCTTCATCTTCACTTTCTTCTTTACCTTCATTGTTTTCTTTGATTCCTCAAATTTATTATGATCAACTTCAGCTGCAAAACGTTCTTCCATTTGCTTACCATCATTCACATTTTCAATGTCCTTTATGCTAAGGACTACAATCCAGATATTTTTCTCTAAATACTGTAACGTGGGCATACAAAGATCCCACAAGCTATCTTTGACTTCAACAACAATAATATGTTCAATGTTCTGTAAACACAATAATTAATAATAATCCCTGATTTCTTTAGGACTCCATGACATGAATAATTTTCCAACTGATTCTTCAACTAGTTCATCTTTGGTGCAATTTTCTTCATTCAAATCAAACTCATCATCATCTTCATTGGACTCTTCTTCATCTTCGATTGGTTTCTCACCTACAAACTCAAACATTTTGTCAAAATTATATAAATTATCATAATGTGAACCATATTGGTTCTTTCCATTTTTCTCTTCTCTGAGAGCTTCCACTATCTCTTCATTCAAATCTTCCTTTGCTTCTCCAACAAAGCAATCAACTTTCTCCATCTCTGCTTCTACAACAGGACTAACATCTTTATCATCATATATTGGATTTTCAAGCCATTGTTCCAAGAATTTTAACTCTTCATTAAGGTCATCATTCTAAACTTTAGTTGCTCTGGCTGCAACAAAACATACAAAATCTTGAGTGCTATCATCATGTAACTCTTTTTCTATCACTGCTTCTGCAATCACCAAATCATCAACTTATTTATTTTTACCATCATTATAAATTCCTTCTGCTTGTGTTTTATCTAATTCAATCGCTGCAACTACTATGCATTCTTCAATAATCTTATCAAATTCTTCAACAAAATTAAAATCATCAATATTTTCAAAAAACTCACAAACCCATATCTTACACACACGTACAAGCACTTCAACACATTGCACTTTATCTTTCTTAGCTTCTGCTGTTGCTTCAAATATTGTTGTTGTGGTAGTTTCCACTCCATTATCATGATCATCATTAACAATTACTTCTTCATGGGCAATTTCACAAATATTGACTACTTCATTGACACCTTCTCCATAACTGTCATCAATAATAGACATCGTTGGAATATTCAAAGAACAAACTGATACACTCACAGTTACTTCACATTCAATATTTGGCTTACATGCCAAGAATTCACAATTTTCTTCCTTTGTACTGACAAAAAAATTATTAGGAAAAATCTTATTATCTTTTATGTCCTTATCTGCACCATTTGATATAGTTGCAAATTCTTCTTCAAAAACACCACCAACACTTTTCCCATCATCATATACATCATTTTCATGAATTCATTTTTCAAAAGTAGCTTTGTCATCACTACTTTCTTTCTCATGTGTAGCAAGTGGATGAGTGCAACATCATTATGCAACATAACTATTGTAGTCTATTTCATACCTATCTTGGTCTTCAACTTCTTCAAAACCTTCATGGTTGTCTTCTAAATTCATTGTACCTACAAGTACACAAACATCAAATTCAATGCATGATTTAAATGCCTTCATGGGCATGCATCAAGGACTCTTCTTGCACAAATTATTCTTTGTTGTCCCCACACTTGAGGAATTATCATTTTTAACAACATTATGCATGTTGACCATTCCATCATATTCACAATTCAATTCAATGATATCTAAATTCAGAACTACATCTACATCTTTATCAATAACAATTTCATCTGCTTCAAATTTTGTTGATGCTATAAGAGATACAACAGTCTCATCTTCTTCTTTGGTTTCAACAACATTTTCATCCTTTGATATGTCGACACAACATTGGAATTCATCAATAATTTGACTATCTTCTGCTACTTCTACAAGTTTATCCATTGAAATATTAATATGCTATGACCTAGCCATATATCTCTCCCTTACATCAAATTTTCTCTTCAAACTTTCCCAGGCTTCTCTAGCCATATTTGCTTCAGCAATTACATGAAAAATATTATCATCCATAACTTGTTGGATGTAGTACAAGGTAAATGCATCTTTTGCCTCATCCTGGGGTTTCTTAACTCCATCCTTAACAAAACCTTATCTTGAACTTCATCCACTTCAGTATCCTCTGCCTTCTCCTGAAATTTCTCTACTTCAGCACATTCCTCGGTGTCTTCACCTAATATCTTTGCTATGGAAAAACCAACTTCTTTTTCATTAACAAAATTCTTCTTCATCTATTTAAGCCTTCTTCTTTTCTCCATGTCTTTGTCTTCAAATAAATACTTGCACAGACTTGCAATATTTTTTACTTGGATACGACCTCGTGGTCCTCTTTCACACATAAAGGGATTTAGCTCAAACCAATCAAACTTTCCAAATAGTGGGAGTAAAACTGCTCTACCATTAAACTATATGGGGGCTCTCAACCAGAAAGAATATTTTCCTTTCTACTGCTCAACCTCTATCCAAGGGAACACAAAGACATAATCAAATTATTCCATGGGCTAAAACCCTCTCTTCTCTTTACGCAAGCCACAACCAGGCTTGAACAACTCAACCAACATACGTATGACACAAGACACACTAGATTTAGACTTATGTTGCTAAATGGTGGCCCAACCTTTATTTGAGGGAGCGTGGGAACTCTCACCAACACAGAGTTCGACTTGCAAATTGAACTTAACGCTGCACTTTCTTCATAGCAGAAGAGGGGTGCTGGAGTGCTGTGAATATTTAATTAATATTATTAATTATAAATTAATATTTTATTAGGTTACTAGTGAAAGGGCGTAACCCTTCACTATGCTTCCTCAAGCCCTATAAAGGCCATCTTATTGTAATTTTATATTCATCATCGAATATATTATTCCTATTTATCATTCAATATGAGAGTCAGATTCGACTATTAACATCCAACTGGATACAGTTGCTGCATTTGGTATCAGAGCAACCATCAAGCAAGCGAAAAAAACATAAACGAAACTTCATAAAAAATCGATTCAATAGAGACTCTGAAGCAAAAGAAGCAAAAGAAACAAAATGAAATAATTGACATAATCAAAATTGCATGTCTCACGTCATTAGTTCGACACAGAGACAGAATAAAAGACAACAACAATAATCTAAGCTTTGAGGACAAGGCTTTCCTAAGGGGAAGGCAATGCTATGAATATTTAATTAATATTATTAATTATAAATTAATAGTTTATTAGGTTACTAGTGAAAGGGCATAACCCTTCACTATGCTTCATCAATCCCTATAAAGGCCATCTTAATGTAATTTTATATTCATCATCTAATATATTATTCCTATTTATCATTCAATATGAGAGTCGGATTCGACTATTAACATCCAACCGGATACGGTTGCTGCATGGAGTAAAACTCAACAACAAGGTCTGCAAACAAAAAGTTCAACATACAACCACACTACTCAATCTTATGATGAAATAAACTTAGAACCAACGGGAAAGAATCATAAACACTCAGCTATGATACCAATTGAAGGATATTTAGGCACATCCGAAGTGAGCTTTAGGTCATACACAAAAACACATGGAGAGAGCTACAACTCTAAAACAAGTTGATATTTCAAAACACTATCCCCTACAGTCATATGCCTCTCCCTTGCTCTAATACTGTTGTGGGAAGACAGGGGAGTGTTGCACACAGTAACAACAACACTTACACATCACTACAAAAGAAAATTGACACCTACATAAGGAGTTTTGTTGGCAGGAAACAACCCTCTCATTTTTTTTTCTTCTCTATTGAATAAAATTGATCAGTTTCTGAGATGCATCTGCAACAATTAATTACTAAGAATATGCGAAATAGCAGAAATAATATAACAGAATCACTTTTATATTGATCATGGGCCACTTCGAGGGGGCAACCTCCTTTGAGCAAGCTCAATACAATTAACTTCACGGTACCTTCAATGACCTCAACACACACTTATATACTAAGTCTATGCCCAATATTATGAGTCAAAACCATGAGACATATAATACTACAGGACGACTTACAAAGCATATGCGTCCAATACTATGGGTCAATACTATGGGCTAATATAAACTACGGATCAACAAATACTACGGGACGACTTACAACGCATATGCGTCCAACAACAATATACTAACATAGTAAAGAGAAGGGTTGAAATAGGTTCCTAACATCCCCTCTCCCTTAGAAAAAGCTTTGTCCTCAAAGATTTGGTTGGAGAGATTGTTGCAGAATCTGAAGGAGTGGTTCCCCGGTAGCATCCTTGGTTTGCATTTCGAGCCACTGACGCCTTTGGAGTGTCAAGGAGGATTGCTTGGAAGGCTGTAGATGAAGAAGAACCCTGTAAGCTGTGTGGAAAATGCACTCAGAACGGTGTTGATTGGCTTGTTGTTTCAGGCGAATTCTGGCCATGTGAAGATTGTCCTGCAGAATGAGAAGAATTTGATTGCGGTTTCGAAGAACCGAGTCAATTTCCTGAACTGGGGAGCTACTAAGGGTGTATGGAAGAAGAACTAGCGGTGTTTGTCCATAGACTGCTTCATATGGTGTCCTTTGAGATGTGGTATTGTACCACCAGAGTGCTGCTAGAAAATCCATAGAAATAGTTGGCCAAAGCTGTGTAGTGATGGGCAAGGGTTTGATCAATCCCAAAAGGAGTGTCGGTTCCCCCTTGTTGACTTGGAAAGTATCATCGTTAGCCACCAGCTGTTGAATTGTCATTTTTAGTCCCAGCCAAAAGAAGTTACATTGTTCCTGGTCATACATTTTGCAGAACCCAGAGTGCCCTATTGATGAAGAAGCATGGAGATCATAGAAGAGATAGCCATGTTGAACATATGGCAACCAATTTGGAACAAGCAGAGAAAGAGCTGTAAGAGAAACTGGGTCATCAATTGTGCGAGAAGGAGCATCTTCCACCATATTGTCCTTACCCTTCTTGTAAGTGATCACATAGGGATAACCCATGAGTTGGATAACCCATTGCAGGTGTGTTGGGGAGGAGACCCATTGTTCCAGAAAAATTTTCAGACTCGGGAGATCAGTCTTGATGCAGAAATAATTGCCTAATAGGTATGGCTTCCACTTCTGTACTACATGCAAAATAGCCATCATTTCCTGCTGAGAGGTAGATGTGGTTACATTCTTACCGGAAAGGTCTCTTGAAGGCAGCAAGCTCATTGGTTCAGCAAAGATACCTGCATATCTATCCAAGGAAGTAGTGGAGACTGTTGATGGGTGAATCTGAATGGAATTGAGCTGAGCGATGACACCATGTGAATTCTTCTTAAGGATTTTTTTCAGGTGATGTGAACTGATGATGCAGAGAGACCCTGGTTGTAAGCCCCGAAATTTGTGTTTTGCCCCATTGACGTTAAACTGCATCCAGAGTTCAACAAAATCCCATAAGATGGGGCCAAGTGTGCGTAACCATTGAACGCCCAAAACCACATCACATCCGCCTAAGGACAAGGCAAACATGTCGGAGCGTAGGTTATAATCTTCCATAGAGATATGCACATTGTGACACTACCCCTTGCAAGGTAAGGTGCCCCCATTGGCAACCATGACTTCAAAGGTTGAGCAAGGATGGACAAAACAATAAGCCTGTTTGGCAATTCGAGGGTCAATGAAGTTATGAGTGCTACCAGAATCAATGAGTATGGTAAGAGGGAGCTTCTTGAAGTATCCCCTGACCCGCATTGTTTGTGGGGTGGTGACGCCGGTTACAGCATGGAGAGAGATCTCGGGTGGGTCGTCCTGAGATGGGGTGTCAACAGGCGGGTGTTGCATGTCGACCGGATCATCTACTATATCTGTAGCTTCTTCACCAAGTTCTAAGGCAGGTGGAGAATCCACATCCAAGATATAGAGCTTTTGTTGAACACATCTATGTCCTCGAGTGAATTTCTCATCACAATTATAGCAAAGCCCTTTTTCTCGGCGTGACTGCATTTCTATTTCAGACAAATGCTTGATAGGAGTTGGTTGAGGAGCAGGCGTGATGGGAGGTCGTTGGGAACCCATGTTTCTGAAGGGAACAAAGGTGGGTTTGGAGCGTTGTTGAGCTGCGATCTTGTCCTCGGCCAACTTAGCCAACCCTAGGACTTCCATCATTGTGTTGGGACAAAACATTTTGACCTCTGAGCGGATTTCATCCTTGAGACCACTGATAAAACAACTCCTATAGAATTCATCAGACAATCCTTCTATGTGATTGGCTAGTTTCTCAAATTCCATCTGATACTCTCTCACTGTGCCAGTTTGGTGAAGTTTAGTGAGTGCTCCTGTGAAGTCGTCAAAAGCACTAGGACCAAATCGTGGCAAAATGAGTTGGCAAAAATCTATCCAATTTGGCTCGGGATGAGCTTTGATGTACCAACGGTACCATTGAAGGGCTTCCTGTTCCAAATGAAAGGATGCTAGTGGAACTTTCTGAACATCAAAAGTATTATGCAGACTGAAATATTGTTCTACTCAGTATATCCATCCAGTCGGATCAGTACCATTGAAGCGAGGAAAATCAAGCTTCGGCCCACGAAAATTGTTGGAAGAAGAGAACCCGATGGCTGCAAAAGATTCTGCCTGTCGGTTATTGTTCATGGCTAAATGCTGAAGATGGAGGCTGAGAAATTTTTCATCTAGATCTTGGAGTTTGGTTTGGATGGCTGCAAGTGCTTCCTCCATGGTGTTTTCTCCTGCACGGGTGACAACCATAACCAGGGTTTTTTTTTTCAGATTGGAGCGGCTACGGCTCGAAAGGGATCTAGAACAACGCCGAATGGATTGAAAACGGCTCCATCTGGAATGACTTGCAATTGGATCTGAAACGACGCAGCAGTGATCAACAATAGTTCAGCTGAAAGTAGATATGGACACCAGGTATGTGCGGCTTCCTAACAGTTTAGGGTTTTCACTCGGCCACCAATGCTGTCTGATGACTTGCATATTGGGGTAGTACCCCTCACTCCACGGCTCAGGTAAAACTAATAACCCCTTTGCCACAAATGACAACTCTTGGTTTACCTCACGGGTGGGAATTAGTCAATCAGGTAGGGGTCGTTGCCCTTTTCACTGGCAGGTCCTCTCAATGGGCCAGCTACTTCGAGGTTCCTGTGGTACTCCTCACAATGATTTTTAGGGCTTATGCCCAATTACTTCCCACAGTTAAGCAGATAGGGATTAATCCCAAATCCGAACCTGCAACAGAAAAAATTTGGGTAGAAATTCCACCCAATGTTCAAAAACTGGATCGATATTGCTCAGAATCGCTATTATAGCATGTTTCCGGAACTAGAACAACCACTCTGCTTCTACCCTTGTAAGCGGAATAGAAATCCGGGCACTCGGTCAAAAGATTTTCTCGCCGCAATTTCTGCGGCCGTCATCGAAATTCTGAAAAATTACTGATTTTAAATCCGCGATATCTCCACTTTTAGAACTCCAAATGAGATGATTTTTTTTTTGAAACTGTGTATTTTTGAAAGAGGAATTCAGATATGCAATCGGTTTCTTCTAATTTTGTTCATAAAGTTTCAGAAATTGATCTGAAAGTCACCGCCCAAAAAAAAAAAAAAAAAAATTCTCACTTGTGCCAAGGAAAGTGCTCTGATACCAGATGAGATGCACCTGCAACAATTAATTACTAAGAATATGCGAAATAGCAGAAATAATAGAATAGAATCACTTTTATATTGATCACGGGCCACTTCGAAGGGGCAACCTCCTTTGAGCAAGCTCAATACAATTAACTTCACGGTACCTTCAATGACCTCAACACACACTTATATACTAAGTCTATGCCCAATATTATGAATCAAAACCATGGGACATATAATACTATAGGACGACTTACAAAGCATATGCGTCCAACAACAATATACTAACATAGTAAAGAGAAGGGTTGACATAGGTTCCTAACAGTTTCCTTCTATAATTTATCATAAAATTATTGAGAAGTGCCTTCAGAATCTTTGATTCTGAAGGTACTCTTAGATAGAAGGTTTTGATGATTAAAATAAAGTTGAGGAAATATTTCAATTCAAGCTCATTATTTTTACAAATTTATTATTCTAGTAGCTGTTAAATATGATCAGTTTTCAGTAATATTTTAAGTGATTATATTTATGATTTGCTAGCTATTATCATTCATTATTGATTAACATTGCTTGAAATTTATTCTATCATTCCTTATTTTCATTTTTTTTTATATGATTTTTTTTTATGATTGAGTATAGGTTAATATATATTTGCCTAGGGTTGATTAATTTTGTTGCATAAATCTTTCTAACCCTTAGTAAATATTCATACTATCCTTGTCATATGTAGATCATATTTTAATTTTTGTAAATAAATTAATTTAGCTTTGTAAATATGTTTTCGATTTCTTTTTGAATTATGAATGCCAATCTTTTGTTTTATGATCAAATGATGAATTGAAATTAGTTATGGTTTTAAAAACTCATCTTATAATAATCTTTGGTCAATTGAGTTACATTGAATTGGTTTGACAAATTAAACTAATAATTTCACATTTGAATGCCACCTTGTATTAGCTTAGCTTAAATTCCAGAATTGAATCATTCTGAATTAAGCTTCGAAAGATTTGGTTATGTTTTTATCAGCTTTTCGTTTGATAATTTCATTGATTTCATAAAATCATAAACACTAATACAAAATGAGAGATAAATGACCAAAATCCGCATATAAATGACCATTTTTGAGTTGGTGACCACTGGTAGCAAATATGTGGCCATATTTAGCTTGGTCATTTATAGCTTATATTGTGGTCATATATTTGGTCGTATATTTGGTCATAATTTAGTCATATATTTGGTCATTAATTGTCACAATTAATGACCAAATTTATGACCACATTTTTTGTCACGTGATAAATGACCGCTAATTTGCTACCAACAATCTCCAACTCAAAAGTGGTCATTTATATGCATATTTTGGTCATTTTTTTTGTCACTTATCTCTCATGTTATACTGGTGGTCATTTATATGTAAATTTTGGTCATTTTTTTAGTCATTTATCTCTTTTTAGTGGTTTCAGAATATAAATAGGGCACAAAGGAATTGAACCACCAACCTCCTGCCTATAAGGCAGGTGCTCTACCATTGAGCTAGTACCATTAAATATAATTCTTTATGGATTGATATGAGAATAAAATTTCCAAGCACCTTCATATTAATCTCTCATAATTCATCAAGCATTTTCATATGTGGGTTTCACATGTGCCATGAAAGTGAAATAGGTTATGTTGTGTTCATTAAACTTTCAAACTATGATGGTAGCAACAAGAAAATTAGAATCTTCAATATCAACAAATTTAATATGTGGGTTTCACATGGTGCCATGAAACAAGATATGTTGTGTTCATTCAAATTCTGATGGTAGCAACAGGGAAATTAGAATATTCAATATCAACCAATTTAATATGTGGGTTTCACTTATACCATGAAACATGATATGATCTCGGGTTTGAATTTATCAATAATTTAATCAAAGAAGCATAGCTTGAATGGTTAAGCACTTGCTCTTGACATCCCCAAGCTGAGAAAAAACATAACAATATAAAATAATAAAATACAATAATAATAACAAGTGCTAAACTAAAATACAATAATAATAACAAAGCTAAGTGTATTTTATATTGCAATACACTTGAGCAATAAGGTGTTACCTGATATCCAGCCTACTTGAAAAGATGGACTCTCTTTTTCTATAATAGATTACTATTAATCTCACTAATTAACATGTTGTTTATATATATATATATATATTATGATATAGGCTAAACAGAACTTTGCCCTTTTTATGTTGATTTTTTGCAGAGGAGAAAATATGTTCTATCATCTATGTATTTCAAACTCTTGATGTATTGGGTGTCTTTTCACCTCTTAAAGTCCCTTGCTAGTTTTCCCACCTACAATGAATTATGTTAGGTCTATACTCTATTGTCGCTTCTGTTTGATTATGGGCAATGCTTTGGCTGGAGTTGCATTATTTACATTCCTCAGTCAGAGACGAATGCTATAACTGGTTCATTGTAGGTATCTATTACTAAAAATAACACAGTAATGTAGGTTCTCCATTCTATATTGTTGCAAATATCTCTGATTTATCTAGAGATTTCTTAGTTTTCTTAGTTTTTCAGGCTGCCAATGTTTACAATAGTTTCTGAGTTTTTCAAATCAATTTTTATCCTTGCCAATAGTTTCTGACAATTTCCAATATTTTTCCTTAGATTATTTATTGACCTTCAGCAATATATCCCCCAAAACAAGAATTGCAACATTGGTTCTAGTTAGCCACAAAGGATGGTAATTGAATTTAGTTGCACTATAATGATAGATAAGCATCATATCAAAACATCTAACAATATTGAAATTGGATGTTGGTTAACCTAAACAACCACTAACCATGGAAGAGTTTCAATTAGATAAGATGATTTGGAAAATACTTAATACAACCCATACATAATTGCACGGATAAATCACAAAAATAAAGATGGTATCAAATTAATTATTACGAGATGATCCAATGTGCAACATTGGTTATTATTTTGAGAAAATAGAGAAAGTATACCTGTGCAGTTGGACGCCATAGTTGTTGTTTCTCACCCATATACCAAGAAAGACTGAATGCTAGCATCCGTTGCAATGGACGCTAATTGACATGTCCAATCAAAACTTTCAAAATTGTTCCTACCATAGCTTGAACTTGATTGTCACTATCATTAACAAGGTGAGTCACCAATGGTAGGAAAATTGTCTATGCCTGCTCATCTACCACATTACTGGGAAATTTCAGAATAATCACATGTAACATTTCCAGTACAACTTCCTTGCAACTTTTATGCTCATAGCTACAACAAATGCAATTAAAAGTAAATTTAACTTCTATACATATAATAATAGAATTGAAATATTGGCAGTAAATTAACAACACGTTACCTAAGATTTTCAACTAAGAAATCCAAGTGTTGTTGCAATCACTTGGCACCAAGAGGGTAGTCAAGAAGAAACTGTAAAAGAACTTGACTACATTGCTGGAGAATGGGTAGAGCTTGACTAGTTACCATCAAGTGTCCAACTCTAGTGCTCAAATCAGTAGCTTTTGCCTAACAATTTCCTTCAAAAGTGATAGTGCAATGGTAGTTGAGCTACTCTCTAAATCAATAAAGAGTGGGCATTGGAGAAGAAACTTTAATTGATCATTTAAGATGGTCGTATTTGCATGTCTCAAAAGCATAACAAGTAAATTAATAGAAGATTGCATTATGGGACAGTCACTCTTTCTTGATTTCAGAACCATATTAAAAAATGAGGAGGTAATGTAGCTACTGTGAATATCAATAGATGGAAGGGGAAGTCTCAATAGACAAGCAAGACATTCACAAAATGTGATATAACTCCTTCATACTTAGATTTCATATAGTGCCCTAGTAGTTCTATAAAGGGGTCTAGCATAGCTATTAAATATTGATCACTCTTATCTACTTTGACTTTTTTCAGATGATTCTCAAGAAGTCTCAGTGCAAACACTGTAATTAGATACCTATTGGGTGCATCTAGCATATGATCAACACATATCTCCATTGAAATTTTAGATGAGACTGATGATTTTGAAGATGCTACACCAGATTTACTAAACAAATATGTCTTAGTATAAATTTTTTCTTCCTATACCATCCTCAATCAACCCATATACAAAAATGAACAAATCTATTGGACTTAATGATGCGTTAACCTAAAGACCGGTTGCTAAATAGCGCAGCATGGACTCAATCTTAACTTATTCTTTTGGTGCAAGTGTTCTATGGAGATTGTGTCTAACAGGTACTGGTAATGTACTAGCATGTGTAGAGAAAGTAATATTTTGAGCAATTAATTGCAAACTTTCAAAAGATTTGCTACTCCTTGTCTCTTTCATTTTAAAGGCAATTTTTTCAACTTCCTTTTCTTCAGTAACTTCTCCCATAATATCATTTTCTGCAACTTCAAGAAGTGGTTGCACACAATAATCAATATCTCCAATGTCCAGGGAAGGTGAAACTTTTGATAGGATGAAATTGACTATATAGCCCAGAACATGCAATTCATATCCCCTTTTCAATGTTGTCTGTAGTGTTTTTACAATGAACTGCAAATATTTTGGTCCTAATTCCTTGGCACATGCAGCTAAGGAAGTCCTGGCCTCATCACTTACAGAATAAGGCCAACTTTTCAGCAGATTAGCAATCCGATGTATGATGCAAGGAAGCTCTGATTCCAATGTTTCTAAGGGAATAAGCTTCAATAACTTCAATGCAGCACAACTAACTGAAATATTGACCACATTCGCATGAGATATCATCATCTTATTTATCTCAGGTAGCACATGCTTTTGTAGACGCTCTTGTATTTCAAGGGAGATAATATTTTTGCTATCACCATCCCTCCTTAATTCCATATCCGGCTTATCCATTGTTGTTTAACCAATCTTAGAATGATGATCATGTTTTTCTGGTCCTACAGCTGAAGCCATTCCATCAATAAAATGAAACTTATCTAATATTGAACAAATCAGCTGTACACGTATATTTCTATTCTCTTCCTTGGAAGCCATCAGTCGAAATGATCTCATCAATAAACTGAAGTAAGAATCCCATCTTATGTGACCAGGAATACAAGCAAGGGTTTCTAAGCAAGAATTCACAACATTCCCCTCCTTGTCACCTTTGGCCTCGAGCAACAAACTAAAAAAGAGGCACAAATATTTGCATGAGAGTTCCCTGCATGATATTCTATATTCACTAGAAATGTGAGTAGATTGTAGAGAGGTGTTGCCAGAAGAGGATATAGCAAATATTAACTACTTGCCACACCAATGTCACCCACATATAAAAAAACATGTACACAGAGTAATCTCAGACTCAAATAATGGAAAACATGCTCATAGAGTTATCTCAGACTCAAACATTATTTTACCTCAGATAGATTTATAGCATCCACGATATTTCTAAACCGTGCCATTTCTCTTGATCTCCTATGCCTCTGCATAAGTAAACAAACCACTGTCGGACTACTTTCCACGTAAAGAAAAAAAATGGGAAGAACAGGAAACCTGAATGTGAAAAATATTGTTGAAGAAGTCCACTTCTACATCTGTGCTAGAAAGAGGCTTGCATTCATTCAAAGTTGCAATACCATAAAGGCTAAGTACCATTCAACATAGTAAATCCACCCATTCCTATAGATACATTTGACAATGTTAGAATGTAATGCTTACCTCTAAAACTTTAAAGGATAGCATACAAATTTAAAATAAATCAACAAAAAATACCCTTTGGGCGGAGGTCTCTGAGATTGTTATACCATTCTTCACATGTGCGAGAAGAAAATTATAACTAGCATGCTTAAAAAATACTTTAGACCAATTTCCACGGCCATCATTGATGCAAGAATCAAGCAGTTCTTGCTCCACCATGTTTATATGATTAGGTTTCTTTTCACTTTTTAGGTCATCTTGAATCTCTTCCTGCTGCAATACCTCTTCACTTTCTGATACAAAGGCACAAAATTGAATAAAAGAAAGCAAACAACTGGAGGCACTATGCCTGAGTGAGGGGTCTTCTGATAACATATCATACACACAATGTGAGAGAATAAGCAAGGTATGTTGCTTGCCTATATGGGAGAATAATTGAGATGATAATTGCTCATAAGTAGCAAGCCTTTTATCATAATCATATTCTCCAACTATAGATGATGATATTGCATTTAAATCACCTACCAGTTTTGCCTACAAGAAAGCAACAAGAAATCATGTTAGCAATTAATAACAAAATTTGATGTTACAACCAATTAATAACAAAATGGAATCACTGTAGGCTAATATCATGGGCATTAAATAATATCAAACTTTGGTTCAACAAAACTAAACAAGAAGCACCATCTTATAGGTAAGACTAAGGGTCAACTTTTGAAATCCCTTTCAGGATATCACAAATAGCCACTTGAATATCCAATTTTGATGAAGTTAGCAACAAACTGAACACAGTTAGCATTTTAATAACACTTTTGTCACCCAAAGCTGGCAAAACCTCTTTCAGGATAGAGTATTTCCAAGAAATGATCTACAAATCACATGGATTACAATATGTTAATAAATGGCAATTATGTTGGTTTCAACAAATTCATAAAATCAAATCTGAAATTTAGCTGTAATCCCTGTATATTATTTTTGCTCATGCAATGTACTCACCATTCTTTCTGACTTTTTTGACATCAAGGAATGGTAACAAACAATCAACAAATTGATTCACTACTTCCGAACATGTTGCATATTTTCCCAACAATTTAAAAATTCTTAGCTCAGGCTTCCAGGGTCCTGAGAGTTTGTACATTGTATGGAAGCTTCGATGTGAACCAGTGTTTAGTGGCACTATGTTTTCTCTTGCTTCATTTACATAGTGTCTTCTTAGTGAGATCAAGTCACTAGTGAGAATCAAAAGTGCTCTTTTGTTAAGGGAAACACGATATAGTGTTGTTGAAGTGTAGTCAAACCTAAATGCATTTCTCTTGGCCTTTAGGTAGTTTTGTGTTAAGTTGTATATTATTCTTGTAGTTTATTTTTTCTTTGTTAATATATGCAGAATTTTCCCTCAAAAGAACCACACTAAGATCATTTGTATGCAATGAAAAGTGGGTGAATAAGAGGTTTTCAAAGAGTGTAAGTGATAAAATGGTAGAACATGAGATCTTAAGTGAGAATTGTACTGATTTGTCAGCCTATTGTAAAGTATTGAGGACGGTTGACTATGATAGGACAAAAGAACACATAGCAGTAGCATGTAATAATGATGAATCATAATATCAACCAATATAGAACATTGTGGATAGTAGATGTAAGATGTTGCATGTGTTTTCCTACCACCAAATTATTTTCATGTATATAAGGATGCTGAGATCATGGAGGGATTTTATTATTGTTTAGAGAGGATGTATCCTAAGAAAAACATGCAACAACAAATACAGTTACAGTCTCTATCATACAGTCAAGGGACTGACCATGCTTTCACTACAGTTAAGGAAATATAGGATATGCCTTACACAAATAACACCCCCAATCAGTGGTGGATACTCCGTGGATATGAGATGCCTCAGTTGACACAATTTTCAATCAAGTTGTTATGTCATGTAGCACTTCACAATTTTTCACTTTTGAGACTTTGACATACCTTTGTAAATTGCTACATGCAAATACTTTTAATAGTATAACTTTACTTCCATGTGTAAAAATTAGGTCACTAGTGAATCGGTCTACAAGAAGAGTTGGCATGAGTTTATCTATAGCAAGAAGAGAAATCTACTGGGAACTAGCAAATTGGCATATCTGGCTAGTGTTCATTGCAATTTACATTTGTTGATGAATTCTTTGGAGGGGAAGACATCCGATTTGAGAAATGTACGAGAGGCTCATCCTACATTTAGTGCAACTTCGGAAGCATCAATAGTGGGATCATTTTCCACATCCACACATCACATAGATGAGGATGTCTTTCTTAGAGATATTCCAGAGGAGTTCCAGCAGTGAAGATGCCTCTATCATGAGTGAGTTTACTGATGCATGTAACAATGATGGAGATGAGATCAGCAGCAGAATCTGAGTCTTGACGCTTAATTTATGATTTTTCAATCATGATGTTTTATCTATACTTTTGTATTAACAACTTGAAGTTTAAATGTTGTTATCAACATTTGTCCATCTACTGAGTTATTCTCATAATAATGTTACTTATCTTACTTTGAAGTTCAATAAAGAATGGTTGTTATTTAATTTTGACTTTATAGATTCTACATTTTTTATTTTTTAAAAGTTTGAAGAATTTGCATGTTTTTCATGTTCAGTGAGATGTATACTCATACTGCCGTATTTGTACTGGATTTTTCCCATATGATTTTTTTGTATCATACAGAATCAAAATATAAATATGTAGAGGGTAGCTATTGTTCATGTTTGGTGTCTTTGTACAATATCCTAGGTATATATGCTAAATGCAGGAGTTTAGAGGAGCAGGAGATGTATTTTGACAAAAATATGATTAGGACATTGCCTCACTGTCCACTATAGTTGTTGGATATGCAAATAGTGGAGTGTGGAGGCACTTGAGTTTTTGAGAAATGCCAGTGATGGATTTGAAGCTAGAAGCAACACTCTTTTCCAAAATAAAGAATTAAACTCTTTTTTCTATGATTTGTAATAAGTTGTAAACAATAGCAGTCTTTGCAGAAAATTGTTCTAAACTTTGAACCAATCTACAAGGCTACCCCATAAGCAATATCATGTGAAAGGAACAAATCTTGTGATAGGTGTAAGGCATGTATGATTTATTATCCCTCTGGGTAACAAAAGGACCCTTGTTTTGTACTTCTAAATGTAAGTCTATGATCTATAAACTGTCAAAGATATGTTCTATGATTATTTTAGTGTCTTTAGTTAAATCATAAAACATCCCATATGAAAAGTAAATATTCAATCAAAACTGAAATCAGCAGTTCTCTGCATCTATGTACAGACGAAAGAAATTCTATACCTTTGGAATTGAAAAGTGAATGTCAAGTTTCCATCATCCTAGTGGTTTATTCTGAATGGCACGCATTGCACTCCTAGCAAAACAAATATCATAATAAGATATCATTACAAAACCACGATGTTTCCACGCAGTGTAAAGGGTTCTAATATCACCATATTGTTGTTCAAAACAAGAAGAATTCATTAGAGATAATATTATTGGCATTCAAATAAAAATGTCCATGGGTGAGAAAATAGAAAATAACGTACACGAAAACAAAAATCCAAAAATCCATGAAATGGCGTAATAACAAGAATTGGATTTCCTGGAGAAAAAACAATGAAAGGGAATTTTACACTTTAATATTAAGATCTTAAAATATTTTCTGAAAGTCAACCAAAGCAGTTAGTTTTGAATAGTTCAGTGAAGCCAATCCAAACAAATTTACTTAGATCTGCCGAATTCAATTCTCAAATATAAAAGTCAAGGAACTTGATGTATGCCCTTGTTTCCCATGCTTGAATTAGAATATCTATCATGGAACAGTCTGGGAAAAGTGGTTGTGCATCCAAAAGTGCGAAAATGTTAAGAAAAAGAAAATAAAAAAGAGGAAAAAAAACATGCCAGGTATGGTAAAAGTATGAGAGAGAGAGAGGAGGGGCATAAAAACGTGGAATATACTAGAGAGGGCACTGGATGAAAGTCAAGAAATCAAAAGTACAACCTAACTAGAAAAAAAAATCCTCTATTTGAAGTTATTTGTTGTACAATCTACTTGAAAGTGTTTGACATTAGTCGCTGCACTTATGTGGCGGGCACAGTATAAATACAATTTTCAAAGAGAGATCTTTCTTTCCCACGATCACAAATGATGAAATGTTGTCTTACTCAAAAACACTTCCCTAACACTGTAAAATCAATCTTAGATTTTTTAATTAACATTTCACAATAGAAAAGAACAGAGTCAACAAGCATATTTCCTTTTTAATTAATATCTTAGTTATTTCCCTTATAACATCCAACTTTAAAACTCAAGAAAAATACCACAGAAGCTACCTAGGATTGTTTAGAACTTGACTACATTGTATGTAATCATCCATATTATCACAATCACTGTATATCATTGAAGTCAGATATAACAAGAATCAAATTCAATTTCATTACTCTTAATGATATGAGGCTTAGGTAGGCATGTATGAGTTATTATCCCTCTGGGTAACGAAAGGGCCCTTGTTCTGTACTTCTAAATGTAAGTCTACGATTTTTAAATTGTCAAAGATATGTTCTCTGATTATGTTAGTGTCTTTAGTTAAATCATAAAACAACCCATATGAAAAGTAAATATTCAGTCAAAACTGAAATCAGCAGTTCTCTGCATCTATGTACAAATGAAATAAATTCTATACCTTTGGAATTGAAAAGTGAATGTCAAGTTTCCATCGTCCTAGTGGTTTATTCTGAAGGGCACACATTGCACTCCGAGCAGTGTAAAGGGTTTTGATATCACCATATTGGTGTTCAAAACTAGCAGAATTCATTAGAGATAATATTATTGGGATTCAAATAAAAATGTCCATGGGTGAGAAAATAGAAAATAAAGTACATGAAAACAAAAGTCCAGAAATCCATGAAATGGTGTAATAACAAGAATTGGATTTACTGGAGAAAAAACAATGAAAGGGAATTTTACACTTTTATATTAAGATCTTAAAATATTTTCTGAAATTCAAACAAAGCAGTTAGTTTTGAATAGTTCAGTGAAGCAATTCCAAACAAATTTACTTAGATCTACCGAATTCAAATCTCAAAAATAAAACTCAAGGAACTTGATGTATGCCCTTGTTGCCCATGCTGGAATTAGAATATCTATCATGGAACAGTCTGGGAAAAGTGGTTGTGCATCCAAAAGTGAAAAAATATTAAGAAAAATAAAATAAAAAGAGGAAAAAGAACATGCCAGGGATGATAAAAGTATGATAGAGAGAGAGGAGTGTTGTGGGGAAAATGCACCTATAGTTCAAGGGAGAAACTACCAGCTTACGGTGATAAAGATAGACTTACAAGCATTCTGCAAGTACAACAAATAAATGAAGAGATTAGGGTTTAGAGATGTAGGCATCTCATTCAGAAGGTTGATCCTAGCTTTGCCTCCCTCACTCTTCAATGCTTATCCAGTGTCGCAATGCCCAGACCTGCAAAACAACTTGATACCTTTCTCAAACACATTTGACTACATATATAAGACTGATATTCATAATAGAAGAAAACATCAGATTATAAACAAACTGTAATCAAATCTAATACACATTAATAGGTCATATTTGGAAAGAGAATAACGTCTGATCTCTATTAATGAATGAAAGCAAGTACATACAGTTATACCTTCTTTCAAGCTTGGCACTTCACGAAACCTAGATTCAAGATCTCCTGCTTCCGTTCTCCAAGGATTCTAGACTCTAATCAACTGTGCTAGGGTTTACCAAAACTGAAGCACAAGAGAGGGGGATGAGGGTCTCCATTCCTCCAGCATAACTTTGTAATTGGGCTTGGTCCTCTCACATGGCCCTTCTACCCTCCTTATATAGTCAGTGAGGAATAGGAAAAGAAGTTACAACCACTCAAGAGGTTTCCCAACCAACTTAACTTACTTGAATTTCGAGATTTTGACGAAAACAGGGGTGTAAGCTACTCTACAGTAGACAAAGTCACGTACACATGTTACTATTTCAACAGTGGAGTCACGCTCAGTAGGGTATACACGCTACTATCATGCCTGTGTACTAGCGCTCATATTGAAAAATGGCCAAAAACAGGCTTTTCTGCTCATTTTCAGGAGATGGTTTGGTCTGGAAAAATGTTCCTAAGGGTCATATACATCAAATGGGTCAAGAATGAGGTAATTTCAACCATTTTTAGTGTCCCAAATGACTCCTCCATCCACAAATGTCCTGTTGTGTGACTGAACTTGATCTCAAGAAATGTTGTCATGCGACCAAGGGAAGCAAGTGTCGTCATGGACAGAGAGGTGTCATTTCAAGCTATAAAAGATGCCCCCTAATGTATGAGGTCAGAGGGAGTGCAAGAAATGATGGCTGAAATACATTATAAATAACAAAGAGTTGAAACATGGAGGAACGGAGAAACCAAGAATCATAGGCTCAAATGAAGTACCTGAAAGCAAAGGAAATGTCAGACAAACTCATCCTTGGGGTAACTGTCCATGTTCAAATGTTGGAACATGACCTCCAAGAGGATACAATAATGATCCAAAATACTGATGCATCTATGATGGCCACTCAAATACAAGCATGGATCCATGAGGAACATAAGTGTAAACATAGCCACATAAATACAAGGTGGATCTATGTCAAAACTGGAGAACATAGCCATAGAGAACAAGCTAGATCTATGTCTCATCAAGAGCCAAAATGAGTGTGGCTCAGTCTTGCGCAACTTGGGCGATATCATAAATGAGGTGATGCTATCGAGGATCCCAAGGTCTTCATCCAAAAACAATCCAAGGTACAAACCTATCCATGCGAATAAATGAGTTGTTGTCGAACATGGGAGGTATCGTTTGATTACCGGTCATTGATGTATACCGTTAACAAACACGAGGGTGTCCACCAATAATGAAAATGGAACCCAAGGTACCTAGTACATTCAAGCAAGTGCGAATAAGTGGTCTTGCTGTAGAACACTTGAAGAATCCATCGGATAGGAGACATTGATGTATTCCCATCTATCCAATAGCGAGGGAAACTGCCACTAATGACTGCAATCCCCAAGGTACTAACCGAAACTCTAAACTTCATTCCCAGAGTACAATGAGTTGAAGTCGATGGGAAGAAGTTTGTTGGAAGGGAGGCCTTAATGCATCCTCCATCATCCAACACGAGGGACACTCAACAGGTATGAGCTGATTTGGAGTAGGACTAAAGACATGATGAAACATACTGGCACCAAGGAATGGCCGACACATGAGTTCAAGGCAACTGCAGAATGGCTGACACATGTTATATCCTTAAACAGTGAGCATGACACAAGAGTGACTGTGGCAGCTTTGAACACAAAGAGACCACGATACAAATCTGCAATGTAGGAGACATTAACAGATTCTCCAAATGATTGGAAGACTAACCAAACAGAGGAGTAGGAACTCTGAGATCAAGTTTACCCTAAGGCCAATGCTAGAACCCAACTTGTTTGATAGACTCAAAACAGGTGCTTTGTTCAAGGAGATAGTTGACTTGCTGCCATCATATTGAAAGATATTTTAACATTCTTCCCTTCCCTTTCCTTTTTCATTTTTTAATGAGCTTGACAAAGAACTAAAGCATGCTCGACAGTATTTTCATATTTAAGGAGTCTGAAAAACCTAGAAGAAAACTCCATACACCTATCCGTGGATTTTATATCGAACCCAGATTGGTCTATGCTTGACGATGTTTTCTTGCTTATAGAGTTGAAAAACTTAAACAGTCCTCTATACACCTATCCGTGGATTTTATATCGAGCCCAGATTGGTATGTGCTCGGCGGTGTTTTCTTGTTTATAGAGTTGAAAAACTTAAACAGCGCTCTCTCAACCATCTTGTGGATTTCACATCGAGCCCGAGAAGGTGAATGCTCTCTTGGTGTTTTCACATTTCGAGAGTCTGAAAACCCTAAAGACGACTCCAAAGGTCCTTTTTTGTAAAGTTAGTCTCCTTCCCTGAAAAAGTGTAAAATGATGGAAGAAGAACTCTTCTAGTGCATACAAAAGCATACCTAGAGTATACCTTTTCCATAAATTATCCACCAAGGCCTAGAAAAGGGGTAATTCTATACCTAAGTGGATGTCGGTTCAGTTATTTTAACGAGCCTGAAAAGACAACTATGCTCGGAAAACTTTTCCTATTTAAGGAGTCTGAAAAGGGCTTAAAAGAACTCCATAGGGATCTTTTCCGTAAAGGTTTAACGAGTCCGGAAAAGTAAACTCATGACCTCCTTACTGCTTTTAACGAGCTCAAAGGAGATACAGAAAATGCTCACAACTTCCTTACTGTTTTTAACGAGCTTGAAGTGAAGATGAAAGAAATGCTCATAGCCTCCTTACTGTTTTTAACGAGCTCGAAGGAAAGGTGAGAGAAATGCTCGTAGCCTCCTTACTGTTTTTAACGAGCTTGAAGTGAAAGAAGAATGCTTGAAACCTACTTACTGTTTTTAACGAGCTCGAAGGAAAAGAAGAATGCTCGAAATCTACTTACTGTTTTTAACGAGCTCGAAATAAAAGAAGAATGCTTGAAACCTACTTACTGTTTTTAATGAGCTCGATGTAAAAGAAGAATGCTCGAAACCTACTTACTATTTTTAACGAGCTCGAAGTAAAAGAAGAATGCTCGAAATGGGAGGAGACGAGTGTCAGGGACATGCAAAACTAGATCCAAACGCATGGAACAAAGCTATGCCTAATGCAAGGAACATGAGCAAGATAAGTACACTTAGGGTGTGTCTCCTCTAGGTAAAAGGTGTCAAATTGCAAAGGCAAAATGATACAGGGCTTAGCGGAAATGGGATCAGAGATGGAGGCTTACATAACGAGCTAAAAGCGTGGAAGCCAGCTTCAGGCTCATTAGCGCAAGCGGGATCATAACAGATGCATATGCAATTTGAACACAAAGATGGGAACCTTATCAGGGATGGCCAGAAATATATGAGGAAGAAAGATATGAGGCTTCTTCTCAAAGTCATGGTAAATCTAAAAAGGCTCCCGAACCTATGAGAAAAACTCAGCATGGGAACTAGAATGGCATAAGGGTGCTGACTAGGGTGACCCATGTTAGGTAGGCTCTGCTATCGGACTGGTGCATAATGCATAAAGAGATGGCTAACACACCAATATCCAACAGGTTCGACCCTATGGATAATTTGGATGGCAAAAGGTTCAAATGCAACATAATAGAAGGGAAACCTAAACCTATATGCAAGGTTCCGAATATACCTGACATGGTCGCACAAGGTGTCGAAAATGACCAGTAAGCAAGTATACATCCAGCTAAGAAGCCTGTCTCCAAGAAACATTAGTACCAGGATTATATCTAAAACATATGTAAAGAAAGACCCGATACAAGTCACTGTGGTAGAAATACTTTCAACTTCACTATTATCAACAACAGGCATAAACAAGGCAGAGTTTTCAAATGAAGACTCTATGGTACCCAAGCCCGAGGACTTACAATCAACAAGATCAACTTCAGCATGAAGATCAAAGTTGAAGGACATGATGGAATCTGCAGAAACAAATTCATCATCACGGGAGTTGAAAATTCTAGAAGTAGAATCAAACTCCGCAGGAACACCAATTTGCGGATCTATAGGAGAGTCCAAAGACTCAACAGTAGGAAGATCAGACTTTAAGGTCAAATCGAGGCTGGACATGACTGCGATTGGATCAAAATCCAAGTGAATAGCAGACTGTACTATAGACTCTAGGGAAACTTCATCGGAAGGAAGCATATCATCCCAGATAGAATACATATCTAAACATTCAGATGGAGGTGTCACTTGGTCAAAAGCTGGGACTAAATCCCGAGAAGGTAAGCATGAACTCAGAGACTCCTTCTCAGTAGTAGTTGAACTCAAAGAACAATATGCCACATAATTCCCATGTAACATAGTAGTGCCTAATGATAAGGGACCTGACTAGTCTATAGTTGGGTAATAAGGAGGATCAACAAATGCAAGCTGGTCGATGGTGACAATGTTTTCGTTATGAGGGAAATGCATCACATGAAAAAGCGTAGACACCACAACATGCATAGCATAAACGGAATCACACCCGAGGATCATATCAAAGTCCATAGGGTCCTTTAAAACCATAAAATCAACTAAGACTATTTTTCCACCCAAAGTAACAAGTGCCTGACGAAGGAATCCAAACGGTTCACTAGGTCTTCTATCAAAGGTCAATGGCCAACTAGCAGCTGGAATAACATTAGGGAAAACCAAATCTCTCCAAGCATAAGCAGATAAGATACTAACATAAGCACCTTCATCAACAATGCATCGATCAACCGTATGGTTCCCGATATCAACCTTTATCTGGAAAGGTGTCGAAGAAGGAAGACGAGGCTCGGTTAGACTATTCCAATCAAAGGAAACAATCCTAGGGCTTGGTAGGGGTTCACATGGCATAGATGAAGCGCCCTCTTTTTCAGGAACATCCAAACTGGTAATGCAGAAGACATCAGCAGTAGGTGCATCAATCTCTGAAGGACTGATGGGATAGGTCGAAGATTGCATCGATTCGATCACTTCACTCTCTGAAGGAAGAGTGCGGTTGACCAAAGATTGCATTGGTTCAACCACTTGATCAACCAAAGGTTGATCTATCTGTAGGGAATCAATAGACAACTCAGGAACATAGGTTCCTTCAGACATGGACCACACTCTTCATGCCTCTAGAATGGCAGGGCATCGGTGAGTAAGGTGATCTCCCTTACAAAGTTTATAAGGGAACTTTGGTTTCCGTCCTATAGGTTTAGACTCCTTTACAACGTCAGTACTCTCAGCATGACTAGCATTAGCTGACAGCTTGCCCCCATCATGACTCACAGAGGCTGGTTGCTTAGAAGCATCAGACTTTTGAACTAAGGACCACACTTTTTGCACTTCTGGAAGTACAGGGCACAAGTAAGTAAGGTGATCTCCCTCGCAAAACTTACAAGGGAACTTAAGCTTCTGTTTGTTTTGTTTGTTGACAATGTCAACTCCCTCAGCATGACTTGCAGTGGCTGATTTGGTGTCTCCAATATGACTCACAGGAACTGGTGACTTGTCATTAATATGACTAGCAGTGATCAATGACGTGTCCTCAACATGACTGACAGTGGTTGAAGACAAACTTTTAGTATGATTTTCAGTGACTAAAAGTTTTCTCCCAGCATGACCTCCAGAGGCTGGGTAGGTGCCCCCTACATGACTTGCAGAGGAAGAGTGCTTGCCCCCAGCATGACTTGCAGAGGCTGGGTTGCTGCCCCCTTGTTTTGGCATCTTCTTCCCATTCTTCCTTCGCCTATTCCTTTTAGACTGCTGGTTACTAGTATTTCTACTTTCGCCACATGAGGTAGAAGGAGGAGGAGAAGATGTTACTGGAAAGGGAGGCACAGGGTTTTGATGCTCTTGATTTGAGGTGCTCACAAAAGAAGCATCAGGAGAATGCAAGGCATTCGGAGTGGAAAACAACCAAACCGGCAGCCCTATAGTGAATCCAGGAAGATTCAAAGTAGCCATTAAGGGAGTACCAATGTTTTCAATGAATGGAACAGCACAAGGATCCCCCGGAACAGGGGTACCTTGATTGGCACTCGCCGGAATGCTAGACATAGTTTCTCACTCAAATGAACAAGAATTTCTCTAAGGCAAACTAAAACAAGTAGCACAAAGAGCACACCACTAAAAAAGGTCCTAGGTAAATCAAACCAGGCAAATAGATGCCTTCTAGAGAAGAGTCTGGGATGATGAGGGCCCAAAACAGATCAATGAAGGATGAAGAACAATTACCCAGGGTCCACAATACAATGACTAAGGGTGCAAGCGCTGGAATCACCCAACCGCCCTCCCAAAGACCTGCAAGGGATTTCCTCCCACATCTATCCTAGGTACAGTAGATATACCCTCTGCTGTCACCTATGTATGAACCTATGGTCAGATACTAAGGATACCACAACACCGAAAACTCCTGTGGGAACAGTCGCTGGTCAAATCAGAAGGCGTGGACAGGGTAACTGAGCCCGAAACTCAAAAGAGTCCCCAAATGTGATCCAATCCTGGTATATGCTCGAAACAGAAAGTAGGAGGAGTATTCCCAACAATCTGATATCACAAGACCTACTGCATAGATCCCAGGAAAGCTTTGAATGAAGTGGGTTTACCTGTGATAGTCGAACTATGATTTTTGCGTAATGTGTGATCTTGGGTGGTTTAAGGTGTTTTAAACCCAAGATCCTAACCAAGATTAGTTGGTGTAGTGTAACCTAGAAAATAAAATGTTTCTAGTACATTTTATTAGAGTTCATTTTAAAGGTTACTTGCTTACTCAAAAAGGTAGTGGGTGTGTGAGAGTGGTTATAATAGAAATAGAGTATTGAAAATGAAATATTTACCACCAAACAAATCTTTTTCTTTTCAATGCAAGTCTTAAAATTCTGATCTAGAATGCATGTGCAAATGCAATTTTTAATCTTTCGAATGCAAAAAAGGTAAAAATAAAGTCTAAATGTACAAAATTAAACTCAAAACCTAAGAATGCAGCTACTCAAGCAACTAGGTATGCAAAAGAAAACTTGTTCTTTTTTATGCAAAGCACTCTAAAATCTTTTAAGCCACTTGCGAGGTACTCTATTCAGAAAATGAATCAAAATTCTTTATGCTTTTCAAAGGTAAGAAACAAAACTGAAACTAACCTATTATCAAAGCAAAGCAAAGAAGCTTTCAGGTTCTCTTTATGAAACAGTAAAAGCTACCAAATATGACTTTCAAATTCTTATTGACGTAAGCATGCCAACCATTGGGAAAATAGTACAAAAACTGCTTTTAGACCCAAACGAATCAAATGACCTACTAAGAAGTATGGTATGGTAAAGTCAGGTCTACACATAAACAATGCAAACAAGGTCTTGAACAACAGCCAAAACACTTGAGCTTTCACTACAAAAGAAAAACTAAAACCATAAGGGAGGATAAGAAACCAACCTAAAAGAGAAATTTCACTCAAATAGATACAAACAGGGTCAAGAAGACTCAGGAGGCTTCAAATCCAGTGGAAATGGGGCAAGCAAGTTCAGTCAAACTAAAATTAGGGTACAAAACACCAAACAGGTCCACAACCCCCCAACTTGGGTCAACAAACATCAAAACTTTCCAAACAAGCCCAAATTGATCAAAAGAGGTTCAAATCATGAATGTAGGATTAGTACAAGAATTGGAGACCACTTACAGTGGTTTAAAATAGACCTAGGGTCATTAGGGACCCTAAAAAATGCACCCACAGCCCCCAGATTTGGGTCCACAACCCAAAAAACTCAAAAATTTAAACCCAGATTTTGAGCGCTACTGTGTATGAAGGAAACTAGTGCCCATAGCAGGATGGGTGCTACTGCGCAAAGGAAAAGTAGCGTATGGGTGCTACTGTGTTGTACAAATAGTAGCGTACAGGTGGAAAAAGTTAGAAAAATGGGGTTAAAACCCCCCACACCTGGGTCCACAAGGGTTTGTAAGGGCCGGGAAGGGTCTGTAAGAGCCAAGAAGGGTCAAACAGAGCCTACTAACTGATCCTAATCAAGAAAATGAACAAAGACCATCAAACAAGACTGAAGAAATGACCTTGGATACCCCTAAGCAGTTAGGCTTTCCCTAGTGGAGTCGCCATTCTCTTGTGGGGAAAATGCACCTATAGTTCAAGGGAGAAACTACCAACTTACGGTGATAATGATAGACTTACAAGCATTTTGCAAGTACAACAAATAAATGAAGAGATTAGGGTTTAGAGATGTAGGCACCTCATTCAGAAGGTTGATCCTAGCTTTGCCTCCCTCACTCTTCAATGCTTATCCAGTGTCGCAATGCCCAGACCTGCAAAACAACTTGATACCTTTCTCAAACACATTTGACTACATATATAAGGCTGATATTCATAATAGAAGAAAACATGAGATTATAAAAAAACTGTAATAAAATCTAATACACATTAATAGGTCATATTTGGAAAGAGAAGAACGTCTGATCTTTATTAATGAATGAAAGCAAGTACATACAGTTATACCTTCTTTCAAGCTTGGCACTTCACGAAACCTAGATTCAAGATCTCTTGCTTCCGTTCTCCAAGGATTCCAGCCTCTAATCAACTGTGCTAGGGTTTACCAAAACTGAAGCACGAGAGAGGGGGATGAGGGTCTCCATTCCTCCAGCATAACTTTGTAATTGGGCTTGGTCCTCTCACATGGCCCTTCTACCCTCCTTATATAGTTAGTGAGGAATAGGAAAAGAAGTTACAACCGCTCAAGAGGTTTCCCAACCAACTTAACTTACTCGAATTTCGATATTTTGCCTAAAATAGGGGTGTACGCTACTCTACAGTAGACAAAGTCGCATACACACACTACTATTTCAATAGTGGATTCACGCTCAGTAGGGTATACACGCTACTATCATGCCTGTGTACTAGCGCTCATATCGAAAAATGGCCAAAAACAGGCTTCTCTGCTCATTTTCAGGAGATGGTTTGGTCTGGAAAAATGTTCCTAAGGGTCATATACATCAAATGGGTCAAGAATGAGGTAATTTCAACCATTTTTAGTGTCCCAAATGACTCCTCCATATGCAAATGTCCTATTGTGTGACTGAACTTGATCTCGAGAAATGTCGTCTTGCAACCAAGGGAAGCAAGTGTCGTCACGGACGGAGAGGTGTCATTTCAAGCTATAACAAGGAGGGGCATAAAAACTTGGAAGATACTAGAGAGGGCACTGGCTGCAAGTCAAGAAATCAAAAGTACAACCTAACCAGACAGAAAATCCTCTATTTGAAGTTATTTGCGGTATAGTCTACTTGAAATTGTTTGACATTAGTCGCTACACTTATGTGGCAGGCACAGTATAAATATAGTTTTCAAAGAGAGATCTTTCTTTCCCATGATCGCAAAAGATGCAATGCTGTCTTACTCAAAAACACTTCCTTGACACTGTAAAATCAATCTTGGATTTTTTAATTATCATTTCACAATACAAAAGAATAGAGTCAACGAGCATATGTCCTTTTTAATTAATATCTTAGTTATTTCCCTTATAACATCCAACTTTAAAACTCAGGAAAATTACCACAGAAGCTGCCTGGGATTGTTTAGAACTTGATTAGATTATATGTAATCATCCATATTATCACAATTAGTGTATATCATTGAAGTGAGATATAACAAGAATTAAATTCCATTTCATTACTTATAATGATATGAAGCTTAGGTAGGCACTCATGAACCCAGATTGTTTATGAACCTAGATTGTTTAAGAGATGAAAACTGTTCAGTTACAAAAAACTTAAAAGGGTTGCATTACCATTATTGAGTTTAATAAAGAATTTAATATTTACTGCACAAAAGAAAAACCAAGCATTTTACAAAGAAACCACGATGCTGAAAAACCCTTGGAAAAATGAGAAATAACCAAGTAAATAGCCATGGAGAATGGAAAAGAGGCATCTGCACATCATTACCTCAAATAATTCACGCAATTCAGAGTCCTCTACATTACTATTAATATTTTGCACAAATAATGTTCTGGAAGGATGTTCACCATAAGGATGATCTCTCGGAACAGTACGAAGGCCATTTGAAATTCCATAGGTAACATTTCCCTTTCCTGCAAAGTTATCTAAGATTGACCTGTTTATGTTCCCATTCAGACCTTCCTGAGAATCAAAATCTAATTCCATGCCCCCTCCACTGCTAAATATATCACATTCTTCCAAATCTTCAACCTAGGTGGGAAATCCACTCAAATCGAAATCATCCATAATTCCAGACAAAATCTCTTCTTCATCATCAGGAAGATTTCCTATGGTCTCAGACTTCATGTCCTGAAGAGGCTCCAAAGCCAATGCTCCTTGATATAATTGATTTAGATGAGAAGCCGTCGTATCAACATATTGTCCATCACTCTTCTTATCTATAACATTCACTATAAACATCCAAGAATAATAAGCATAAACATTATTTTCATAGTATACATCCTCTCATTCCATAAAATGATCATAAAATTTGTACAATCATAGGGAACATTAGACCTTACATTTTTCTTGGAACATTATAGGCAATGAACTTGAAAACATATGTGTGTCACTTGAGGCATGAAATCCATCAAACTTAGTTTCACGACCCTTTGTGGATACCTCCTTTGATGGAGGAATTTCCATTGTTAAGTTCTGTACTGGATGACTTGAACTCAAAATAATTCTTGATCATGATTTTGTCAAGTTGATAATACAATAAATGATTTGCAGGAGAGACATAAGATTGGTCAAAGACAAGTTACCATCAAAATCCCTTGACTGGTCTGTAGAGTGATCCATTGCATTGCCTTAATCATAGCAGCTGTAAGAAAACTGAGACAAATGTCAAATCCATCATATAATGATGGTAAGCGGACATGAAAATAATAGCAAGAATGCAGAACATAGTGACAAATGGTAAGTGCACATGAGGCAATAGTGACAAATTTGAGCATTAAAAATTTTGATATGACTGAAGGAAAAAAAACTTGCATTGGCCTCAACTAATAAATCATAATGAAGTACAAATAGACAACCATCTCAAAATAGAACATATCAACAAAATAGCATTATCTACAGTTCCTGCATACAACATATAAAAAACTTTCAAGAAACAAAAATGTGTAAACAAAAAACATTTCATTTTGTGGCAAGAAACATCAAGTTGACACCAATAAAATAATAAATCCTTTAAAACAAAAGTCTAATTTATCTTCCTACAATGTTCAAATACATAAACATGTTTAAGTTTAACAGTTTACAACTCAGCAGTAATAAATTTAAATATTGTATGTGATATCTTTGCCCCCATTACCATTACACTTTCCTATTAAGGCCTCTAGAGGATTTCCAATATCTAACAACTAAAGATTCAAGAAAGACATGATTCATGTGATCCTACCACATACATTAAGAGGAAAAAGTATTTGTAGGTACCTATTGGTGTTGCTGGCTAAGAAAGCAAAAGTTTCAGAACTCTAGACCTGGAAATTGAAATTAATGATAATGTCTACAAGGAGCTAAAAAGGTTTATGTGCCTGGATACAACGTACAATAATAGGATAAAACAAGGGGAGTACCTATCGTACCTCCCACTAAATTCAAGGAGAAAAGAAAAGAAAGGTAAGGAGCAAAACAGGTCCAAGCAAATTACAAAAGATGAAGGAATGAGGAATGCAACGTCATAGATACAATGGAGGTCAACAAGTGTTGCTAGCCACAAATAGGGGTTTGTCACTTTTTCCACTAGGGGAACCAGATGATCAACCAAATTTTGACAAGCTATCCCTGATAAATCAATCTTGGTCACTTTTCTATCTTTTTAAAAACTGGTCTGTCATACCATTTCTCGTACTTACACTACCAGACTAGCTTGATCATACTATTTGCAAATGCAAACAATGATATATAACAGCAACTTAGATGACCATATTGTTGCTGTGAAATATGTGCCTTTGGCACCTCAAAATCATGAACAATGATGCAGGACTTCCCCAGTCAAGACCGCACTTTAGATAGCAGAGATGATAGTACTGTATCTTGGCTAAAACACCCTCTATGAAATGAATACACCCTTCTCAAGGGACTCATGGTGAATCGTTTCTGGGTCTTTATCCAGCTCTTTATATATGGATGGATCTCGCTCAGGAACATATGAATCTGGATCTAGCTTCGAATTGTGGAATAGGCTCTGCGTGCACCTGGAGGATATGAAACAATTGTTTGTGCTACTCCAATAGAATCTACTGTTGCTAGAACTAGATCTATAGGTTATGGATCTCGATCTATAGATGTAACAAAACCTGGAACAATACGAGATGTTACCTCTACCTCTGCCCTTTCTTATTCACACTATACCCTTACCTATGCTACTGGAGCTATTCTAGGTGGTTCTGGATAAACTACTATATAAAACTCATAAGCCTCATAACCAACTGCAAAATCTACATAGTCAACTATTGAAACTGCTACAAGTGCTCGTGTTGGATGTGTTGTTAGGGACTCTGTCTTTGCTACTCTATCTATATATGGAACATAATAATATATATTTGGAAAATTTCAATCTCTATCTAAAACATATATGTATTTGTATATTTCTATGTACGAGTTTCCTTTGCCTTACATCTTGAACCCATGAATTCCCATCATGGCTAAAATCACGGCATGGGGTTTCTATAATTTGCACCCATCGAGATCATTTCTCCATGGAAAATTTTTTATATCAGGACTGACCTCTGAAATCAACCATGCAGCCAAAATAATGGGATTTATGGAATCTAGACCCATTTGAGACAACCTTCCCCAATAAATAGGGGTTTGTCACTTTTGCCACTAGGGGAACCAGATGATCAACCAAATTTTGACAACCTCTCCCTGATAAATCAATCTTTGTCACTTTTCCACCTTTCTAAAACTGGTCTGTCATACCATTTCTTGTACTTACACTACCGTACTAGCTCGATCATACTATTTGATATGCACACGGCTGATTACAATAAACAAAACTTTCCTATTTTGAATCACCACATTCAGCATTTGAGAAAAGACTAAACAACTTAGCTAGTAATGGTTCGATCCCTACTAATCCTAGATCCCCTTTGTCCCAGTTTGCAACAAAATTCCACCATGTCCATCATATTATATCTAAAATACAGAAAATGCCTTTTGCAATAGATGTAAGACAAGCTCAAGGGTTTGGGGAAGCCCAGACAGAAAACTAGTTTGCAACAAATTGCACCATGGCCATCATATTATGTCTAAAATACAGAAAAAAAATGGATGGGAGCATGTCCTTAGCTTAGGAGCCTGACTTTCAGTGTTCCCTTCACCACTGCATTGGAGTTGCACAACATTCCTCCAATTGTGGGTAGGACGCAGAACCCCTCCCTTTTCCTACACATTTGTTCGAAGGCCACACATGTCAACCAGTTAATCGGGGGTTCCTTCCTAAAACAAAACATTTTTAATTTCACCATTAGATCCACGATTAAACAAAAATTAGCTATTTGATTGTGAAAGCAAAACCCCCATTTCTTTGCCCCAATTTTTCTCTATGATGAAATAAAATTTTCATATAGCCTATCATGTCCATCCTTCCTGCCAAAGCCTCGCAAATTTTCATTATGTTGGTTTTGTTTTTATTTTTATTTGTTAAAAATACATATAATATAATATTTAATTAAAATATGTTTTTATATATTAATTTTATTATATATCTATATATGTTTTATATATTAATTTTATTATTTATTACATTGTATAAGACATTAAGATATTTTAATTTATTATATTAATTTGGTGTCAATTGCCGAGCTATGACCGATGAGAGGGCTTATAATTTATTTCCCATTTATGTTTTATGGAAACTTTTGGAGACATAAGGAAGAAGGGTATGTGGTTATGCAATAAATGGGGGATTCTTTAAAGGGGATGTTCATAACATGTAGAATGGGTAAAAGGGATTGAGGGTTAATTAAAAGGGACCTTTTTTAATTAAGGTGGGTAAAAATATTTTTGCATATTTATAAAATTATAATCATAAAAGCATAGTAAAAAAGATTTAAAATCTTACTATTTTGGGAATAGAATTTTAGGAGTAAATTATAACATTGAGAGTTTTAATATAAAAAGGAGGGATTTTTATTTTTTTTAAATGGAAGATATAGGCCTTTTTTTCTCCACATGAACACCAAGGTGGTATTTCTAACATTTTAGACATAGGCATGATGACTTGGTGTTCATAGACAAGATCTACAAATTAATCAAGAGGCACAAAATAGGTGGATTTCAACTAATGAGATGCAAAAGACTCTGCTTACCGAAACATCAACTAAGTGTCGAAAGGGACAAACAATGACGATTTTGGCCAAATGAAATATGAGAATGATAAGTGCGATAAGTTGAACACAATGGTATAAATTCAAGACCTGATGATGCTTTTAACAAGAAACGACCAATCTCCTAGACACAACACTAACTTGACTATCAAGATGATGTAAAAGATGCAACTTGGAAAATATGTCGAGGGGTTTATACGAAAGTGTAAATGGAGAAACGAGATATAGATGTGATAAGCATATCTCCCTAGACATGATTGTGTAGACGGAATGATTTTACAAAAAAGTTCACTAGGTTCACCTTTCATGCCATTTTTCGACACTTCGGAAACATGTTAATATAGTTGAGACCAAGCATATAAAGGTGTCTCAGGGGTCTCTATATTTATGAGAATAACAAAGGATACGATGTGAAAACAATGCTTAATCTAGTTGATGAAACAATGAGGGAATAACCAACTGATTCAATTAAGTGGTCTACAATTTACTATATTTAATTAACACTGCAAATGGATTCAGAGACCCCCTTCTGAATCAATCTATAATGCTAAAATTTAGTAAATTGCACAAATTCATTGTCAAAATTGTAATTTTCCATTGTTGGAGTGAAACAACTAAAAATGACCAAATAAATGACCAATTGTTATGTGGTCATTTTTAGTTTAGTTATTATCGTGTGATCAAATTGGTCATTTATCTTGGTCATTTTTAGTTTAGTTCTTATCTCGTGACCAAATTGGTCATTTATCTTGGTCATTTTTAGTTTGTTCACTTCAAATTTCTCAATTTTGGTCATTTATCCTTTGAAAAAACCATGGTGACCAAATTTTTTGGTCACCTGGTCACTTATCTCTCATTTTGTACTAGTGAAACCATAATGTTTCATGATGCGAGATTATTTGTCACTAGGGATAATAATACACCTAGCCTCCACATATGGTATTCTCCTGTCAAAATCCTGTAATGATATGTTTGATGTGAAGGATGAATTGATATTTTGGATGACATCTATTCAATATACATTATTTTAAATTAATAGTTTATCATCCAAAGTTCAATCCGTATCTATGATCGATTTGATTATTGTACGGGATAGTAACTTCACGTTGTATCATGATGTTTCCTTCAGTCTTGTCTGAGGCCTCAGGGTGTGTCTACGCAAAAGCTTGAAAAACTAGTAGAGGTCTGTTGCTGAGAAACTGACTCTAAGGAGAAAAGTCCTGTGTCATTTGGTACACGATGTTTTACTCATAGTATGGCTACAACTTCAACTCCGATTTAGACCCCTGAAACCCTACGGCGGCATGAAGAATCCCCATTGATTAGAATTGATAATGAAGATGATCAATTTTATCCAAAACGTAAAGTTTCTTTGAGCAACGAAAAATAGACTTCCGAAGTGGAACGTTCTGGGTCTCCAGCTAAGCAATATGTAGAGCATTCTTCTCCTGTTTATTCTGGACCGATTCCATCGTTTGTTGATGGTTCTTCATCTGCTGAAGGTGATGAGGGGGGTCAATTGACTCTCAAACAAATCTCAAAGGACAAAGTTCCTGAGTTAAAAGCTAAGCTATGGGAGGCATATTCCAATGAGCTAAGTATGAAAAATGAAATCCAATCTCTCAAGAAGGAATTATCATCATGGCTGAACAGATGGTTAGAAATGAAGTTGAAAAAAGAAAAATACAAGAATGATAGGAAATTCACAAAGATGACTAATGAACAATTACTTGAACAAATTGAGAATCAGAAGCTTAAAATCATTGAGCTTACAACTAGATTATCAGAATAAAGAAGGAAAATTAGACTCTGTGATTCAACTTGAATTATTTATGGTAACAAGTGTGCGTTCTGTTTTGAATCCAATAGGTGGAGGTTTCTTTAATTTTGAGCAAACAGGTGGAGAAGTTACATGTCACAAAGATCAAAATTTTTGGGAAAAGATGCTGCAGTTACATCTACATTCAGTTATCGGATGGGAGAGTGCATGCCGGGTGTTACTTTGATCCAAATTTTTCACATAAATCATTTTTCATCATGAAGTTAGTTTAACAGCTATTCATCTTCCATATGTTCAAGATTAAATGTAATAGAAAGATTCTGATTATCAGCTATTAAAATTCCTAACAGCTCTTAAGAGAGCTGGCATCTATTTTTAGCTGTAGGTTAGATAAACCTGGAAGAGGTTATTAGAAGCCAATTGTATATAAGTGATAAACAATTCTTAGTTTAGGGATGGAGTTTTGCACAAAAAGGACTTATACTAAAATTTCAAGCTTTTTCACTGGTGGATATTAAAGAAGAATTGTCTTTTTCTTGGATCTTTCAGGAGCATTTCATAAACTGGTATCTTTGTGATCGTTGTTTTGTTGAAACAAATATATATATATATCTATATATCTATATATATATATATATATATAAGTTTGGTATTGGCTTTCTGGTCTTTATTATATACTGTCATACTTGGTTATGGTTTTATATAAATCTTTAAAACTTGCTCTAATCCCTCACCTCAATATTTGATATTTGATATTGTATCTTGATTTAATTAAACTTTGCTTGGTAAATGAGTGCAATTGATATTGTTTTCCTTTAACTAATTGAGTAAAATATTTTGTGTTGACAAATATTTTGATTCAGAGTTAGTTAATTTTTCTATTATTCAAATATCGAAGTGTGTAAGTTTGATTATCTTTTGATAAACTATGGTAAAAGAATAATGAAACTATTGTATTATTTCATTATTCTTTTCTCATAAATATTTAAAGTCTCAAATGTTACAGTTTCTATTCGGTTGAGTTGTCTCATTAATTTAGAAGTGTTGCTTTTCAGACTTATTTATCATCGATAGGTTATTGAATTTAGTTATTAAACTTGCTATAAGCTAAGATAGGTTAGGATAGAAAGGTTAATTAGTTTTATTTGACTTTATAGGTTAAATTCTAGCAGAGTTTTAGTTAGATTTTATTTAGATTAATTTTGTTTAAATTTTGAAAATTGTCATTAGATAAATCATAAATCAGAAAACAAAACAAACCAAAAAAACAAACAAAACAAAAGACTTTCTTTAGGAAAGCATGTTAGATTAGATTAAACTTATAGACTAGATTTAGGATTGCTTTCTTAAAACAGTAGATTAGTTTAGGTTACATTTTGTTGAGTTTTATAATTCTCCTTAAGAGAATAAATTCAACTCGTAGTAGGACCATAACCTACGAGGTATTGCCACCCCAAACACACTAGGACGTGTTCTAAGTCACTTGTGTGGGCTTTATCTCCTTAAGTTGGCCATGTCATAAAATAAGGACAACAAGTTTCAACAATAAAATAACAATTCTGCAGTTGTTTTAGCTTAGCAAACTACAATCTATATGCATGGAGTTACAACAAACTATATTCTACAGGAAATGAGTTTCAACAATGACTTTAACATAAATTTCTAAATCTGTTGTATTCAGAAATTCACATTGATACTTGGTTTCAGCAGTTATATTAATTTAACACTTCTATTGCAAATCATACACACTCAGAAAATTATCATGCTACAGTAAAATCACAACCTAAACATTCAATCATGAGTTTACAAACTCATAAAGACAAAGATGAATAAAGCATAAAAAATACAGAGTTGAAATAGATATTTTTTATTCAACTGAGAATTAGTAGTACTCACCATGCTACCCAATCATAATTACAAAAGTATATATACATGATAAGATCACTTAGTCTCATTAATTAGATTTAATCTTTCACTATATCTAAACAAAATTGACTCTTCAAAATATAATAAATACTCTACCCTTTCATGAGCTGCAAGAGGTGCAAAGGAACGATGCATGCCCCCTTTATCCATGTGATTAAACATGCTACCCATTCGATCAGCTCAAACATAGACTATAAATGCCTCTTCAAAAAATTGATATGATACACTACTGCTTTGAACATTCGAAGCGCTGGAACATACCCCCATAAACGTCTCTTTGGAATTTGATAACTAAGTCGGTGTGGCGGTGGTTAAGTCTTTAGCATTTCAGCGGCCACTTAGAAGGGTGGTGAAATAATTAACTATCAACAACCCCATCAGACTTCTCTTTGATACATTATTTCCTTTGGAATTTGATAAGTAAGTCGGTGTGGCGGTAGTTAAGTCTTTAGCATTTCGGCGGCCACTTACAAGGGTGGTGAAATAATTAACTATCAACAGCCCCATCATACTTCTCTTTGATACATTATTTTCGCACCTGGCTAACTCTAAAACCACTTTATTGGACATACCTAATCAAAATAATCTCCGATGTATTGTTTCGAACATTATGATTCTTATGCCCCGACAAGATTCTTTTCGGACCAATCCCATCATACTTTTGATATGGGATCATGATAAAGTCCCAATACAAATTCTCCTAAAAATGCAAATCGGACGAGCATCTAGTTACTCTGATCGCCCCAATCACATCAGGATTTTCCCATGATCTATCCTCTAATTCCTTGACAATAAAACCCCAAAATCTCGTCTCCGACAGAGTATCAAAACCTGTAAATCAGGAGTATGCGTTAAAAGAAATCAAATTTGTGATCCCAACAAAGGGAATGTAATGCAATAAATGATATGCACGTTTGACAAGACCTGTACTAAAATTTCTATCATCATAATATTAATTGTGGAATGATTTTAAGCATGAAAGTAATACATTAACGAGTTAACGAGTATTGTTAATTCTTTCAGTTTAATTCTCTTGTATACATAGCTTAATCCCCGGTTTCTCTTGCTACAATTGAAATGAGAGTTTACACTAAAATATTCGTGAAATTCCCCAGCAACCCGGTTATGGCCCGTTACAGGAAATGCCGACTATCATTACAGCCATGTATGACGATTCGCGCTATAGTTTTCCACCTGATTCATAAGGCGCCCAATACTAATGAATTAATATAGAACAATGAATTAATTTAGAACATAAGATTAGGTTTTAATTGTTGAATTCTATTTACAATCTGCCATCAGGACGATTTAGAAGTTAGAACGTAAGATTAGGTTTTAATAGTTGAATTCTATTTACAATCGTCCTTCAGGACGATTACGTTTTAATTGTTGAATTTGCCTCACTTCCTGATCCGTATCCGCGTTTTCATCTGCAAGTGATGCAGATGTACTAGTAAGTAACAATATAGTCAGATATAAAAAAAAGTCTCACTTTTCAGCTAACTATAGTTTTTCTTTGTATAATATGAAACCTTTCAATATTCAGCAATTGGAATTCTTAATCTGTACATAATCTACACCTTAGAATTCCCAATATTTGACTTGTTAATTTTCTTTTCATTCCCTGCACAAGTTTTAGATTGTCCCCTTAGTCTCTGTTGCAGAGACCTAGAGAAAGATAATAGAGGGGTAAGATAATATAAGATTGAGAAAGAAGCTACTTAGTTGCCTTATTAAGGCAGGGCCAAAATCGGAGTTTCTTTCGTAATCCAATTGGTGGCCATGCTTATGCCGCTCCTGCCTATGCCGATGATCACGGTGGTAGTTGCAGCACTTCAAAACCTGCAAATACGTTGCCAGGTCGTGAATGCATGATGGGTTATGAGTTTCGCCTTTGAAGAATTGCTTGTGTAGCTTGTGATCGAGCGCTAGCTCAACACCGACGTGAGAATACGTCCAAGGATTTCTGGCCGTCTCGTTTTCCCAGAGCCGAAAATTCTCATTGAATATTACACCCGGTATCTTTGTCACCACGTCGTGAATGTTCACAATTCGTAGTATTCTCAGGCCTAGTTCATCACACCGATCTTTGAAGGCGGTGTTTCCTACTCGAGGACCTGCAAATGAATATACCGTGATTGGTATTCTGGAGCAAGATTTATAATCTGGACGGTTTATTTCCAGTTCTGCAAGATCGTAAGCACAGAGCGTTGCCAACGCACTACCCATGCTATGTCCTGTTATGGTTATGCTAAGCTTCTCTCCCTTGTATTTTTGTACAAGTCTCCCAATCTCACACAGGAGCTGTTCTCTTGCGCTTCCATTGTTAAACCTGCAGGTGGAATCGTGGGAAGTGTAGAGCCCCAAAAATCCCTTCTCCACCTTCACATCTTCACGAGAATCTAATGGATTTAAACGAGCAGGAGTTAGTGTATGCATAAAATTAGCGAGCCATTCCTGGTATGTCCCGGTGCCTCGCAATGCCACCACAATATCTCGACGTCCAAGCCGCTTGATCTCCTTCTGGTCATCTGAAACTGCAACGTAGCCAATCCAGTTAGATCCATCTCCAGCTTTCAACTTATTCTTCAAGAAATCGGGCACGCTAATATCTGGTGCGGCCGCGTAAATGTATTTTGTAACTTTATAACCGCAATTCTCCATCCCCAACTGACCAAGGATACTCTTTCGACCATATTTGCAGCTCCCAAAATGCTTAGACCCGGGCTCAAAATCGAAAGCTTCATAACAAGAACGCACGAATACTCCGTATCTGATAATCTCTGATACGAGAAGGGGGTGAATTGGATCCAACATCCCATTCCAATTTTGGGATCCTTGTATTTCATTCCACATATCTGCTAATTGTATACGATCATCATTAGCTTCTGTCATATGACCTGAGTACAAAACTGGTCTATCCAACTTTGCCCTAGAACTTTGTAAAACCGATTCTTGCAGTCTCGTTCTGGATGGGTTGGGACAAGGAGGCGCTGCAACACTAGCGACTATAGGGGATAGTGATTTCTTCAGAGAAACGGAATTGCGGTTGAACTTTTTCTGGAAAAATCCATGTGTTGCGGGGGATGCAGAGGGAGTTGGGTGGCGGTCGATCAGCTGAGATACGCAATGGCTACTTTTAACAGCCATCATATTGTATTGTAATTTGTTGAAGAAGCAGATTTTAAAACCAGAAACACCTGAAGGACATGTTTGGAAGTTCAGCAATTGCAGGGACTTATATAGACACTTATTTCGAGAGCCAAGGTGCGTTCACTCTAAAACAAAAAAAAATTATCACGAGTTCGGCACGCCGTTGACATTAATCAAATTTTTGAGTAAATCTGCAGTTGTTGATTATTATATTGCTCATAATTTTTTTGACCGGGATGCATTGGCCTTCGGTTATGCTTTAAACGTGTGCGTGTGAAACGACAATGTTTCGCCAGCATAGGTAAACCTCGACCTCCAAATATTTAGTGCATTAATATAATATATGTAACTTTCGCGTTTTTCTGTTTTCTCGCTGGTTGACTTGGAAAACAACTCGGTTATACCGACCAAAGAAAGGTCTTCAGACTCTGCAGCAGTCAATATTTGAATAAAAGATTCAAATCCTCCGCACACGATAGCGGATATTCTTTAATATTCATTTGAATTACACGTTACGTCATCCACGATTTTCATCGACGTTACAGTCAATCCCACTCGACAAACGACTTCTTTCTCTTATGGAAAAGAATTTCAAAACCAGGTGGCGATTTTTTTATTGACATTTTGGTCGGAGTTTAGATCGATGGAATTCACTAGTCTTTTATGAATTTTTCATTATTTATATCATTGAGTCAGTCAATATCTTCAGTGTTTTAAGTTAAATTTGACACTACGGTTTACTGAAAAAAAAAGTCCAATTTATTGATTTTTAAAGATTTATTAAACATTAAAAAAGATAAAAATGAATTAAAAGATTTGTGGTTAGGCTTATGCATAGTTCGATGTGATTGGTAGAGGCTAGTTTGAGTGTAATAATGACGACTCCAACACAAAGCATAGCGTAGGCTCGGCAAAGCTGATGTCCTCTAACCATTGTACTGTGACGTCATTGTCATATTGTAACACACGTTAATCGATGATCATTGATTGAATACTGTTTTCACAGATTGTCATTCGAATTTTAAATTTTATCATGATTGTACACCTTGATTTTGCCCTTTGTTATGTCAACAGAGGTTGGGCCCAGGATCACCCTTCTTTCGCTCCATGTGCGGAACCTAATAGATGGTGTCCAGATCAAGACTTTCAGCGTCCAAAGAGTAAAACTAAAAGCAAAATCTATACATCCAAGTCTATCTATCATCAAGATGAGATCGGCCATTACAAAAGCTTGCTAGTTTCAAGCATTTACAAAAACCGAGATATACCTGATCATATAGATCACAATTCAAAGAGTTCAGTAAAAAAACAGAATATGAGCCAGAAGAAATGAGCACATCCTCCACCCACTCTTCCCATAATAATATACCCGGATCACCATCAATGGCAGCTTTTGAGAGGGCATCTACAACATCATTATTCTCACGAAAAGTATGCCTTATAGAAAGAGACTGAAAGCAATTGAGTAGGACTGAAATCCAATGACACCATTGTTGAAGTGAGATATTTTTCAGGTTAAACTTTTTATTTGCCCAATTGATAACCACCTTCGAGTCACCGAAAATCTGTAAAGCATCCAAGCCACATAGAACAACCACCTTGAGAGTACCCCAAAACCCTAATAACTCTGCCTTTGTGTTAGTCCCGAGACCACCTGAAAATCTGAATTTGAGCAAAAGATCCATTCCACATTTAAGATAGAAACCAGCCCCACACTTTTGGTGTGATGATGTCCCATCGAAAAAACCAACCCCAATTTCCATATCATTCAAATTAATGGGGAAAATACTTCTGCGAGTCTTTGCCTTCATAGAAGAGTGAGGGAAGAGGCTAAAAAGCTTTCTAAAAGACAACACACTCTGCTTCGTCGAAGGATTTTGATCCTGGAAGATAGCCTTATTCCGATCCTTCCAAAAAATCCAAGCAAGTAAACCTGGAACATGGGCAATATTCTTATGTTTAAATTGCCATGTATAATAAGCATTCTCAAAGTCCAAAGCTGGCCATTCATCCTTAATCTTCAGCTCCAAACAAATCTCAGCCCAAACCGATTTTGAAAATGAACAGTCAAGAAAAAGATGACTATTGGGCATGTGCAAGCTAATGAGGGTCACTTTTGGCGCGTTACATGCAATAGAAAACTGAAAAATCAAGCATCCCTCAACTTACTTGGATTTTTTGAGATACTTACGCAAAATATCTTGCATTGAGTAAAAAAGATGAAATGTAGGAAATTGAATAACGTTTCCGAATATATAACATTTATGTATTGAAGATTTGCATAGCTATGTCAAGCTTCATGTTTTCTAACAGTCACTTTTTATTTTTTTGGTAAATGATAAGGTATATGTTTTTGTGGGTGAAGCCTTTCAATACCTAAATGACAGTTTCGGGATACAAAAATTTGTAGACATCTATAGAACCCGTAGCACTAGTGCAGCGCTATTTTTCCAAAATTAAATGTTTAATTTTTTTTTTTTTTTTAATTATGTAAGTGATCAAACCTTGAGAACGGTACGTCAAATGTGGGTGCAGCCTTTGAATGTCTTAATAGAGTTATTTTGACTTGATTTTTTTACAGCATGTAGACATCGGTGTTCTCTAGTGCAGCATATAAGTTTTTTTTAAAATGGTTGTGAAATGAAAAAGTTACAGAATAAACACGAAGAGTATGTTTTTGACCAACGAAGTGATGACACAAGAAAATTAGGAAATAAATAGAAAATCTCAATATTTTTTTTTTAAATTACATATTTGGAATCTGTATAAAAAATTCTATCTATGCCTAAAATTTCATCAATAATGGTCAGGTATGTCATGCTGTAGAGAGCGGTGAAAAACAAGCATACTAAGAAAATATTGAAAATGTGAAATTAGCTATGGTCTAAAAATTCCCTAGCACAGGTTTGGTAAGACCGAACTAGCCACATAGGACAGTGGCTGACATGCAAGCGCTGGAGGAGTGGGTGATTAGGCGCTCAGGAATGCGCGCGCATTATGTTTAAATTCAAATAACTCTTGCGCGTTGTATTTAAATTCAAATTTTAGTGTTTTCGTGCTCAATGTTATAAGCAACACGCGAGCGTTATGTGGATACATAACGCGCAAGCGTTATGTGATTACATATCGTGCGCGCGTTATAATCTTCACAAATTTATGTTTTGATGTTTTAGATTGAGTGAGAGAAAGATAATGATAATGAGGATGATGAAGATGAAGATGATGATGGTGATGAAGATGAAGATGATGACGGCGATGAAGATGATGATGATGATGATGATGATGATGAAGACGATGATGACGGTGATGATGATGATGATGATGATGATGATGATGATGATGATTAATATGGTGATGACGCAGATGATGATGATGATGATGACGACGCAGATGATGATGATGATGAGGATGATGATGATGACGATGAAGATGATGGTGATGATGACCACAACGATGATGATGAAGATGATAAAGATGGAGATGATGATGATGATGATGATGAAGATGTCATCATCGTCATCTTAATCGGGTGAAAACATGAAGTTGGGAAACAATTTTGGCTTGTTTTTGACAAACAAAACTGCTAAATTTTATGTTTTTCAACTTCGACCTCTTCAAACCCATATCTCCCTTAGGAATTCCAACTTGAAGTAAACACAAAGGTTTTAGAGAATTGAATTAGCTTTTTACTCGTATGTTTTTAAATTTTTTTATGGACATATCATGGGACATATTTGTTGTCAACACACAGCATATACTTGAAAATTTTAGGTATGGATAATGAGTGACCTGTGTTGACGACAGTTTTTTGATAGATGGTTATTCATTTTAGCGAAAACAATTGTAGGCTCACAATCTACACACACTACACTAGATGCTAGACTATATTTTGAGTTTTTTAAGACTTGGAAACTATTTTTTATTATTTATCGAAACAACGTATGTTCAGAAAACTGTGCATTATCGACACATGTTTTTGTCTTCGCATTTTCTTTCAAATGTGACTCTTATCAAACAAACTAAAACCAACCCATTTAAGAGGACACTTCAAGGAACATCCTTGTATTTTTTTAAATTTTTTGGCTTCGTCATTGTGATGATATTGAATTTTCATTGTGACTGATTTTTTAGTCAATTAATTTTTTAATTATAAATGTTAGTAAAAAAATAGTAAAAAATAGTAATCCTAAATGAAATCGAAAAAAAATTATATTACTAGAAAGTAGATTGAATGATGAATCTATTGGTATAAACTCTGACATGTAATTCTCATGTTTTACAGTGGTCCGACGTTGTTAAAGTGACACATTTATGAATTTTGCAGAAATGGTCCTGGAATTGTTGACCAAAAACTCTCGGCCCAGAAAATATCTCGTGCGAGAGATTTAAAATCTCTTGAGCGAGAAGTTTTTCCGCTCCAAAATTAACCTAGAGTTAACGAAAACTCTCGGCTGAAAGATACTTCTAACTCTCGTCCTAGAGTTTGTAACACTTCTCGCCCGAGAGTTTTGTTACATAATCCCCCGAGAATATTTTAGGGGCCGGCACATTAAATATTTAATTACCGTGATATTCCCTTAATATTCAGACGGGATGCCCGTGTTTCTAGGCCGAGAGGTCTATATATAAATTCTCGGCTGAGATAGTTTTCCAAATGATATAGTTTCTCGGCCAAGAGCTTTTGTTTGCAGCCGAGCTTTTGTTTTCAGCGGAGGGTTTTTTCACCTGAGCGTTTCACATTTTTATATAGCAGGTAACATACTTTGTATTATTGTTTGGATAGGTTAGCATTGGTCTAAATACTATTTATTATTTATGGGTTATTGATGACTGTTTATGAGGTGTTAGACACTTGTTGTCTCTCTCATAATTTAAGCCTAGTTATTCCTTGTCTTATTATGTGTTCATAACCTCTGTTTTCAGGGCATGGATATATTGTTGTGGATTTCTATTCGAAGGTAGGGTTGTATGGATGCTAGTGGCTTTTACTGACCTTGTGCAATTGTCCATGAGGACATTTACCATTTGGAAATTAACAATTACACCTTTTAAAGATGTTTTGTTTTAGCCTTAATTCTTAACAAAGAATTTGGTCGGTTTATTAAAGTGGACACAAAGATGTTAGTGTTAAGTATTTTTGGAGTTTACATTCATTATAAGGGATTTGAAATTGGTCTTTTGATGTGATGGTGGAATCTTATTCAACCACCCAACCTCAAAATTTTGAGATAGATGCAAACTCCGATACATGATTAGCACTTACCACATGCAAAATTGGTGTGTAAGTACCTTGTCGTTTTCCACTTTGGAAACTAGAGATCAAAATGAGAGCATAAAAAGTAACCATAAAGGGTAAATGCATTGAAAATAAATGTTATTTTCTTTGTTAAAACAAAATTAGTAAAATCATAAATGATGTAATAAACATTACAATTTTTTAGCATTAGAGGATGGGGTCACGACCCAAGGATGGGTATATTTAAGCACTTTGCAACTTGGAATGTTAGAGTTATCCAATGCACTGAGGACTTTGATTTCATTATATAGACAAAGTGGAATTGTATATAAGATTTAAACACATGTGTGTTGTGGTCAATTAGAATGAGAAAAGACAAAATGAAAACAATAATGGAATTGAAAATTAGTCTTGTTTTGTTTTGAGAGTGTTTTTTCAGCTGAGAGTTACTTGTATGTCGAGAGTTTGCATGATCTTTACTCTTTTCAGGCGAGATCATGCAAAGTTCATGCGAAGTTCGTAGGAGTTATTATAATGTTGTTGAAATGATATTAGTCATTATATAAGTTGTGGAAATAAATTATGAACCGTCATAAATGTAGTTAGAATATTGTGCGTCATTGTAAGTATTGTGGAAAATTTTGGAAGAGCTAGGCAATACGAATGTATTGATCCTATAAAGGGAAATACTATTGTTACTAATGAATTCTCATATATTTTCATGCATTGGATTTTAGGTTTTTAATTCTTTCAACATGGGAAACCTAAAGAAATGTAAAAAAAATATGATCACACCAGAGCTGATGAAGAGGCAAGGAAAGAGAGGTTCCGCGTTTCTATGAGAAATTTAAGAGAAAAAAGAGCAAGGGAAAGAAACGTGGAGGCACATGGTGGTGACGAAGAAATTGAAAGTGTGAATGCACATGGTGGTGACGAAGAAATGCAAAATGTGAATGCACATGGCGGTGATGAAGGAATGCAAATAGTCGAGGATCACGTTGATAAAAGAAATGAGGAACATGGAGGTAACGAGGATATGACAAATGTGGAGCAAACTATTGGTGAGTAAATAATTTTTTATATCTTTATCATTTACTTTATAATACTTTAGTATATATATATATATATATATATATATATATATATGATTTGAAAGTGAATAAAATCTTATAAATTTATATTTATTTTTATGCAGGGTTGACATCCAACATACAACATCCTACCACAGTTAGCAATTTATAGAGATTAATTGGAAGCTGCAACAATATCATCATTGATGATATTTTTTTGGAGAATTTGGATTCAAGTAAAATTGAAGAAATGGGACCACAGATGCATGATCGTACAACTCGTTATAGAGCAGATAAGATAGTCAAAAAATATTTTGAAGGTATTTCTGTCATACAACAAGATCAATTGTTGCATACATTGTTAAAGCAAAAATGACTAAGAGATGCAGTTACATTATTGGGCATTCAAAGTGCCAAAGAGGCTAAGTCAAATCAGATTGTATCACAAAATCTGACCTTGGTCTTTGTATCACTTGCAAAAAAACGATCTCACAATTTCATGGTTGCTCGTAAAGCAATTCTAACAGGGGTTGTGGCAAAAAACACTACAACCAGTCGTTTGTTGTCTACGACTGCAAGAACATTAAAAACATCAAGAAAACGTTTATGGAAGCATAAAAAGCTTTGGGTTCAGTTAGATGAGGATGATGAAGTTGCATGTTGGGGTGTTATCTTTAGGCAACCTTATCAAGATAGACTTCCAGATAATGTGAGGGACATGGTTAAAGATTTTTGGGATGTAAACTTGCATGTCTTACCAAATGAAAAGGATGTTGTGTGACGTTGTATATCGAAAGGAAACTATGAAACTCATGCCAAACACATAACATCAATCACTCAAACGGAAATGTTCAAAACTTTTATGGAGAGTAATGTTGATGTGAAGATTGCCCTTAGCACATTTGTGAAGCTTAAACCATGGTATGTCAGGCCCATCATTGTTTGTGACACATGTTGTTGTCGATATCGTGTAGAATTTGAATTATATTATGAGACATTTCTAACTTTTGGCATGCAGTGTTGGTCAAATAACCCCCCTCCTTCGAGTGTTCGTGAATTTGTATCTAAAATATTATGTGCGTGAGAGAATCATCAAGTATTCTATAAGAAACAATGCGTCTGAGGTAAAAAATGTGAGGAATGTTCTGATTTGGCCCTTTTTAATGCTAACTACCCCATTGATGCAAGCGATCCTCAATTGTCAAATCGCATTGTTAAATGCAAGATATATGTTTATGTTGACTATACTACAGTTACAGATTCAACGACAACATCAAGAAAGCTTAATTTGGTTGAAAGTGATATCTCTTTGACAGATTTTATGAATTTGTTCAAGGATCAAATATATAAATATATCAAGCACTCTCACTCAGCAAGATGACAGGACTTACAGTTCAAGCAATCACGAGATGTATTTCCAAAAGGGACAATATTATCCATTGTTGATTTTGTAGAAAATTACACTTTCACTCCGCAAAAGGAGATACAGAGTGAGTATTATCATTCAGATCAGGTATCTATACTTGTGCATATTACGTATAGACATGCAGAGCTTGATGTCAATGGTTTTGATAGCAATGAAAAGAATCGTGAAGTGATTAAGGAGTATCATTTCTACATCAGTGATGATCGTACACATGATACATGTTTTGTCCAGCATTGTTTTGGTATTCTTTTTGAAGAATTAAAAAGAAGAAGGGTCACTTTTAAAGAACATTGGATGTGGTCAGATGGTTGTGCTGGTCAATTTAAATCGGCACGATCATTCTTATGGTTGTCTCGCCTTCATATAAACATGGATGTTCACCACACATGGAGATTTTTTGAAACGGGACATGGAAAAGGAAAACATGATGGTGCTGGGGCCTGCATGAAGCATGCACTTAGGAGATATCGAATGAATCACTCTGCTTCTCGCCTTGCAAATTGAAATGATGTTGTTAATTGGTGCAAACAAAATTTGAGCCATGAATTCAATGAAAGGATGGGTAATGTGAGAATGTTTTTCTAAAATATTGCAATGGGCGATGTTGACAGATCAATGCCACATAATTATATTGCAATCCCGAAAACAAGGGGCTTACACTCCATTAGGAGTAAGAAAATGGAAAACATACATGCATTTGAGAAACGAAAGTACTCTTGCTTTTGTCTTGCATGTATTGATGGTGTAGAGTCTTTGGATGAGTGTCAAAACCAAACTAACAAATTTGTGAAACCATGGAGACACCGAGAATTGACACCATTGCCCCCATTTGGAAATATCAGCAATGTAGAGCGCGACAATGAAGCGGTTGTGATTGACAAAGACTATGATCATGTTTCTGATTTGGTTAGAGAAGGCGTTGTATTTGCAGTCATTGCACCGACAGATAATCCAAAAAATGTGCATTATTATTTATTGAGATGCACTAGGTCGAAAAGCACGTTGATGCAAGAATTTAAAGACCCATCAAATTATACGTATGCATTGGGTTCAATGGTTTTAATGGGACATTTCTTTGCAGAAGTAAGGAAATGTAAAGACCATATTATTTTTCAAGACTATGAGTCAGATGTTATATGTGCTCAATTCAGTCATTTGGTGATAGCATCCCGATTGCACTTGAAGGCAGTGAAGAGTAGGAAAAATTCCAAGCATCAAACTTTGAGATAGAAAGCTTTGTAATTTTAGGATACTGATTCAACCACTCAACAAAGGAGCATTTTGCAGGTGACTTGGAAATCCCTTCCAATTTTCAGCAATAAAACAAAGAAGTTTATCGTACAGATTTTTAGGAAAGCTTGTCAACCAATCAGACAACCGAATACAGGGAGATAACCACACCCAAAAACTTCAAGCTATTATAAAACTCTTTTTTATGAAGATAAGGATGGACTATGTGTACATTACGAGAATATAGATGAATGAAGTTGCTTTGATGAGCTTGTCCTCTTGCTTTCTCCAGAATGAATTTAAAAGCAGAGAGTATTGTCCGAGCTTCTGTTGGTTTACATAAACGTTTCGATGATAGAGGTGAATTACCACTTATCAGAGCACAAAATGTTGAACAAAAGGATAATAAAACACAACGAAGGATTCCCTGGTTCGACTTGTGATTGAAAATGATACTTTCTCTTGACGAAACCAGTAAAAAATCTACCTGTATTATAAATGGAAATCTTGTTACAATTTTCGTCGGAAGAAAAGCATAGATACCTACAACCGCCATATTTCCTTCTGTAAGCCGCTTTTCCATCAGAAAAGCTAATGTAATAGCCCATTTCCCAACATCTTTCCTCTGCTCAACCCTACACTCGTTTTCCATGGGAAACCGCTGCCTCCACATGGAATAAGTACATTGTTTTGTCGAAAATTGATCTTCTTCTGCTAACAAATGCAAAATGAAGGATTCATTGTCATTGCTATGAGAAGTTCTAAGGTTAGTTTCTCGTAAAATAGAGATTGTATAAATCCTGTTAAGATTGATATGTTCCAGCTCACGAACTGAGAGCTTATTTATCCTAGACATAAACAAAAGAGCTTCAGGATGAATACTAGAGAGTTGTTTCTTTACAGCTTCAACCTTCTCAGGACGTAGGGGTATAGAACGAGCCATAGAATGATGACTGTGGCTTGGATCGACCAATTAAAATTCAATTGGACACATTAAAATTCAATTGTACGTGACATGAATGATTAAAATTAAACTCTAGATGCATACGCAAGCCACTTGGACGATGGTTGAACATCCGGTACGTTGATGCTTTAAATGATGAACTCTTTCCTTTATGGAATTATAGGGATGCTTACCCTACATTTAACGTTGGCATTAATTAGTTAATGTCTTCCATGTTTGGAGCATAGAGAAAACCTTGTCACATTACAAAATCCTTGCAACATCATACAATACAGCATTTATTGCCCTCCACCTAGCTCATTTTACCTCTTCCTAGTTCAAAGGCGCTCATGATCCCCTATTTAAAATCACATAAATTTTGGACCGAGATATCGATGATGTGTAAGCAGGATCGACCAATTGGTTGGCCATGGGACCGATGGAGAGGGGCACCCCTAGCACTATCCCGATGTCCTGAATCCAACGGAGTTGACGGTTTGTCGATCCGAGCCACGGTCATCATTCTATGGCTCGTTCCGTCTATTTTTTTGGTTATATTAACCAAAACGCGTGAGCATTATGGTGATACATAATGCGCGCGCATTATGTATCACCATAACGCTCATGCGTTTTGTAATCCTATCCTACATGTTAAATGACACGGCAGGTTCGGAGCCCGCCATTCCTAGTTTTAGATAACGCGTGAGCGTTGTGAATTTACACAATTCTCGCATGTTTCGCATTTACCCAATTACATCCAAAGTGACCCTCATCTTCTTGCACACACCCTGCTAGATTCCTCAGCAATTCTGCATAAGGCACACATATTTGGCCCAAATTTACCTCGGCGCAAGAGATTATCCCATGTGAAATTAGAATGAATTTCACTTCTATATATAAAATGATATTTATTTATAAATTAATAAAAAATAAATAAAATAAAGGTAATCTATTTATTTTAATTATCAATAATAATTATACATTTTAGACCAAAACAAATAAAAACATAGGCCAAGTCAATTTTGTGTAGATCCGGTGGTTGGGAGGAATGTTGTTGTCCCTTAGGAGCTGACTTTGGGCTGCTCCAAAAATCAAGTCATATGCCCCAATCATAAGCAGGGTATTTTTTAAGGATTATAAAAATATACTTAAGTATAGTATTCTAGGCAATTATTTTGGATTGAAAAAAACATAAATATAGATTGGTACATGAATATTAAATATGAAACATCCAATTTACTACGGAAACTTGTAAATTTTAGTGAATATTATGATAAAAAAACATATTTTATGTAAATATAGGCGATATTACACACTAAAAATGACCAAATAGCGAATTTATTTTTTGAGAAAAGACCCAAAAAATAGCCAATTGGCGAAATTTTGCCCCCAAGCTTCCTGTAAAATCCTTGTGGGTTGTGTTCTTTTGCATCGCCAAATGGAAAATTGTTTAACCAAGTTTTATATGACCAGAGCTTTATCCATGCTCATTTACAATAACCATTTGGTAAACATGAGAAATAAGGTCCAACATTCCTCATGATGGCCTGCAATGCAAGGCTCAACGTGTTGTCCACCATCCAAACTTCAAACTTCTTCGCCAAAGAAAATTATAATGAATAAAACGTTAAATTATTAAATTCCAAGTGTTTACAAAATTTGGATAGGCTAAAAAAATATTAATCCAAAAGCTAATATGATAGATTTACTTGTTTCATTATTAACTTACTATATAGTGATGATGAATAGTTGCTTTTAGAAAGCTAGGATAAAGAATTGGATCCACTATAAGATATTTTTTATCCATTCACTCAATAAGGATTACGTTTGCTTTATAATTCTTGAATGCAACCTAGAATATATACATTTATGATTATTAACAATTAACAATTTCCCAATAATTATTAACAATTTTAGTAATTAATGCGATTTTTCATTTTTTAGCTAGGAATTTCTCTATCCATTGGACTCTCAACCATATTCTTTTTTGCTTGGAAAACATTCACTAATCATTTTAGAAAGATGCATAATTCTTTTAAATAAAAGAAACAAAAATCTCAAGCTCTAAAAGAAATCAATGGTTACACTTTAAAAAACAAAGTCACATGGAAACTCCCTATTTCCAATCGTGGAAGGGAAATCATCAAAAAGACAAAAAATATGTCCAACTTTCCTCCTTAGATTCTAGGAATATTCCATGCATGAGTTAAGAAACTTGTTTTTTTTCAATTTATTTAATTTTTATTTTCATGGTATGAGACCAATCACATGTGGACAAATATCATATAGAATTAAGTTATATAAAAAATATAGTAAAAAATAAAACTTTAGTTGCACTTTAGACATTTTGAAATATTACATGTATTTCCATGAAAATGATGAAAACAATAGTCTCTATGTAGATGATAGGTTACAAGAATTTTACGGGTCAAAGTTGGATTGTTATGGTAATTTGGTTGTAGTTTAGGTACGGTAGTAATTAAGGGTATTGGCATCAATTTCTTGGAAGTATTGTGGTTGTGTCCCATTAGGTAAGCATGTATATTATGTTTGGATGGATGAAATTTATACTAACAATGTGGCTATGGTTGATGGGTGCATTAAAATTTAGTGTTGGTGTTTGCTTAAATGCATTGGAAACACCTTGTTATATTGAAAGGATTTTGTTGTCAAGCCTTGGAGATTTCTTGTTTTGATAGCTTTTGTTGGTAGCATAGTTCCATGCTTGCAGGATTTCCCTAGATGTGGTGGTGGGTTTAGTTCATCCATATGTTTTATTTTTCACTCATCCTACACTGCATTCATTTCCTTGCTTTGACTCTTGTGTGGGGCTATTTTGGGTTCAAGAAGGGCTATTGTGTTATGGTTGTTATTCAACTTATGGTTTCTATTGGGTGATAGCCAAACTAATGGTCTAATGGTATATTGCAAGAGTTTCATCCTACACAAGGTTGTTCTCGTCTTGAATTGTACTGTTGTTATAATGCTTAGTCGGTCTATCATGCAATTGGGTTGTGGTAGTTATTTTGGTTTTTGGTCCTCCATTGTTTTATGTTGGCAGCATGGTTGCATTTTTTTTGTTTAGTTTATGGCTATGTTGGCAGCATGGTTGCATTTTTTTTGTTTAGTTTATGGCTTGTTGTTATCGAATTTGAGGAGGCCATTACTTAATTGTTTTTTTGTGTTGATTGTCGCATAGGGTTATTGTATTGATGGAAATATTGCGAGCTTTCATTTTTATGTAGTGTTAGTAGGGGCATGTTGGGTTTCATTGAAAAATATTAATTTCATTTTGTAGTAGTAGAAATAAAGTGTGGATTAGACATGGTGTTAGTCTCATGCATAGTTTGATGTTTTAATTTTGTTTTTGGAGACTCAATGTAATTGGTTATTTGTAATACCTGATTTTTGGTCATTAATGCGATGAAATGGTTATAAGAAAAACATATGTGACCGTAATTTGTACATTGGATGATAATATAAAAAAATCATATGATGCATAAGAAGAAGGATAATGGACGAATAGCTAGGAGTTCATAAGGGAGGAAAAGGGGGGGCTCAAGGGGCTTAGGGGCTAAGAATAAGAATTTATTTCTACCTGAATATTATTAAGACTGTTTTTTGGGGATTATCAATAGTCCTTCTACCTCAATACTCGTTTCCAAAGTGAGATATGCAGACTTCTCACAAAATCATGTGATTTGTCCTTTGCATGCCAATATATTCTATGAATTTTGGGCATGGAAAATATTATCGATGTTCATTCTTCCTTGAATTTGGATTAGATACTAATCTGTAATAGTTCTATAGCCACATATACTATGAAGAATAAAACCATAAGTTTGAGGAAATTATCACTCTATGCAGTGATAATTGTTGTGATTAAGAGAAGTTATTTACCATTGATAATTGCTTGAATCCTAGCATAGAGATTTATTATCTAGCTTGTGTTCGAGCCTATAATATCCACTTTTACCCCTACTCTTTTGTAATAGATGTACAAATGTAAAATGCATTATGTAGAAGTTCCTGATGAGGACCTAAATGCCAAATCCCCATCAGTAAACTCTGTATGTAATTTCCTAAGTCATTTTATATTGTGAATTTGTAGACTTAGGATAATGAAGGATTTATGCAATAAAACGATGGGGGCACGAATCCATTAGGGGGAGAGGCTTAATGGCTGGAAGGACATGAGTATGATGATGGGTGTCATCATGGTGTTGCAGGAACTTAAAGAGAAGTGAACTGTGAGGTTCACTAAAGGCTCACTTAAGCTTAGAAGTTAATGATGAGTCATGGATAGGGACACTAAATAAACTATTATCCGCCACAAGGCATTAAAAAACTCCCAAATCCTAACTTTTAACATTAGGCTAATTATTACTAAGTGTTATTACCTAAAACTAAGTAATTCCTATGGATACCATTGATATCCCAGTCTTGGCAAGGGATGCCATGAAAAGTTAAAAAGATCATAAAATAAAAACGAACTATTATCTTTATATTTTTACCTAGAAAGAGAAAAGATAATTTGGTGAGGATTGTATTACTTTGAAATTATTATGCAATATGAATCCTATATATATGCATCTATATATGGTGGTTCTTAGAAAAACTATTATTACAATTAGTTATATTATTATTATTATTATTTGTTGTTATATATATCTACTACAAAGTAATTTAAATAATTACCATGACAAAGGTATTATGAAAAGTGAGATTAAAAGTTATTAAGATTGAACCATCATATTAAGTGAAGGGGTTTGTATACCTTATAAGGTGGAAAATGAAATGAAGGTAATTTTTCCACCTAAGGCACCGCGCAAAGCATACTATTATTTTTATTATTATAAATATACTTGATAACTAATCACTGAGGTATGTAGAAGAGGTGTTCACTCTCGTAACTATTTTGGTGAAGTATTAAATATCTTAATTACAATTGTCTTGACAACCGTTTCTTGAAAGTAGTTAGGGTTCTCCTCAAAGGAGACTCTAAAGAGGTTGCTTGTTGTTTCTGCGTGGGAATGGTGGTTGGAAACATTAATTGTACAAATCCTTTCCCGGGATCTTTTTTATGTTTTTTTTACACAAACAAACCCTTGATCAAGCAAAATCCTCGAACGAGGGCTTGAAAAGACCTCGATTGAGGTCTATGTAAAACCCTCGATCGAGGTCTCATTTAGCCCTCGATCGAGGGCCTAAAAAACTATCCGAAATCCCTTTTCACTACAGAATGAAAATCTGGTCTTCCTTTCAAAGGCTTAAACTATGTCATTAAATTCACCTTAATGGGAGGAGTTGATACCGTTGGATTCGTCAATGAATCCTCTATCCATATACATGTAATTTACGATTTTTTTTTATCTTCGTATGTCATTTGTTTTTAAATTTACCCTAAAGCTTACCCTAAAAAACCCCGTCGACAACTTCGAATGAGCTCAAAGATAAATCAACAACATTCAAAATACACATCCAAAAAATTTGAAAAAGTATACTAGCGCTACATCAGTGCGTCCTCTTCAAATTGGTATTTTTGGTTTTGCAAATTATGCAAACAATCAAAATATTTGGCGCACACACGGACATGTGTGCAAAATGTGACTGAGATATTAACTGGTCAGTTTCAAAAAATAATAATAAATATAATTTTTTGAGAAAAATTAAAAGAAAAATATGTATGCACTAGTGCATTCGGTCTAGATCATGTTCACATATTTCATTTTTTTAAATTATTACTTTAACATTAAATTATTTTGCACACACACATGCCACTTGTTAATTGCTCTTCAAATTTTTAAGGACACATGTTTCATTAAATGAAAATTTGACAGGATAAATGACATTGGTATATTTTTTTAAAAATATCATTGGAAAGCCAACATAATTCTCTACATTTCTGTTTTTAACCGCATGTCGAAATTCATATGGCGAATATGAGTTTCAATGGATTCAATTTAATATATGGGTAAAATTTCCATTTTTCATCACCATATTTGGCCAAAAAGAGTTACCCATCTTCATGGAATCACCCATATTCCTTAACCCCTATAATCCTAACCATCTAATCCTAACCTCTTAAGTCTCTATTCAAATAAGAATTAACTCCTAATCCTTATAACTTATATAACCCAAACTCTTAACCTTTCTAATAACTAATGCATGTCAACCTTAACTCCTCACCTGAAACACCTAATCCTTTGTAGCATGTATAAATCCTAGCCACTACTATCCATCAAGTCCAAGCACATAAACCAACTAACCCATAGAGTCCCTAACATATAATCCATATTATCAATATTGCTAACCAATATAATCCCAAAATGATAACATGAATTATACCTAAATATTATAACCCTTAATCCCGAATCCCTAACCCTTAACTTGTATAAGCTCTAATACTTGAGAAACCTTATCCATAATCCCTTACTAGCCATTGACCCAAACAAGCCACAATCCTTAACCCTGATAAGCCAATAAATCCAAACCCTTGACTCTTCGAACTTGTATCCTCATAATTCTTATCCCTTATCAACCTTAACCCTAATAACACTCAATAATTATAATTCCTAACACACTAAAACTATAAATTATTTAATATTATAGGGCATAACCACCAGAACCCTTAATTCATGTAACTCCTAATCACTAACTCTCATCAATACTTACTATTAATGTACATAACATATCCATTATAACCACCAAACCTTATGATATCTTACCAATATAATCATTATCCCTTGTAATCATTAACCACTATGACCCTTAACCAATAAAAATATTAATCCTTAACTATTATATCCATTAAATAAAAACCCAAATAAACCCCAACCCCTATAACCCCTAACCCTTATAACCTCTAATCCTCATCAAGCCTAAACTCTTTCATCAAACAACCAATCCTTAAAACCTATAACCCATAGCCAATATAAACCTAATGACTAATTGATATCATTCCTAACCCCTATAACCCTTAGCCATTGTAAACTCTTAACCTTATCTCCTAATAAATCACCTTTAAAACTTATAACCCTTAACCACTATAACATATATCCCCTATAACAACTAGAGAAGACATGCTATAATTTCTAGGTTATGTCCTATAACCCATTTTGAATAGAATAAAAAAGACATAACTCATAACCACATCACCTCTAACCCTTCATACATGTCCCACTTCGACTATGATGTAACCCCTTTTGATTATAAACCTTAAAACCTAAAGTTTGTATCCCCCTAATTCCTACTAGTAATAATTATAACCCTTAAACCTAAAGTTTGTACCTCCTTAACCCTTACTAATAATAATTATAACCCTTAACACCTATCACTCTAAATCTCCTAATCCATAAACCTTTCGCTTAATCCATATAAACCCATACATTTTTAAAACCTAGCCCATATAATTGTTTATCCCTTAAGTTTATCACTCCTAACGTATATAATCCATAATCCATAACTATTACAACCTTTAACCCATATAAAACATGACTCATAACTTCTAACCATCTTAACCCTTAACCAATAATCCATATAACACTTAATGTCTAAATTCAAACCCATAACTCTAGTCTAATATCTCGTACAATTCCTATATCTCATGGTAAACCACATCACCCTAATCCTTAACTTCTAACCATTATAACCGCTGTATATCATTCTTAATCTGTAATTGCTATATCCACTAACAAATATAATACCTATATTTTGAAATCTATAACCCTAACTATCGAATTACTTCTAAATTTGCTCATACTTTACCAGTTACCATTATACCTAACCTTCTTAACCATTGTCTACCAACACCTAAACTAAATAATTTGTAACCTATTTAACCACTAACCTCTAATCCCTTATTCATACAACCTTATCCCATAATTCCCAACCCTTAATCTGTCTAATCTCTAAATAGAAACCACTATAATCCATAATCCATAAGACCCCTAGTCCTTAATCCCTATCAACATCTACCAAAAAATGTAATCTCTAATATTTATATCCCATGACCCCCATCAAACCTAACACTTGCCCCTCTCCCTTATTACTTCTATCACTTATATTCCACTACCCTAAAAAACCTTAACTAACTTGTTATTCCATAAAAATCATAAACTTTAACTAGTAAACTCTCCAATCCATCATTTTCATCACCCGTACAATCCCCAACATTTATGCATCATAGCCTCTAGTATACCTAGCCCCAAACCCTTAATTGATATAATATCTCGTACTACTCACCTCTTAACCATGCCCAGTTCTAACAACTCTTATAACATCTTACTTATATAATCTCTTTAGCATAACAAATATAACCCCGACCCTTATGGTTTGTAAACCCTTTCATCCCCAACACTTAATCGATATAAACATTATCCCATATATCCCCTAACCATACAACCGTAATCCCCAACCTATAACTAATGTATTACATAATATGTTATACCTATAAACCCTAATTTTACAATGGTAAACCCTTATAGCCAGTATCACTAAACCATCATAACCCCTAACAAGTAACCTTTATAAACACCTAACCCAAATAATCATTCACCATATCACCCCTAACCTCCCACTGCATACCTCTAAAAACATAACCATTGATCCCTATAACCCCTATGTATTAACACCTATAACCATTAACCCCCATTAACTCAAAACCTTATCACCGTTAACCCCAAACCATAAATTGTTTCTATGCTTAAAACATATAACCCCTTACGTGTTACCCGCACCACCATTAACCCATATTTTGGATAAAATATAATGATTATAAATCCTCATTGTTAGCCACCAGAAATTCATAACTAGCAACCAATATTGCTTAGAACCATTTAACCCCTAAATCCTATTACCCTAAACCCTAACCCATAACCGTTAACGTGTATAACTATTAAATCCATACTGTTATCATCCTTAAATTATATCAAATATAAACCCCAAAAACTATAACCTTAAAATATTTACCTATAAACCTTATCCCACAACCATTATAAGCCTAACTCCTACAACCTTAATCCCTATACCCTCTAACCCTTAGAATTGAAAACTCACCAGATCACCTTAAAGATCTCATCTCATACCCCTAACCAATGACCTCTATAACCTCTAGGTGTCATTTAACATAAAACCTTTCTATGTAATCCCCACCACTAAATTTTTATCGCATATAACACCTATTAGGTTACGCCCAACACCATTAACCCATATTATGTATAAACTGTAATTAGTATAACCCATCACCCCTATCCATAATAACCCTTAACCAATAACCCATAATTCACGTAACCATTTGACCCATAAATCTTATCACCCTAAATCCTATCCCATAACCCCAAATCCTTATAACCCCTAAATATTTCTAACTAATAATCCATATAATTCATAACATATTAACATCAACCAACAAAACCCCAAAATGGTAACCTAAATAATCCCTAACCCATATACACCATAACCCTATCACCCATAAACATTGAATTATAATATTCAAATTGTAACATATATATCAAATAATTGTTATTGGAACTAAATGATAACAAAGAATAAAAGAAATACTTAAACAAAATCCTTATAAACACTATCACATTTAAACCTTGATCCTAATCATCCTTGACCCATAGTCAATAATGAAGAAACCCTTAACTCTAACACGAATAACAACTAACCCTAAATTCTTGACCAATAAAATCCCTCCTAACCATAAAAATTATAATCCCTAGACCCCATGATCCATGACCCTTATACCCTATCATCCATTATCCCTATACCATATTACCCCTAACCCTAAAAATGTATAGCCCCTAAACCCTTTCACACTTAACCCCCACTACCCTCATCCCCTATGCCACAAATATTAATATTTGGAATTTGTAATCAGCATAATCTATAGTCCATGTCACTACTAATCTCTATTACTTATATTCAATATAAACCCATTCTCGACCCTAACTACTATAATCCATAGCATATAACCACTATAATCCCTCACTAGTAACCCCTACCACTTAGAAGCACTATAAGCACGAGCCCTTATGAACCCTACCATCTATAGTAAGCTCATTTTTATAACCTTTACTTGTATGGACTTTATAAGAATTTAGTAGTGTTAATCCCAAACAACTTAACCCTTAAATCCTAGTTAACCCAAAACATCTTAACCCCCTAACCCACAAGCTCTAAATCCCCAAACCCCTAAGCACCTAAGCACATAAGCACTTGGGGATTATGGTTTAGTTAAGGTTTAAATGCCTTTAGGGTGGAGGGGCTCTAGGAATAAATGGACAAATATGTATTTATTGGGAAATAAATTCACTAAACGTTACCCACCGAACAAAGCAACATTATACAGGGGCGCACATGCAGTAGTAGCGTGTAAATGCTCCTTCCGCATGCATGCCCCTACTGGACATGGAAATTTTCAAATGACCCGCGCTCTTCTCCCACGTTTTTTCGCTCATATTGCAGTTTTTTCACTCTTCTCACACACAACTCAACAATCACTTTCATTTTGGATTGAATTCACACACCTCTTGGAGTTTATTTTGCAATTTGGATTGAATACACACTAGTTGGACTCTATTTGCCTCTTTGGATTTAATACACACCAGTTGGACTCTATTTGGATCTTTGGATTGAACACAAACTAATTGGAATCTATTTGGATCTTCGGATTGAATTCTCATGCTGCTTGGACACACTTGAACTCTTCTTACATCTAGTGGATACATCAATAGACCATTTTACATTGCAAACAAAGAGCAATCCTTGAGGTACGGTGACATTTTTTCCTTATGAATTGTATTTTATTCTTCATTCACTTTGTTTGAATTGTATGTATTATAGTTTTTCCTCATGAATTGTATTATAAATGTATTCTAGTATTCTTAATCTTCATCATAAACAATAAAAAGCATCTTACCACAAAAAAACTACAACATGCACCAAACAATGCTTTCAACCTTCCATAAAGATAACCAAAAAAACTTGCTTCCATCACCACCAATAACCTTTCATAATCACACAAATCCATCCAATACACAAACATTTTCTGAATTCCTCATGATTTGACTAAAACAACTCACACAAACACCAAAAGAATCAAATTCTTAATCTTTAGGAGCGATTTTTCCTCATCCAAAACATGAATCTGATTCTTGTAGGAGCTTCTCCTTTTATAGGAAAGGTGCTCCTACTAACACCACATACCACCATCCAATACCATTTACTAACTCAACCTATTGTCAAAAGACCATGTGCCAAGTGCCAAGCTACCAAAATGGGGCTCATTGTACATTGTTTCAAGATGATAAAAAAACATTTGAAATTGAGGTCCTAGAGGTGATGATGTTGTTATTTATATGGCATTAGAAATAGTTTTTAATGTGATGATAAAGCATTCTCAATAGATGTTGTTGTACATTGTTTCAAGATGATAAGAATACATTTCAAACTGAGGTCCTAGAGGTGAGTTTGTTGTTATTTAGAGGCATTCTCTAATCCAACATATCACAAGAATTTGGAGCAAACAACATGGGTTCTCTATAAAAAAACCCTCTATACTATGTGAAGGAGAGAACCACCAAAATCATACATCGTAGGGTTAAATTAACTGCAAATTACAAAACCACAACAAGATCACTCACATTGAAGGAAATTTTGATTATGTGGCTAAGAGTGGATTCCTAATGAATTAGGTAAGTTTGGGGACCCAAGGGAGGATCCTCAACTAACTAATAGCCCAATATCACTTAAGGCCTAAGTGGAATCCTAATTAGAAGAGAGTCACCCAAGTGGGTTGGTTGATGTCCACTACAAGGAGTAGGGGAAGGGCATCAACACACCCCTTGGGACCCCCCCCCCCCCCCCCCCCCCCCCCCCGAGCCAACTCCCAACACATACGACAAAGAACTATATGGTCAGGGATCATTAGATGCTATCGTCAGACGCAATGCCCACACACACATGTAGTGAATATAGTACATACATAAGAAAAACATATACTATATCTAAACATGTGAACAATGAAGGACAAATGTGAAATGAGGACCCTACCATGGTAATAAACATAAAATGGGAAACCACAACCACACATTTAGAAAAACGTGAGGCTGCACTCAAAATGACGGAATTCACCACACTACAAGCCTATGCCATTAAGATGGATAGCAGGACCTTAATGCCAACCTAGGTTGGATTGTGCATTTCTGAAATATTATTAAATACCACATCAATATTTGATTGAATAACTGTATGATCGGCACCAGTAACACAATCTCTATCCATGTACACAGTAATGGGATGTTGAGAGAAAAAAAGATATTTGGTGCACCACTTCGATAAATTTTTTTGATAGTTGCAATGAACTCATGCTACCTTCTTTCTTGCGACCATATTAGTTTTCTCTATATGTCCAATGGAAAGAAAACAAAACATACTTCCATGACCATAGTTTACATTGTACACTTAGGAAGATAACATGCATAGGTTTGCACAGTACGTGATCAATTGCTACAACGAGTTTTAAAAATCTTGCACATTATACAAGCCATATTACCACTCAATGCATAAATCTTGTCTACATCTTGTGTCCCTTCTATCTTATTCGTGGTAAAAGTTTGTTTTCCTCACTTCATAATTGAAAAAATATCTTATTTGTTATTTTTTTGAGGGGGTGATATTCTTCTTTTGTTTAAGAACATATTGAAGATGGGAAACATACATAATAATAAAATAAAGTATAGAAGGAACGAACTGCCCCCTGAAAAGGCTAATGAGATAAGAGAAAATTCCAGGTTGTACAGGAAAAACGTAGACATCAAAATGTCAGTTCCTTAGATCCTAGTGCAATGCATGCCACGATGACCTTGGGTTCATCAGGATAAGTGAAAAATATGTGGGTAATAGATCCCTCTCAGAATCCATCATCAAGTGATAATCCAATGAATAATCCATCGACAAGCAATGATGAAATGGCTCAAGTCAATCAAATATTGATTTATGCTGAGTATGCAAGGATGGATGTTAAACGATTTTTTAATTGTCAACCTCCCCAAGAATAGTACACACATGTCAAACACACTCCCTTACATGAACAAATTATGAACAAAGTGCCACAACAAACCAGTGATGAGACTCATACTTCTTGTCCAACTCCCTTCCTTCAACTATCAAGTGGATGATGAAGAAATCCTAGATGTATTCATGTGGATTAAAGTTCCTTTTTAGGACTTGAAGGTAAGTTGTCTAAACGCACTATTGATTTCCATTATACCAAGATCATCAAAGATTTTTTTGAATTGAAAAGCGATGCAACAAAATGTCAATTGTTACTAGCTTTGTTAAAATCACATTGTCTAGCTCATGTTCGGATAATTTTAGGCGTAAATTTAGTTAGAATTTCATAGGAAAATAGTCATGTTGTTATAAATATACAATCCGCATTTAATTTGATTCGAAAAACTTCTGTACAAAAGATCCTAATGTGGCCTGTCGTGTACTGTCATAATCGATTGTAGACAAATCCGCAAGGCAATGTCACCTGCTATCAAACACATGTAAAATATTTAAAGTAGATAGAAAGACTCTTCAAAAGTATTATGCTATTAGAGAAAAACTTGAGACCCTACGCCAAAAATATTGTTGGGCCTTTGTTGGTAGGTAACCTCGTTCAGACATGAAGCTAATTGATGTTGTTAAAGAACTAGTACAAAAGTTTTGGCATTATAACAGTAGACTGTCATCGAATCAAATAGATGTGCTAAATTTGAGAAAATGTGTTAAGGGATGTGAACCCCATGTCAAGCACTTCCTTGACATGACACAAATGGAACTCTATGAGATGTTCAATAATGATAACACACAATTGAACTTGGGCCAAAGTTCCTTTGAAAATGTAAACCCCGGTATGTTATAGTTTGCATTGATCGTAATACATGTTGATGTAGATACCATGTAGAATTTGAGTACTATTATGATACATATAGACATATACTTTGTAATTTGAATACTAACATTGTGCAGGACTTCCCATTGTTACAACCACTAAATGCGTCCATAGAATTTATCCATAGTATCATGTGTCCAAGACCTGAAGGACAAAAATATTATAAAAAATCATGTTTATATGGGTCATGTTCCAAGTGCAATGGATTTGCATTATTGAGCCACTGCATCCATGAAAGGGAGGAGCATGAATTTGGGAGGATGTCAGTAGAAATGCAGAACTTCAAGTACGTAACATATCAAGTAGATAGTGTGAAGGAGAGAAAAAAAATTGCATTGGTGAAGTCTGAGGTAATATAAGTTTGCATACTTTCATACTATAGATGTTGAATTTATACATATATATTCATATTTTAAATGTCACATTGTATTAATTCCCTTGGTTTTGTGGAACCATGTACAAATTTGCAATTTCATGAAGGAATTCTACAAAAATACCGAGCAATATGTACAACATGTCCATATAGCATGATGGAAGGATGAACAATATAGACAGTGTAGGGACACCTTTCCCAATGGCACCATATTGTTGGTTGTGGAATTTGCTGAAAAATACACCCTACAGTTGCAGAATGAGATTCAAAGTCAATGCTACCATTAAGACCATGTTAGCATAATAGTCCATACCACGTATAGGAACGCACTAGAGAGCAACAATGACAAGAGGATAATATTGAAAGAGACAAAATTCTACATCGGCGATGACATGTGCCATGACTTGTATTATGTTCAGCATCACTTCATACTTTTCTATGAATATCTCAAGGAGAGAGATATGCATATGGATCAGCATTAGATATGGTCAGATGGTTGTGCATGCCAGTTCAAAAATGCATGTGTATTCCATTGGTTGAGTATTTTGCACAGGACTTATGATGTGCCGCATATATGGAACTATTTTGAGGCGAGGAATGGAAAGGGAGAGCATGATGGGGTTGGAGCATGTCTCAAAACTGCCCTATGAAGGGAGGAGATGAGTTTCATGAAAAACCCTCATATCCAGGATGCAGAATACATAGTTTATTGGTGCTCTACAAAAATGTTAGATTGAACCATAGAGCAGCACACACCAACAGGTAGAGGACATGTTGTCAGAAATTTTTGGCAAGTGGTTGATATAGATCGATAATGTTCTTATAGTTTTAGTACTATACAAGGGACTCATGGATTTCATTCGGTTAGAAGCTCAGAAACCCCTTATTTGAAATATGGAAGTGAAAACTTGCTTTCTTTTGTGGGCCTTGTAGAAATGGTGAGTGGGATGAGTGTGAATCAACGGATTGGGTTGATGAATGGGATCATGTATCAATTGCAGTAGACCCATGTGTAGTTGCTCAAACAATCTAGTTAGAGGAAGGCCAGTATTCTATTTCGAATGACTATGATCATATATTTTATCTTGTACAACCAGGTAAATATTTCTGCATTCATATCTTCATTACCTTCTTGTTTTTTTAATTAACCATGTTATCAAACCACTACTTGATGGAATTTGATCGTAAAATACATTTTTTGTAGGACACATCTATGCAGTTGTAGCCTCGACAGACATTGCAATTGGCACAGATTATTGGTTGGAAGGGTGCAGCCAGAGGAAGAAAATCCTCCTTGTATCAATAAATGATAGTGAAGGCATTACCTTTTCGACTAGATCGATGGTTGTTCATGGAGAATATCTTACAGTAGATGGAAGGGAACCAAAGAGCAATGGCTACACATACGTGGATTATAGACCAGGTCCACGGGTGTATCACTTTACGAACTTGATCATTGGTACAAACATCCAACTACAAACAATGTCAATGAAGTCATCAAACAAGGTACACTACTTACTACCTCATGCAGATAAGAAGAGGTTGTTTGAGACAATAAAAAAAAAAGAGGATCCCAAATGCCTAATTGATTAAGGTACATAGTATAGTCATGTGATTATTTATTCATGCATGTCTAATGTTATTCATGTTAGATAGTTTATTTCATGTTATGTAGATCTTGTTATCTTATATCGTTTATTTGATGTTTATGTTATGTTTGAGTTAATATTACAATACATTGATGTTTTACACCATTATATGTTCTACACCAATCAATACAATTCAAGTTTCCATCCCTTTAGGAAAATTTCACATGCATAAACAAGATTTGAAAAATCATCTTATATAGAATATATATAACAGAAGAGAGCACTTCAAGGAATATATACAAATGGATGTGTGTTTTGTTGTGATGTTTGGATATACTCTCTCCTTCCTCTATCTATATGAGAGGTAAGGGAGCCCAACAATATAACTCAAGTCAACTAACCATTATAAATAAAGCTTACTAAACATATGTAATCCACACACTAGCGAAGTGCTACACTTGTAGAGTGCAAGTGTCAAGATCCAATTATGATGTCCTGCACAATAGGGACCCAAGGTGATGTACATATGTATGGAAATACCCTCAATCCATATCCAATCCTCCAAAAAGGAAACCTTGGAACCACATGCTATATATGGATTGTGTCCCTCCTCCATAATATACATTTATCATCGTATCTTGTAGGGTGTTCTCCCACCAAGTGAATAATCCATGTGGCCATCATGCACGGTGTCTACCATGGAGTCTACATATCTTAATTTCTCAAGGGATACAAGTGTGCATATCAATCACAGACCATCTCTTGTGATACAATCCATCTCAAACCATTCAAGGGATAATCCATGGCTCTATACTTTGTAATAATCACATTATCTATGACTCTTGAATCACCCTCAACAACGTCCTCCATTAAGGCATCACACCTCTCTAATGAATAACTAGAATGTGCATGGATGAATTCAATCTCATCATCACACCTCTCATCCTCTATATAATTGGAAGTCGCATGGATGGAAGAAACAAATGATATAAATATCTTGGGTGGTACAATCACCCCTACATGCTCCTAGGCCACTAGATCAATAATGTTGACATTCTCGTTGATCACAAAAGGAGATCCTTACACACTAAAATATCTCACAATCACACTATACAGATTGGAATCTAGATCAATAATGTTCCTTCTAAGAAATAAAAGGCCCTACCAACGTATCATTGGGAAGTGTGAGTGTTATTAGATCAGTAAGTAAATTTTAAAGTCCACCCACATTTTTCTGAAATGGACACTAGTATATTCATAGAGACCTAAGCTATCCCCAGATACTGCGGCTCCCACATGTTCATATGGCCATTATGGATGTGTTTACAATGGCCCTGATCTATCCCTAGAAACCAAAAAAAAAATCTAGCCCTGTAAATCCTAATGTGGATGTAGAACCCTATAGACCCAATTTGGAATCCTTATCTTTCCCTAGATACCTAATCTAGCAATATAGAACCTAATCTAGCTTATAGACCATGATCTAGCCCTATAAACTAGCTAAAAACAAATCTAGCCCTTGAAATCCTAATCTGGACCTAGAATTCTAGAGGCATGATCTAGAATACTTATCTTTACCTAGAGACGTAATCCATCCCTAGAGACCTAATCTAGCCATATAGAACCTAATCTAGCTTATAGACCCTGGCCTAGCCCTAGAATCTAGACAAAAACCAATATATCCCTGGAAAGCCTAATGTGGACCTAGAACCCTAGAGACCAAATCTAGAATCCCTATATTCCCCTAGAGACGTAATATAGCCCTAGAGACCTAATCTAGCCATATAGAACATAATCTAGCTTATAGAACTAGTCTAGACGTAGAATCCAGACAAAAGAAAATCTAGCCCTGGAAATCCTAATGTGGACCTAGAACCCTAGAGACCTGATCTAGAATACTTATATAGCCCTAGAGATGTAATCTATCCCTAGAGACCAAATATATCTATATAGAACCTAATCTAGCTTATAGACCCTGATCTAGCCCTAGAATCCAAACAAAAACAAATCTAGCCCCGAAAGCCTAATGTGGACCGAGAACCCTAGAGAGACCTGGTGTAGAATACTTATCTATCCCTAGAGACATAATATACCCGTGGATACCTAATCTATCCATATAGAACCTAATCTAGCTTATAGACCGTGATCTAGCACTAGAAACCAAACAAAAACAAATCTAGCCCTGGAAAGCCTAATGTCGACCTAGAACCCTAGAGACTTGATCTAGAATCCTTATCTTTCCCTAGAGACGTAATATAGCCATGGATATCTAATCTATCAATATAAAACCTAATATAGCTTATAGACCCTAGTCTAGTCCCTAAATTAACCCTTTACCTCCCCTCACTGATGTCCTTATCCTCTAATGCTCTAAGCCCTTAACACTATAACACCTTAGACCTTAGTGCCCAACCACTTAAAACGTAACCCCCTAACCCCAGATCTATTAATCCCTTTACCTTGAAATCCCCTAACTGATAAACCCCTTAAGTCCTTTAATTGTTTACATGTAATCCTTCAACCATTAGCCCTCTAAGCTTTATTTTACCCTATATAGGTAAAATAATTCTTTACCTCTACACTATGTTTTCATGTGTGACCTCCCTTGTGCTAGCGTACCATGCATTTTCTTGTGCGATCTACATTTTCATGTGTTCTCTTCGTTTTCATGAGAGCTCTATGTTTACTTGAGCTCTCTCCCTCTAGGTTGATCGTTCCTCTCTCGGATTTGGCATTCTTTCTTGGGATTGTGCATTAGTCTCTAAGCTCTAATTTACCCCTTATATGCCTTTAACCCTTTATCCCCTTCACCATGAATTCCTAACCTCATAAACCCTAACACACTAATCCCAAAGCACTAAATCAATTAACCCCTAAGGCCCCTAACCCCTAAACCCCCTATCCACTTTATCTTCAATCCCACAACCCCTAACCCCTAATACCTAGTCCACCCCTAACCCCTAAACAGTCTAACCCATATTACTTAAAGCCTGAAACCCCTAAATTCCTAAGTCCTTAACCCTAGAAACAATTAAACCTTTAGTTGCTTGGGCCATAAACCCTAACCCATTAAACACTATCACCCTAATCATTGAGCCCTAAATTCCTTAACCACTAAATCCCATAACCCATAAAACCCCCTATCTGCTTAACTCTCTAACCCATTAATCTTTAAACTTGTTAACAAATTTATGCCTTTACCTCTAAACTCTTAACCCATAACAACTAAGTCCTAATTAACTCCCTAGCCCTAAAACCCCTAGCCGATAATCACTAAACCCCAAAACCCATAAACCCCTAGAAAATCCTAATTCCTCATCTCCTAGAAGCAATTCATCCCTTAAACCACAAGCCTTTAATCCTTTAACGCCTTGACACTTAACCCTGAACCAAATCAACCCTAACATCCTAACCATAGAGCCCTATAACCCTTAGCCTATAAATATGCTAACCCATGAAGGCCTCACCTCTTAAATAACCACCAATCCCCTGACCCTTATGTCCTTAACTAGTAAGCCCCTAAGCCCTTAATTCTTACAAACCCTTAACACTAGTGCCCTTAACGCTTAACCTATTGAACCCTAACCCTGTAACATTGGTTCCATCAATCCCTTAACCCCTAAAGCCCCTAATTCGTAAACCCATTTATCTCTAAGCACTTAACACTCAACACCTAAGCCCTATTTTATCCACAAACTCTTAAGCCCTTAATGTCTAACCTCTAAAACCCTAACCACCTAAACCTGGATACCTTAAACGAGCCATATAATGATGACCTAATCTCTAAATCTTTAGACCTCTAAATATTTAAACATGTTAACCACTTTATGCCCTTACCTCTAAACACTTAACCCCTAACCCCTAAGTCCTGGTTAACCCCCTAACCCTAAAACCCCTAACCCATAACCCCTGAATCCTAAAACCCATAAATCCCTAGAAACCAATCTGTAATGTCCCTAAAATCGTAAGATAAAAAAAAAATCCTCTTCTTGCTAAATTACCTAACATAGATTATATATTTATGAGATTTCCCTACAGTGATGTGAAAAGTATTGGTACTTGCATTTGCCATTTCAATGTGTTAAGAAAACTTCTATCAAGGTAACTTTTATCGTTCAAACTCTTGTGCGGAAATAATTTAGGATGAACATATGGGTGTAAGGTTTTGCCATGCCATACTACTAGTTGTCTCTATTCTTCTTACTTGATCTGAATGTATGTTTGAAATGTCAATTGTCTAATGTCAATTCTCAGGCATGATGCATCTGATGAGGGAAGTTGAAACACCCTGAATCTTTGGGGTTTGATTAAACACTTCTGGCGGAATCATCGAGATGTAAGGTGTGAATAGGGGAATTCCTATGGACTTACTTGGCGATTATGCTAACGTCTATTTTAGTTGTTGTCTTCAACACAGGTGTCCCTTGGTGGCCATATGGTTGGCAACTATCCTATGTAAAACTCTAAAGGTGGAACCACCCCTTATGCAATCGTGAAGGAGTTGAGAACCTTGTCCTTGTATTAATGGCTTAAGGGTATTGCACCCACACAACTATATAAATAGTTTGATAAATAATTCAAATTGTAAGTGTTATTGTGGTAGTTGTAAGTATTAACACCACACGTGATAGTCACGTGGCTTTGGCCAGCTAGATTAAGGCTTTGAGCGAGGGTTACCTCCAAGTTTTGCCAAATCATGACTTCATTTGGTCTATTGGCTGCGAGGGTTTTTAGCTTTGTTTGATGTGGTTATGCCTGGCCTGAGCTATGCTCATGGCTAGGGTAGGGTTTGGATAACACGAGTATGATGCAGAGGTCATCTCACAGGTAAATGATGTCCACGCTATTACTGTAATACTTCTCCTCTCATTTCTAATTTTAAGAGCTGCTTCTGACCCTAACTTGGTTTCTCTTTCACGTACTGATAGGTATGATGACTCTTTGCGTGGCCAGAAGGAGAGGCAATATGACTCACCACATATTTGGACTGGTAAGTCCCAGGTTCTTTCACCCCTTTCACCCTACCTCTCTCGGTGGTTTCGAGAAGGGTTTAATAAGTTGGTAATGGGGAGATTCGTGATGCCTTTGGTCACTTAGACTTGGAATCTCTAGAGAGGTCGCCTTTGGCTTGACCAAGTGTCTGGTACATTGTTGTAATAATAATGTGATGGGTGAATCTACTAAGGGTTTTGGTCTTGGTTGCTTTCAGCTTAACCATGCCTATGTAAATACATGATTTGAAAGAATAGATTTATCTGTATGGAACTCGGATTTAAGGTTTTGTAACGGATAAAAGGACTTCTGCGATTTCACTTCTATGAAGTTTGAAAAGCCTTGTGAAGATACTATGGCCACTGTACTTATTTTTTTTAACTTGTGCTTTGTCAGTCTATGAATGTTGATGGAAAGTCTGGGTCTTAATTAATGGAATCCATGCTAACTAAATGTGTCTTAACTTTGCTCTGTCCTGCGTTTTTTTCTTTCCTATCGCGTAAAAGAATATATCAAGATGTATTTGTGATTCTATCCTGTAGCTAGTCAATTTGTATTTCTAAGTAGCAATCTGTAAATGCTAGTTCTTATGGTACTCCTATCAGTTGACTAGTTTATAGGGAATTTTCTGGGCAATGTGTGCTCTCCGGAGATTTGATACTTAGACCTATGTTTATTAAATTTATTACGAAATGGACTTCCTACAGTTAGGCTAAGAGATTCCATCTTAGATCTGGGGGTCGTGCCCATCAGAGTACTAAAAAGGTATGCATTTATATTTATATGAAATAGTAGCTTTTGTTTTGACTGTTGCGTGTTTGATCATGATTTCTAAGGAGTAATTCGTGGTTTAGCTACAACCTGCTAGTTGTATTGAATCGTGTTTTGACTTCTGGCAACTTTTAAATAATGGGAACACCCCAGTTCTTCCTATGGATTCTAACTTACTGTTTGCAAGGATGAATGTTTAGATAATCATAGAACAAGTTTTATGGTTGCTGTGTATTCAATAAATTTGGTTTGATGTGATCCACCTTTTGATTGGGGATGGGGTTCGATCCATGAGACTTGGGATTATAACCCATATTAAAAATTCATAATACTATTGAGTGTTGATGTATATGTAACTTCAGAATGTATTTCATATATGTATATTGTACTCCTATAGAGATGGTATTATTCCTCTATAGAGAAGTGTTTGTATTCCTATAGAGATGTTATTATTCCTCTATACGGAAGTGTCGTCATTTATATTATAAGTGTTGTAACTTATACTTGATGGGTTATTAGACCACCTTGTTGGGGTCGGCCCTTTATAAGTCATGTGGGTTGAAGGGTTATTAGACCACCCTATTGGGGGTCGGTCATGTGGGTCAAAGGGTTATTAGACCACCCTGTTGGGTGTCGACCTAGTCAGCATTATGTTATGTGGTTAAGTAAAGGCCGACCTAGTAAAGGTTATTAGGAAAGTCAAGTCAAGTATAAATAGAGTGCGGGAGGCACTCTATTTGATCATTCTATTTTCTCACACACTCTTTGGAGAGTGGCACGCTTGTGGAGGAGGAGAAGTTGCTTCTAGGAGATGCCTATCTCTTATGCTTGGGTTGTATCATTTCTTTATCTATCTCTGAGGAAGTTATTAGGGTTTTTCACCTTTATGGTTTTCCCCAAGAAAACTCTGTGTCTCTTGTGTGCTTGCATTATTGTGTCCATGATTGATATGTTGTACATGTTATTCTCTCAGTTAAGATCTTAGATTAGATTGAAGTAAATTATGAAAAACTAACATGGTATCAGAGCTAGCCTGAAAGAAGGCATGGTATGGCATGTATGACACTTGTTGCACTTGTGATGATTGGGCTTGATATAGAAAAAACAAGTCATCGTAGCACTTTCACTATAAATCCATTTTGGAAATGTTTTTGGATCTGAAACTTTTACAGGTTAAATATCAGATCCCCATGTACCTTGTGTCCAAAGGAAAGCTTCTAATGCATTGTACTTTGTGTTTTATGATCTGTACAATCTAGGGTTTCTTCCTCTTCCAGATATGAGTCATAAATAGGTGACCTAGGAAAAAAGGTCATAACTTGGGCTAGGAAGCTCCAAATGAAATTTCATAAAAAGTGACAGGTAGTGCACGGACTGTAATTTCTTAGGTAACTTGTTTAGAGGCTAAAACTGAACCAGTGACACGTGGAACGCCTTACAAGTTTGCTCTCCTGTTTTATCCCATAAACAGGTCACGTTGCGACACTTGGCATAACTCTCTCTTAGAGAATCCAATTGAGGGAAGACCTATAGGGTTAGAAATATGATAGGTCAGGTTACCATAGGTAGAATTTTCAAACCATGTGGATCGGAAAGTTCGGAGTTACACCAGAAACAATCAGGTGAATATTTCTGTCAAAACAGAATTATTTTTGAGCACCTTCATTCATGGCTTCGGGAATTTAGGGTTTCGGAGAAAGTTGGAATTTTTGTAATTGGAGACCATGGCTGGATGATACTCATAAAAATTGAAATTTAGAGACCAAGATCAGATTTTTTGGTTGGGTAGAAGGTCGGGCTTGATCAGACCCTAGTTCGGGACTTTGATTGGAAAGTGGAAAATAAGGACTTCTGCAAAAGTGGGAATTTTTGAAATCTGTGACCACCGCTGGAAGGTCCTCATAAAAATAGAAGCTTAGAGCTTTGGATCGAACCTTTTGGTTGGGCAGAAGGGTGGGATTTATCAAACCCTAGTTTGGGATCCTGTCGACAGGATCTGGAAGTTTCAAAAGCAATTTTGAGGGGTGAAACTTTGCAGTTTTCAAACTCTGAGTATACCAGCTTGATTAGCTCATCAAGGGCATATTTCTATCCTTTCAGAAGTTTGAAATTCAAAGTTTGAATTTTTAGGGTTTCCCTGACAAACCCTAATCCAGCTCCAGATCTAGTTTCTACAAATCAAGTGGATTGGGTTAATCCTAGAAGAGAATGGATTGGTCACCTACATAAGTGAAGAAGTTCCTGTTTCAGAGGGATATGAGGCTAAGGCCTTACATAAGAAGATTACAAGCAATCTCAACAGGTATGACTTATCTAGGTATGTTTCGAGATCTATTCTTGATTAAGTTTATGGTATGTTTGTCTTCATTAAGGTTACTACAATATTGATTAACTTTAGACTTGTCGTATCACCTTAATAAAATTATGAATGCAGATATTCATTGATTAGGGTTTTGACAATTATGATTGTACTAATGCATTGTGGTGTTGTATGAGGTTGATGTTGTCCGCTAACATGAAAGGTACATCAAGAAAGACAAATCATGTTCTAGTTCAAGAACATATGACCATGGTGACATGAAGACAAAGATTCATCCATTGTCATGGATCACATAGGAGATCTATTTACGAGGTATGTATCACTTGGTTCTATAATGGTTAACCTATGAGATATGCAGGTTACTGGCACAAGTCACAAAGACATCATGTGGGTATGTTAGACATAGCTAGCTAACATACTAATCCAGGCATGTTTTTCCTATATCAAGTTAGAATCCTACCTTCTGATAGGATCTCTTATATAAGTATACATGGCATGATTGATAATGATTATTCATAGGTTTGAATAAACATGGGTGTATGCATATTATGTTTCTTACCTTAATTGATGATATGACTAACCAGAAGAGTCATGAAGGTATAGGTTTCAGTAATCACGGGTTTAGGAATATTATGTTTCTTACTTTAATTTATGATATGAATAACCATAAGAGTCCTTGAATACTACTGGTTATTATTTCTGTTTGAAATGATCATGACTATACATGCTTAACATTATTGTGTTTTGATAGTATTGAGAATATACTAATAAATGTATGATTATGTATGAGATCTCAAGGATATCACAATAATGATACTTGTAAGAATGCATAGTGATCGAGTATGGATATAAGTTCAAGGACAAGTAATCCAGGAAGCAAAGATCAAGAGGGAGAACACTCCAGTATTTTCTACAAGGATGTAGATATTCAGAGGGAGTCGACCACTTCTCACAATCTACATCAGAATGGAGTTGCAGAAAGGAAGCAAAGAATAAGAGGGAGTCCACCCTACAACCAAACACAGATAAGTATTTGAATTATCATTTCTTGCATATTTGATTGTTTAATAATATTGCTCAATGATGTATATACTGATGTTCCTAGAATTAGGTTGTGTATTTTGGCATATTAGAAAAATTGCATTAATGAACAGCATACTACTAATATGCATGTAATGGGTAAGTGGCCTATGGAACTGTACAGCATTCCATTGCTACTTATCTAGAATGAAACCTCTTTGCTGACATGTTGAGAGTAGTGCAAAACTCTTAACAATGTTCTGGTAGAGATTGGAAGGCATCTAGAAAGTTACAGGATATGGATGAATGTTGTATTGAAGCATTGGCTAAAATAATTGCATGACTGTATGACATATTTCTTTATGTGTAAGAATTTCTGCTGAAAACTATGAGATGTTTCTAATCATGCAATTTAACTTGTTTTGTAGGAAAGATCGTATACCTTCACCTACAAAAGAAGGACTACAGCATTTGTTCCAGCAACAAAGATATCTATTGAAGATATTGAAGTTCCGAGGATTCGGGAAGAATGCCATGGTCAAGGAATACCAATCAATAATGAAAAATGATGTTTGGGGTGTAGTCCCAAGAACTGAAGGGAAGTTTGTTGTGACTTCCAAATGGATCTACAAGATCAAGCATGCTTTAGATGGCAGCATAGAAAAATACAAAGCAATATTTGTAGCTCGTGGTTTCTCACAGAAAGCAGGAATCGACTATGAAGAAACTCTTGCTCCTGTAGCCAGGTACACTTCCATCAGATCAATACTTGCTCTGGCTGCAGTGATGAAATGGAAGATACACCAGATGGATGTCAAGACTGCTTTCTTGAATGGTGTAGTCGAGGAGGAAGTGTATGTGGAGCAGCCACTTGGTTTTGAGACACATGAAAAGAAGTCATATGTGTGCAGGTTGAAGAAAGCCTTGTATGGCTTGAAGCAAGCTCCTAGGACTTGGGTATGATGCACTACTTTCTAGGAATGGAGGTGTGGAAAAGTGCACATAGAGTCTTCCTTGGACAAGGGAGGTATGCAGTAGAGATCCTGAAGAGGTTCACGATGATGGACTGCAAGGCCATGGCCACACCTATGGAATCGAACCTGAAGCTTCTGTGTGATGCTTCATCTGATCTGGTTGATGTCACTGTGTATCATCATATGATTGGGTCCTTGATGTACCTGACGAACACGAGACCAAATATTTACTTTGTGGTGAACACATTGAGCTAGTTTCTGACGGATCCAAGAAGTGTTCACCTAGTTGCTGTAAAGCATATTCTGAGGTACCTGAAGGGTATGGTTGACTATGGGATCAAGTATGATGCGAATCAAAAGTTTAACCTACAGGGTTATGTTGATTCAGATTGGGAAGGAAGTGCTGCAGATAGGAAGAGCACTTCTGGGTGCTGCTTCAGTATGGGATCAGGAGTGATCTCTTGGTTTAGCAGGAAGTAGTCCTACGTAGCACTGAGTACAGCTGAAGCAGAGTATGTTGCAGCTTGTTCGGCGAGTTGTGAGGAAGTATGGCTTCGGAAGCTACTGTTTGAGTTATTTGATCTCCCGCTAGAGGCTACTGGTATCTTTTGTTACAACCAGAGTTGTGTGAAGCTGTCTGAGAACCCGATGTTCCATGATAGGTCGAAACACATAGAGATCAAATATTACTATATCAGGGATATGGTGCAGAGAGGAGCAGTGAAGCTCTTGTATGTTGCGACAGATGAGCAGATTGCAGATGTGCTAACGAAGCCACTAGCCAGAGTTAAGTTCAAGTACTTCAGAGAGAGGCTTGGTGTTCTTCAGATCGATGACACTTCGAGGAGGAAGTGATGGAGACATTTGTTGAAGCCATTCCAAGCATGTCGAAAGGAGGATCCTTCACATGGTTGTGGATGTAAGTGCTGGATGATGAGCATCAAGACGATGCTCCAGTTACTAATTTGTATATGTATATGCATCATGTTGGATGCTGGATATGATCAGTTGGATAATTTATGTATGTATGCATCATGTTGGATGTTGAATATGATCAGTTGGATCATGTGTATGTATTTGTATATGTATCAGGTGGATACATTGTTTGATCAGGTAGATCATGTATGTTGATATGTATCAAGTATGATCAGGTGGATCATGTATTTGTATATGTATCAGGTGGATACATTGTATGATCAAGTAGATCATGTATGATGATATGTATTAGGAAGATACTGTGTATGCATCAGGTGGATGCATTGTATGATCAGGATGATCATGGATGATGAGCTTCAGGATGTTGCTCCAGATGACATGCGTCAGAACGATGCAGTGATGATGATCAGGATGATCATGTGTACATCAGGATGATGTATGGTGAGTATCAGGTTGATACTCTGTGGCTGTGGACAGGTTGTGCAGATAAGCATATAATAGAGCCCTGGGAGGTTTGCAGATTCTCTTGCTAGGTTTTGCCACTGGCATATAATAGCTCCCTGTGAGATCTGGCAAATTCTCTTTCGAGGTTTTGCTTTGGGAGGACATATAATAGCGCCCTGGGAGGTTTGCAAATTCTCTTGCTAGGTTTTGCCATTGGCATATGATCGCTCCCTGGGAGATCTGGAAAATGCTCTTTCGAGATTTTGTCCTATGGCATGTAAGTAGACCTCGAATATTTGGACAGGATGAAAAAGGCCTCAGATGCTCTTTCAAGGCATTGCCATGACCACATGTAATAAGTCTTGGAGATCTGGACAGGATGAAAAAGGCCTCAGATGCTCTTAAGGGTTCTTGCTTGACAAGACACTCTTTTAAGGTTTTGTGGTGGGAGTCACATGTAATAAGTCCTGTAGATCTGGACAGGATGAAAAAGGCCTCACATGCTCTTTAGGGTTCTTTCTAGTCAAGAGAATCTTTTAAGGTTTTGTGACAATCACATGTAATCTGCTCCTGGGAGATCCGACAGGTAGAGCTGTGTGCTCGTAACAGCCTGGGATGCTGCAAACAGGTTTTGTTACTCACATAATAAGTCCTGAGGATTCCACAGTATGGCTAGTGATGATGAAGACCTACAGATGGTGGGCCTACATCCAGTATGAAAAAGGACTGGCTCTGTAGAACTTCCTATGACGAGTAGATTCAAATATTGATTGAGATAGCAGCAACAATGATGATGACGATGACTCGATGACAGTTATCCAATGACGATGATCCAGAGAAGAAGACTTGTGCTAGAAGACTTGTGTCAAAGAAATACCTTCATATTTAAGAGGGAGTGTTGATGTATATGTAACTTCAGAATGTATTTCATATATGTATATTGTACTCCTATACAGATGGTATTATTCCTCTATATAGAAGTGTTTGTATTCCTATAGAGATATTATTATTCCTCTATACGGAAGTGTCGTCATTTATATTATAAGTGTCGTAACTTATACTTGATGGGTTATTAGACCACCTTGTTGGGGTCGGCGTTGTATAAGTCACGTGGGTCGAACGGTTATTGGACCACCCTATTGGGTGTTGGTCATGTGGGTCAAAGGGTTATTAGACCACCCTATTGGGCGTCGACCCAGTCAGCATTATGTTATGTGGTTAAGTTAAGGCCGACCTAGTAAAGGCTATTAGGAAATTCAAGGTATAAATAGAGTGTGGGAAGAACTCTATTTGATCATTCTATTCTCTCTCACACTCTTTGGAGAGTGGCGCACTTATGGAGGAGGAGAAGCTGCTGCTAGGAGATGTCTATCTCTTATGCTTGGGTTGTATCATTGCTCTATATATCTCTGAGGAACTTATTGGGGTTTTTCACCTTTATGGTTTTCCCCAAGTAAACTCTGTGTCTCTTGTGTGCTTGCATTATTGTGTCCATGATTGATATGCTGTAGATATGCTGTACATGTTGTTCTCTCAGTTAATATCTTAGAGCAGATTGAAGTAAATTCTGAAAAACTAACATTGAGTTGTATGGGAATCTATGTTTTGGAATACGATTCTCTTGTAATACTTGATGCATTTCTTTTTGATGTAAAGTTTGACAAATGGTTGAATCATAGAGGCATTTGATAATTGAAAAGTGTAGTGTGGCTGAAAGTTTCGATGTCTGGTTTTTATTTCTATTTGGTGTTGTTCCCAGTAGGAAGGATAATAATTTAAAATAACAAATAGTCATAGATGAAACCCTGCCCTATGAATAGGGAAATACAATTCAAATAGAAAACATATATCTATAAACAGGAAATTATAATAACCCTAACCTAGAAGACAATATAAGTTGTCTAGAAAAGGCTAGCTCAGCTAGACTTGCTAGACCTTCCACTGGGTTCTGGGCAGAACCTCGAAGTTGATAATATTGGTAATGAACAATGCTGCAGTATCTATTCTAATTGTAGAAGCCTGAATTTATTATAACTGGAAATTTGAAACATTAAATACTCCATACTTGTCTGCTTGAGTACTTGGTCCCTTCTTGTGGAAACCTAGCTGCTTGGCACTTGAATCCTTCCTATAGTGACCAGCACACTCAACAATGGTTAATGTAGAGCCTATTGTATCTATCCAACCTGTTAGGGTGATTGCCTTTAGTTGGATAACTTTGGGGTTACCGTGTTCCTCCCAACCATGATCCTACAACCGTTCTTGGTTCTGTATGGATCCCCCTGAGCTGGATTCCAACATGCAAAAGAGATAGAGGACCAAAGGTTACCGTTGGTTCAATTTCTTGGAGTAGAAGTTTTTCCTTTAATTACCATCAGAGAATGGTAATGAAAAGATAGATAATCCCCAACTTAGGATCTGCCCTCTTTAAGTAGGGTGTTCTTTAATTATGACTGTTGGAATAATTTGTTTCTTTAAATTAATAAATAATATTTAAAAGATATTATTTGATAAGTATTTAGTCTTTTTGCACTAAGACTTTTTTGATTGCTTAATCTATAAGTGATTTCTGATTTAAGCTCTTCATAATAGGTATGATAACAATAATTATAATAATAGTAATTCTAACCTAGGTATTAATACACTATTACTATTATTTACAATCATGGTTGTCCACTAAATATTAATACTTTTATTAATATTATTAAATAACGTGGCATCCCACTATGCATAACCTATATGCAATAAATGTCTTTTATAAATAAATAATCACATCATTATTTATTACAATTCTTAATACCAATATTTAATCTTGTATGATACTTTGGTTTAACAAATTAGGGTTAAGGTCCACTTCTTTGGATGGTCTTTTGGTAAGCTTGGATAGGCACCTCTAGTCTCTCTCTTACACGTCAGATTCCCTCGTTTAGCATGGTAGTTCCCGCAGTACTTGATGATAGTTAACAATGAATCATTTAATCAAATAAAATAAGTGTGATGAAAGTAAAAGTGCTATTCAGAGTCCTTCCGACTCAACACTTTGAGATCTAGTAACCCCGAGTGCTCTTCAGATCTTTTTAACTTAATACTCTCACATGGGCATTACGCTAGTGCAATTCCAGAGCCTCTGCTCAACACTAGTGCTAGAATGTGTTTGTGAGGCACATCTAGAATATTTAAGTTTCCTCGGATCCGGTATTCGTTCATCAAGCTTGGAGTGCTCCAAGGTTAGGCCCAACACTCAATGAACCTCAGGGTTTACTGCCAGTACATAAACATTCTTCTAGGTACATTGGGGCTTATGCCCAGTACATAGGTTACATGTGTGTTTTTGAGTCCATGCTCAACAAACTCATTAGTCAAATCATGTAAAATCATAGCTCTGCACAGTAAGTAACAAAAGATCATCTTAGTATATTAGGGTTTGTACCCTTATCAAACCTAAAGAACATCATTAAAACATTGGGGCCTTCTCGCCCAGTATATACTCAAATAAAGAAGTTAGTCAGGGTCCATACCTGATATGTCGATATACATATAAAAGAATAAATCATAGGTGCTAGGGCTCATGCCCAATATTCAAAATAAACATAGGTGCTGGGGCCGTGGCCCAATATAACAACAAAATAGTTAGTCCAAAATTCAGGATATTACATCCCTCCCCGCTTAGAACAACACCGTCTCGGTGTTTCTAGGGACTAGGAATGAAGTCATGAAACAAGGCGGGGTATGCCTCTTTCATGGTGGCGTCATTCTCCCAAGTAGCCTCATCTGGTCCAAAGTGCCTCCATCGCACTTTCAGTTGAGTAATGGTCCTCCTCCTAAGCTGGACCTCTCTCTTGTCTAGAATGTGGAGTGGTTTTGGCGTGAACTCCCCTTCAGGCTCCACCTATAATAAGGACCAATCAATAACATGTTTAGTATCGTATAGATATTTCTTTAATAGTGAAGCATGAAAAACATTATGAAATTTTATATGAGGTGGTAAGGGTAACTCATAAGCTACTGGGCCCTTCTTGGCTAGTATTTCAAAAGGTCCACAAAATCTTGGGGCTAGTTTCCTGCAACGTCCCAAGCTCAACGAGCTTCATTTCGCCTTTATTTTTACAAACACATGTTCACCGACTTGGTAATCTTTGTCTTTTCTTTTCTTGTCCGCATAACTATTTTGGCGGTCTTGCGCTTCTTTTAAGTTCAGTTGTACCTTAGAGACTAGCTGTTCCAAGTCCTTTAGTAGGTCGGGTCCTAACATAAGTCTGTCGACTGGACTGTCCCAAGTCACGGAGGTTTGACATTTCCTACCGTAGATTACTTCGAAAGGAATCATTTTGGTAGATGTTTGATAACCGTTGTTGTATGAAAACTACGCGAGGTGCAAATAATCTTCCCACTTGGTGGGGTTGTTCATGACATACATCCTCAACATGTCCTTGAGGATCTAGTTTACTCGTTCTATTTGTCCGTTGGTCTGGGGATGGTACGCGATACTGAATTTTAACTGGGTCTCCAAACTGGAGAACAATGCTCTCTAGAAGTTACTAGTGAATTTTGTGTCTCGATCGAAAATGATTGCTTTGGGTATTCCGTGCAATCGAAAGATCTCTTTTTAGAATATTTCTGCGATGTGAACTGCTTTGTAGGTAGATTTCACCGGTATAAAGTGGGTTTCTTTAGACAGCTTGTCTACCACTACAAAGATGGAGTCGTTTAGTTTCTTACTCTTGGGTAAGCCTGTAATGAAGTCCATACTTATTACCTCCCATTTCCATTCTGGAATGGGTAAAGGTTGAAGTAATTTGGAGGGGTGTTGGTGTTCTGCTTTGACTAATTGTGTAGTGGCCTATCTAGGCACTGGGTCTCTATTTGTATTTTCATGTACATACCAAGTTTTCTCTTATGTTTTCTGGAAAAATTCCACCGTCTATGTCTCTGTTATATAAATGATTATATGTCTCTGCAATTTAAGCAAACATGAACTTAAATCTTTCATTTCAACTCTGTTCTTATTTCATGCATAATCTGAAAATAAAAGGGAAATACAATTTATTTAAGCTAGCTGAGTAAAATACCTGGACCCGTAGATTTGCAGTAAGATCAGAAGACTTACGTGGTGAATTCTGTATGGTACCTTAGAAACCCAAAATGATGTGTCCACCCTGCCGATCAGCTATTATCGTGCTGACCCTAGGAAATCAATGGATTTCCTAGCCCCCGAGCCCACAAACCGATAATCCCGACAACAACTTTCCATCGAACCTTTCCATGGTAAAATTTCGCTGAGTTAACCCCCTCCTCAGTCTTTTCTTTTGAGTTTCCCACCTCCTCAAAGCTTCGAGTTAACCCCCTCCTCGGCATCGATTTAACCCCCTCCTCAGCATTCCTCCTTTTTCACAAAAATCCTCATAGTTCTCCCCCCAATAAAAACCCCCTTACTACTTTGTTAAATCCCCTCTTTATAGGAATCCACCTCCTTCATAAAGTCAAACTTCCTTATCACTCCACCGCCTAGCTGTCGTGGTCTTTGGAAGTACAAATCATTAACGCATCCCCTTTTTAAGGTAAAATGGTGGATTATATATTATTTTTAAATCACCCAAGTTTCTCTCGAGCAGTGGGATCATTCAATAATTTATTTAAACAATCCTTTTTAATTTATTTTTGGAATGATTCTATCCCTTAATTTAAATGAATAATCTATTTAATAAATCATTTAATCCACTATGCTTTATATAAAGATTATTATCATTATTATCATTAATTAAATAATAACAATAATAACATAATAATTAATAATAATAGAAATTAAATTAATTATTAATAGAAATTAAATTAATTATTAATAGAAATTAGAAATATTTATTTCTTTACTCGATAAGTGTCAACATAGTACTTCTGGGTATAAATAACAGAATATACTTTAATGGTTTAATTAATCATGATCAACAATTATATAGCACACTCTTCTATTATTAATGTTTAACTTTTATACTTCACATTGAAGACACATTCACTTGAGGACACTTGCAATTAATGACACTTATTTTAAATGTTCATTACAATGTGTACATACAAAGACTAATCAACTCATTTTACACATTTGAACTTAATAATCTTTTACTAATTGAGTCATTCACTAATTACTTAATTGAGTTATCTATGATAACTTATTACATTGTTAAATCTTGATAAGTATGTTGTAAACCAATATTATCGCACATGTGCATAATGTGCATGTGTGGCCAGCGTATGCACAAGACGGACATGTGATATAAACATACGTCATATATCCTATGCATAACAGATAACTAACACTAATAATACTCTATGCAAACTGAACAAGTATACATTCATCATAATATTACTAAAACGGCATCTGTTATTTTATCAGTTAACCTTTAAGATTTCATTACGTTATTCTTTTGATTAAATTTGATCAATCATTCAGGTGCAAGGGAAGCTACCTACTACCACTAACTCTGGGTCAAGGAATACCCAACCCTCAACAGTACTAACTATCATATCCTCCCATCCTAACCTACGTCCACATCCTCCCTATCCTTCCTCTGCTAGTACAAAAGTGGATGTCAGACTCATTGACCTGACCACATAGAACTTGAGAGCGATAGCGTCGGATGAACAGTGGACCTACCCTCCCCTAGCAGGCATCCGACCATCATCATGACAACATACATGGGGAGCGTGTCTCAGCATGGCCCTCCCACGACCTCGGGTATCATAGGAACATAGGGTGGGAAACACATCCATCCCTCTCAACATACTGGGCCTACGCCCTTATCAAAAAATACTCTGCTGCTCTCGAGATTATCGGTCCATGTCATCGTTTCATCAATTTTGGTTGCTAAGGTTTACTGCATGGATAGGTTCTTCTCCGTATATCAATTCAAGTATCCGACTATCCCATAGCCCTCATGTCCTGTAGGTTAGTATTCCGCGAGATACACCTTTTATAACAAGCATTTCCATTCGATCACCAATTGATCCATATCATCGACATCATTTTGTTTCACGCCACAATTTTATCACATCACAGGTATGTATGGAATATAATAGTTCTATCAATTTCATCATAGGATGGCATCCACGTACAACACCATATATTTCACATTTCATCAATAAAACGCTAAAACAAATATTTTTACCATAAAAGCAATGAATCTCATGATAATCATAACTTAATAACTGCATGAAGATAGTGGCATCTTTAACATAGTACCAATATATCATCATGTCTATTATGCCGAAAACATAGTTCACTCTGTCTAACTGAGTCCCATAGTCAATAAGCATATAAAGTGAAAGGTGTCTAACTCGTAAACATGCCTAGTCAAAATATGGGGCGTTACATACACCCACCCTTCAGGAAACTTCGTCCCGAAGTTATGGTCATAAAATGTAGGGAATTTCTAGACACATAAACTCTTCATTCATGCAAGTAGCAGGTGTTAGCCATACTTGTCCTACTTGGCTTTGACTTGACCAAGTATGTCGATATTATCCTATGGCTTTGTTTCTTTTATTCTTTGATGCGTATTCTAGTAGTTAAAGAAACATTTAGATTAATTCTTCTATTGAATCTCTAGAATCCCTAAGGTTATAACCAAGTGTTATCCACCTTAGTACCCTACTTCTTACCGTTTAGCAACATCCTTCAAGTTATAACATCCAGAGAAGTTTACTCATTACAAAAGCTTATATTGATCTAACGTAGCATGAATTAGTCAACAATTTAAATTGGAGGTCGTTAGAACTCTTAATCTGTATCCACTCAACATGCAACTACCAAGGACTCTTAAGGTTTGCATAGCTTTCTTAGGGAAGAAGGTTCATGTCCTTAAAACCCTAAGGTCATACATTATTATTTCCCTATCGGTAATAAATAATAACAACAACATCGTAACATCATTAAATTTGGAGAACTATTATTGTTTAAAAGGTTTTCATGGCTATTTCTTATCAGAATACAATTGATATCGCGTTCATTTATTATTCTCGTTTTCAAACCAATATGATTTGTTGGGGAACCATTACTTCTTTGATTTCTTAAGAATCTCATAGCTAGTTTTGTTCCCACCCTTACCATCGCAAAGGTAAGTACTAGTATTTATCCTAGTATGCCATTGTATTTGTACATCACCACTCTTCCTACTCACACAAGCAGCCTTTATGTACTTCGTAAAGGCCTTAGTCTAAGCCTACAAGTTGAGTGAAAACATCCTTACGTAATATCTTCAGTCAGATTAGAACTTCATAACAACCGTTTTAATTGAGTTAAGTTGAGGACTGTGTTGAGATTCTTATGACTCTTTTATTACTAACTGAGATCATCACTATATTAGGTATGATTAATCTGAAGTTTTCCCTCAAAAACTTTTCGCACTATTACACCAATATTTAACTTAATTAGTCTAAGGTCATGTTCCCCCATAGTAAATTAGTCTTTTAATAAGCTTTATATGCAACCTCCTTGTTTAAGGGCATGGTGTTTTCCATAATATGATGCATAGGGATACTTATCCTTGTATCCAACAAATTTATCTCCATCCATTATCTTATATAATGTGTTTCTAAGTCTCTCTCTCTCCCGATATCAGGTATGACTATCTCCCCTAGCTTGAGGGCACATTAATAGTTCTTACTCCATTTTTATTACCACTCATAATTTAGTTAATGCAAGCACATGTTTCGCTTATTGGTTTAAACCCTTACGGTGTTTCGTATAGAAAGCTCATTTTAAAGCATGATCTCGTGCGTCGGACCACTAGCTAGAACTTGTTTTCTTGTTTCAACCTTATTAATCATAATCAAATCCATGATTCAATGCTATGTAATGTCACTTTTATCTCATGGTATGCCTTCTTATATCGAAATATCCCTCTTATAAACAAATTTGGTCTTACTTCATCATAACTTACATTGTGTAGTACCTACGCAAGTTTCATCGTATACCCAAAATACTTATGGTTTCCTTTTACACATAGATCCCTTCTATCCTTGTAGTATTGATTAAATATGCTAATAGTACAGTTGAATCCTGATCCTCGTGAATCTCCTCCTTCCACCTCATCACTTATACATTATACCACTATATGGTATTAGAAGGATTCTACATAGTCAATCATACCTTAGTCTTATTCATCATAATCAATTTATACTTCGATTTTAGTTACCATTATATCCTAGTTGATCTTACGCGCACACCCCCTTCTCAGTCTACTCACTATTTTCTTTCATAACTTTCAAATCTTATTGATGTCTATCGTCAATTATCATTCTTAATATTTATTAAGAAATGGGAATTATTTATATAATGTCATATTTGATTAAAGGTAAATTTTAAGATCAAGGCATCCCACTATTTATCTATAAGCTCTTAGTCCCTCATAATATTGTAGTTGCTTTCGCTTAAGGAGTTCAGAATCGATGCTTCAACAATTTGGATGATGTGTTTAGCTGTGCTTAAGGATTTCTTCAAGTAGGATCATTGATCTAGTAGTAGTGAGGTGAATAACGTGTTGATTTTAATACATAGATATCTCTCATATCTTAATGCCAATTAAATTCCAATAGGGGAAATCCATTCACACACACCTTGAATATTGACCTACCACCTCTATCTAGGTGTCTCATACAACTACACATTATCACAAGACATGAGATACACATATAATCTTATCCCCTTTCTTGCCGGTTTTGTAGAGATACTCATTCTCATCCATAAATAACTTCATCATTTCTCTTAATTGGAAATGCACTATTTCCCTTAAAACATAGTCTTATTACTAATTCCAAGTACTTGATTTATAACGGTTATTAGACTATTGGTCAAGTGTTATTGACTTTCAATTATCTCTCATTTTATTACCTTCCTACCATGTCCTTACTCCATTTACTACCTTATTAGATTTGGTTAATGCATCTCTAGTTTCTATCGATGATCCTCCCCTTATATATATATAACTCGTAGATCCTGTACATAATGGGAAGCAGCACAATTATCCTAGTCACTTAATAGTGGTAACCATCATCCCTTAATATTAGAACACGAATGTTTATTTATTCGATAATTCGATGCATTATTAAACGTAAGTGGACTCCACCATCATATTTAGCTAATAGAACTAGAACACTTCTTCATTCATTACAATCTTTAAGGTATATCACCTTGCCATATTACTTATCCTCCAAAACTTAGGTTCGAGATTCATAGCATAACCCCCCTCATATGACCTCCCGTCGACACATATTAGAATGAAACATGAGCCATAAGGAGCCTCTACATTGATACAAAATACGTCCCTCCATATTAATGCAGGTCAGGTCAAACTCACTTATGTCGAACGCTAGCTATAAAAAGATCGACATCACACCTCCGGTAGGTCACGACTCACCTATTCGCATAGCCAAATACACAAGGTATCCCAAGTGCTCAATTAAGATACTCTCACCAATCCTAACTCTTAACGAACAACACATCGAACTAATGTTCCACATTGTACTTTTGCTTCCTAAATATTACTTTCATTGTTTCGCCATCATATTTACTACTTATATTGCCATCATCCTTGTGATTAATTTACTATGTTCAAATTTATTCCTTACTCCTTATAAATTGTTTCACTATAGTCCCCTTCTTATTTTACCTATTTATTATTTAGTTCATTTAATGTTTTACTTCCTGCCCTCTTTATATGTATACAATCTCCCCCCTTTTTTATTTTATTTATCTTAATCCTCCATAATCCCACAATTTCGAAAAGAAAATCTCACATTTAACCCATAATCATTTAAATTAACTCTTAACCTAGAAACCATCCGCTTAAATTTATAAATATTTTTATTTTGTATAAAAATTATTCATATATCATGATTATACTATCATATTGATTACAATCTTCAAGTTAGATATTCCTCCAATAAAGATTGATGATAAGGGCAATGACCATATAGTGAAGAAAACAATAAAATATTATTCGAAAGCAGTGCTTGGTGGTTGTGAGACCACATAAATCATTTTCAAAATAAATATTGTTATTTTTTTATTTATAAAAAGGAATAAACATTTTGTCCTTACTTCATACATATATATATATATTAAATTTAAATATTTAGATTTCCTCTTTTAAATACAAATTATAATTTAAATTTTATATACAAAATTTTTAAATATACCATCAACCTATATATATCTATATTTATTTTCCAAAAATTAAATATATATATATATTAAATTTAAATAAGGGCGCTAGGTGAGTAGTCGAGCTAGGGTTTCAATGTCAAAGTCTAAGTCATATGACATGGCCCTACGAAGATCATGGACATAGCAATGGGGAAGGAAATCTACGGCTCACGGTGGACCTCGTGCCATCAAAATGCTCGGGAGATATCGAAGGAGACGGGTGCGGTAAAAATACCACCCCTATACATGTCATGCTCCTAGCTCGTCCACATGCTCGTAAAGTGGTATAAGAAACCACTGATAGCCTATGCGGAAACTGCCCTTTGGGAATGTTATAAAAAGTGAGGTGGTTCTTCTCCGGCAACCCATTTTGGCCGAGACGTCAACGTCTCCAAACCCTAACACTATGGTTCAAGGAGAGGGAAGGTGCCTCCACTGCACTGGGATTGTCCAGATAGTGCCTCCCAAGAGGAATACATCAGCCATTTCTTTGTGAATGAAGTAGCTAGCCACGAGAAAGATGTGATATATAAGACGGAGAATAGTTTGTTGTAAGAATTTCTGGGTGCAGCGGGGTTGCAGGAAAGGAAGAAAATGTCGTTTTTCCCAGTTTGACAAAAACTCGGTCTCTGTATCTACATTAGCTACGGCTCCCAGGTATGTTATTTTCCCTCTTCTCCATCGAGATTTTCCATTCTACATCCATGATGTTGCCGCCATTTTCCTGAAACGGATGATGGAGGAAACAAATGCTCGACTTTTATAGACTTCGGCATATCGAATGCAGGGCCTGCGTCTATAATGGATAGAGGTTTCTTAAGTTTCCCCCATGACAGGTCGACTGCTCGGTATTTAGTCAGATGTTGCAGCTCTTTTCTTTCTCGGGTTCACTCTTAGAGGATACCCCTATCATGCCTTCCTCGGGTTCTCTTGTGCTATTCCTCCGACATGCTGTTTGTTTTTGGTAAAGAGCTGGGAGGCAACTTTAGGGTAGAAATTAAATGAAAACCTGTTAAGGACCGGGGTTAAGCCTTTGTGCGCTTGGGCGCTTGGGTTGTAGGCAACGTGTGCGCAGGCCCGACCCCCTTGGACTTAGCCCTTAGTCACATTGTTATGCACTCAGTTTGACGAGTGTTTAGGGTTGGGCATGATTATCCCTTTTTTTTTTTTTTGGTTGATGGAGCAATGATAACCCTGGAGCAGTTTACTGCAAAAATTTCATGGATGAACAAATACAATTTTTTTTTTTTTTTTGGTATAAATTTGCTTCAAAGGTTAATGAGATTACCTTCGGCTCGTCTCGTTTAGCTGAGTATGGAAATATTGATGTTGTATGCTTTGGGCTAATTCCACCTTTTAAATATGTTAATAATTATCAATTATATTTCTTGCAAATTCTAGTTATAAAGGTTGCCAGCCAAGTCAATGCTTGCTTCGTCTCTGAATTAAGCAATGAAGCATATTCCTTAACCACGCTGAAAAAAAAAAAAAACCAATATCCTGCTCCTGTCCAGGCATTGCACCCGTAATGAGTTTGTGTATGTAACGTGTAGCAGCGGTAAATGTTTTTGTTTTATTTTTTATTTTTATTATATATATTCTGCCCTGGTGTCCTTCCTTCTAATATAATAATTGGAGCTTCAACGCTTATCTCTATTCTAGATAGGAGTTACACATTTTTTTTTTTTTGCAACTAGAGGTAAAACTTGTTCATAGTTTGATAAGATTTGGCGATCAGACCATGTCCTATCTACATCCATTCAATACGGTTGCTTTATGAATTTGAACCTTCTGTAATGGATTTAGACTCTTCTTTTGAACCTTCCCTTATTGTGTTTATTGACAGGACCGGGTGCTAGAAAATTTTCGGTCATTTTGCTGTAGATGGCCCATAACTTGGCTAAATTTTTACCCCCCCCTTTTTTTTTAGCAGAGCACTCAATTAAGTCAACCCTGAACTAGTGCTCTGCAGAGAATCAACATAAATAGAAGTCTTGCAGCTTTAGCAGCATGGCGTAGTTCAGTTTTTTGTTAATTTATTTAACCAATGCTAGTCAATTACACGGCGAACTACCTTCTCAACCACTTGGGCTTGAATTTTTTTTTTTTACAGGTTTATTATTGGAAGGCTCAGGTGGAGGCTCTACAACAATAGGTTCAGGCTGAGCTGGCTTTTCGGCTTCCTCTATTCAAGTATAGAATGCAGATCACACAACGCCATAATATTGTCCCGTGGAAAGGGGCCCTTCGTTTCCTTAGTTTCATATGATATATGCGATTTTCCATAAGGAGGAGTAGAAATCATGACTCCATTAAACATCTATTGTAAACGTGCCGCTGAGATTGAAGATTTTCTGATCGAGAAAAATTCTTCGCAGACTTTTCGGGACAAGGAATTATGGGGCTCTCCCATCAATTGCATAAGTTTCACTGCGATTAGACTCAGCAGCAAGTATTTCATGCCAAATGGTTTCTAAGACAACAACAGCCAGAGTTGACACAATAAAAATGGAATGAAACACGAGCCCTCACAGAGTCACAAGTCAATGGAACTAGATGACGACGGTAAAGTTCATGTTGTTGGGAGGGTTGCAAGAGCTGTAGAGGAAGATCGACAGCTCTCTATCTATTCCACATTGGCAACATGCATGCAAGATAAGGAGGGTTGGTGGTTGCGGTAAGAAAACCGCCATCACACGTGTCGATTTTTGATACATCCGCATATTAAAAACCGGTATGGCAAACCATTCAAGGGGCAATGCGGAAACCGCCTCACGTGGCATCAAAAGTACTCCCCAGTTATGGAAGAAAATGAGGTTCTTTTATACTATTTTTATTTTATTTTATTTTATTTTATACATATTAACTATTTTATTGGTCATAATTTATTACCGTCTCGTTTAACTTTTAATTTTTTCATATATACATATATATATATATTGGTGACTTGTGGTAATAAAATCCAACCCTCTTAATAAATTGAATAACTACTCACCCTTTATTTTAATATTGGGCATCTAATTAGTAATTACGATTCTCTTCTCCCGTCTTAGCAATTTTGGAGCTTGTATTTTATATTTCATGTGCATTAGAATCTCAAACGAATCACACCTATTAAATTGAAATTGGAACTAGATTTTTAAACGTTTTACACCCATTAAAGCCATTTTTTTTTTGCATATGTATACATTTACTAACCTAGTTTCCTATTATATTGCAGGAAGAGTACGCCCATCCGCCATAGATTTGGAGTATGGGTGTTCGTTTACTTTACAGGTAGCCTCCTAGCTTTTCTCCAAAACTTTATGTTAAATTTTTCTCGGTGGAGGATGCTAGATTTACGCATAATTCCAAAATTTTCTGTTCAAAATATGTATATATATTTATCGTTCAAGTTCTGTTTTTGTTAGGCTGTGTAAACAAATAGGAAAAAGGGCTCTTCAAGTTATTCCCCTCTTTTTTTTTTCAGACATCACGTTTGGTTGTTATTTTCTAGTAAATTTCACTATAATTTCCAGCTATAGTTAGGCCCTAAGGTCTCAGGGTTTGAGCCAAAGCTCTGATACCAAATGTAGTGCCCTATCTAGGCACTGGGTCTCTATTTGTATTTTCATGTACATACCAAGTTTTCTAGAAAAATTCCACCGTCTATGTTTCTGTTATCTAAATGATTATATGTCTCTGCAATTTAAGCAAACATGAACTTAAATCTTTCATTTCAACTCTGTTCTTATTTCATGCATAATTTGAAAATAAAAGGGAAATACAATTTATTTAAGCTAGCTGAGTAAAATACCTGGACCCGTAGATTTGCAGTAAGATCAGAAGACTTATATGGTGAATTATGTATGGTACCTTAGCAACCGAAAATGATGTGTCCACCCTTCCGATCAGCTATTATCATGCTGACCCTAGGAAATCAACGGATTTCCTAGCCCTCGAGCCCACAGACCGATAATCCCAACAGCAACTTTCCATCGAACCTTTCCATGGTAAAATTTCGCTGAGTTAACCCCCTCCTCAGTCTTTTCTTTTGATTTTCCCACCTCCTCAAAGCTTCTAGTTAACCCCCCTCCTTGGCATCGAGTTAACCCCCTCCTCGACATTCCTCCTTTTTCACAAAAATCCTCACAGTTCTCCCCCCAATAAAAACCCCCTTACTACTTTGTTAAATCCCCTCTTTATAGGAATCCACCTCCTTCATAAAGTCAAACTTCCTTATCACTCCACCGCCCTAGCTGTCGTGGTCTTTGGAAGTACAAATCATTAATGCATCCCCTTTTTAAGGTAAAATGGTGGATTATATATTATTTTTAAATCACCCAAGTTTCTCTCGAGCAGTGGGATCATTCAATAATTTATTTAAACAATCCTTTTTAATTTATTTTTGGAATGATTCTATCCCTTAATTTAAATGAATAATCTATTTAATAAATCATTTAATCCACTATTCTTTATATAAATATTATTATCATTATTATCATTAATTAAATAATAACAATAATAACATAATAATTAATAATAATAGAAATTAAATTAATTGTGAATAGAAATTAGAAATATTTATTTGTTTACTCGATAAGTGTCAACATAGTACTTCTGGGTATAAATAACGGAATATACTTTAATGGTTTAATTAATCATGATCAACAATTATATAGCACACTCTTCTATTATTAATGTTTAACTTTTATACTTCACATTGAAGACACATTCACTTGAGGACACTTGCAATTAATGACACTTATTTTAAATGTTCATTACAATGTGTACATACAAAGACTAATCAACTCATTTTACACATTCGAACTTAATAATCTTTTACTAATTGAGTCATTCACTAATTACTTAATTGAGTTATCTATGATAACTTATTACATTGTTAAATCTTGATAAGTATGGTGTAAACCAATATTATTGCGCATGTGCATAATGTGCATGCGTGGCCAGCGTATGCACAAGAAGGACATGTGATATAAACATACGTCATATATCCTATGCATAACAGCTAACTAACACTAATAATACTTTATGCAAACTGAACAAGTATACATTCATCATAATATTACTAAAACGGCATCAGTTATTTTATCAGTTAACCTTTAAGATTTCATTTTGTTATTCTTTTGATTACATTTGACCAATCATTCAGGTGCAAGGGAAGCTACCTACTACCACTAACTCCGGGTCAAGGAATACCCAACCCTCAACAGTACTAACTATCATATCCTCCCATCCTAACCTACGTCCACATCCTCCCTATCCTTCCTCTGCTAGTACAAAAGTGGATGTTGGACTCATCGACTTGACCACATAGAAATTGAGAGCGATAGCGTCGGCTGAACAGCGGACCTATCCTCCCCTAGCAGGCATCCGACCATCGTCATGACAACATACATGGGGAGCGTGTCTCAGCACGGCCTTCCCACGACCTCGGGTATCATAGGAACATAGGGTGGGAAACACATCCATCCCTCTCAACATACTGTGCCTATGCCCTTATCAAATCATACTCTGCTGCTCTCGAGATTATTGGTCCATGTCATCGTTTCATCAATTTCGGTTGCTAAGGTTTACTACATGGATAGGTTCTTCTCCGTATATCAGATCAAGTATCCGGCTATCCCATAGCCCTCGTGTCCTGTAGGTTAGTATTCCGCAAGATACACCTTTTATAACAAGCATTTCCAATTCGATCACCAATTGATCCATATCATCGACATCATTTTGTTTCACGCCACAATTTTATCACATCACAGGTATGTATGGAATATAATAGTTCTATCAATTTCATCATAGGATGGCATCCACGTACAACACCATATATTTCACATTTCATCAATGAAACGCTAAAACATATATTTTTACCATAAAAGCAATGAATCTCATGATAATCATAACTTAATAACTGCATGAAGATAGTGGCATCTTAAACATAGTACCAACATATCATCATGTCTATTATGCCAAAAACACAGTTCACTCTATCTAACTGAGTCCCACAGACAATAAGCATATAAAGTGAAAGGTGTCTAACTCATAAACATGCCTAGTCAAAATATGGGGCGTTACAAATTGGCACTACTGACATTTCGCGATGAACATTGCAATGTCAGCTTTCAGCTTAGGACAAAAGTAATGTTTCTTTATGGTCGATATCATCTTTTGATATTTGGGGTGCCCTGAATAGGGTTTTTGGTGAAATTCGGTGAGAATGTTTGATCTAATGTCTCCACTCTCTAGGACGTAAAGTCGGTCTTTTGAACATAGTAGTCCCGATTCATCTATCTTATATTCTTTCTGTTGTTGGAAAAGTCTGTCTTCCTGGATCGTTGCTAGGATTTCCATGTAATAATGGTCACTCTTACATGCTGTTCGAATTATGTGGTGTAAGTCTGAGTTGGTGTGGCTCACTGTGACCTCGTAAAGCATATGTGCTCAACGGCTCAAGGAATCCGCAATCTTGTTTTCCTTGCCTTTTATATGCTTTAGTTCGAAATGGTATTCACTAAGGAAGGCTAACCACCTGGCCTGCCTAGCATTTAGGTTGGTTTGGTCGAAAAGGCATTTCAAGCTCATGTTATCAGTCATCAATAGTAATTTCTTTCCCATGAGATAATGTCACCACATTTTCAGAGATGGATGATGGCGGCTAGTTCGAGGTCATGAGTAGGGTAGTTTTGCTCATGCTCTTTTAGTTTCCTTGATTCGTAGCATATGGAAAAATTATCTTGCATAAGGACTCCCTCGAGTCCTTCCTTGCTTGCATCCGTGCAAATGACAAAGTCCCCATTGGGATCTACGATACACAGAATCGGTGCACTAATCAGTAGTTGCTTCAGCTTTTGAAAGCTTTCTTCGCACTTATCCGTCTAGATAAACTTGTTTTCCTTTTTTACAAGGTGGTCATGGGACATGAAATCCGTGAAAATTTCTCAATGAACTTTTGGTAGTAGCCGGCTAATCCTAAGAACGATCTTATATCGAATATGCAAATAGGTGTGGGCCATTCTTCAATAGCTTTGACCTTTTTGGGGTCGACGGCTATTCCCTTCTCGGAAATGATATGTCCTAAGTATTGAATCTGGGGTTTGTAGAAATCGCACTTACTAAACCTGGCGTAAAGCTGGTGTTCCCTTAGTATCCGTAAAACAATCCAGAGGTGCTCCTCATGTTCTACTTCGTTCTTGGAGTAGATCAAAATGTCGTCAATAAAGACTATAACGAATTTATCAAGGTATTTACTAAAGATACCGTTCATCATGCACATAAAGTTGTCTGGTGCATTCGTTAACCCAAAGGGAATCACTACAAACTCGTAGTGGCCGTAATGGGTTCAGAATGCGGTTTTATTGATATCCTCATCATGGACCCTCACTTGGTGGTATTCAGATCATAAGTCGATCTTTGAGAAGATCTTTGCCCCTTCGACTTGGTCAAACAAGTTGTCGATCCTAGGGAGTGGGTAGCAGTTCTTAATGGTCACCTTGTTGAGTTGGTGGTAATCGATGCACATCCGCATCGTTCCATCATTCTTCTTGATGAAGAGTATCGGTGCGCCCCAAGGGGACACACTTGGTCGAATGTACCCTTTGTCTATTAACTCTTGTAACTGAAGCTTGAGCTCCACCAATTCTAGTGTGCTCATGCGGTACAGGGCTTTGGAAGCTGGTACTCACCCAGGTGTTAGCTCGATGGGAAAGTCTAAGTCTCATTTGGGTGGTAATCCCGATATTTCTTCGGGGAATACATCCTTGAATTCCATGAGGACTGGGAAGTCTTCGATCTTTTGTTACCTATCAGTTTCTATGTTTTGGATATTGACAGAAAAGAGTTTGCAACCTTTCCTAATACATTTCTTTGCTTGTAAGGCGGAGATCTATTGTACCGATACCTTCTTAGGGATACCCTGAATTGTCTTCTGATTCCCTTGGTCATCCCTGCAGAGTAAGGATTTGTTTAAGCAATCTAGGAGGACATGGTGTTCTTCTAACCAATCCATGCCGATGAGTACATCGTACGACCCTAGGGGTAGAATGTTTAAATCTAACCTAGTTTGGAATCCGTATAAGTCTATCTCACAAGTTTTAACTAACTTGGAGACCTTTTGTTTGGTACCCGGTGGCTAGTTGTACCAGCCACGGTTTCTCATGAGGTTCTCAGTTCAACTTACAAGTGTCTACTAACTTAGGGGAGATATAACTTCAGTAAGTGCCAGGATCTATTAAAACTGAAATAGCAGTGTTAGAGATCTTACCCTCTATTTCCACCATGGTGGCTTGGTTATCTTCCTGTCGACCATCGAGAGCGGCATAAATCCTTGGTGTCTTTTCCATGTCTCCTACGATAGGTTCTTCCTAGACGTTGATTAAAAATCCATCCGTTTTGCTGGGCCAGTCTCTGTAGTAGTGTGGCCCTTGGCATTTCCAACAAGAAACAGTTGGTGGGACATCTTTTGTCCATTTGTTGAAAACTGGCCTGTTAACAAGTGGTGGGGGTACACCTGGTCGTGCTTAAGGTCGGTTGAAGCCTCTATTGGGCAGAAAATGGATGTTATGTTTTCGATAAGGTGGAGGTCTAAAACCTGGTCTACGGTTGTCTGAGAAGGTTCTGAACCTATCTCTATTTCTGTTGATGTTGTCATTCCTTGGTTGTCTGTGTTCATAACACAGCCTTGCTTTATGTAAGGTTACATCAAGGGTTTTGGGCATATCAAACTCTATCTTTTCTCTAAATTTTGGTGGCAGCCCTCCCAAGAACTGTTGTATTTTGACCTTCTCGTCTTTAATGTATGGCACATAGTGCAGCAAGTCTAAGAATCAGTTTATGAATGCTTCCATAGTCAGGGAACCCATTTTTAACTCATGAATTTTTTTTATTTTCTTGTTAAAGAATCTTTCAGACATATACTTGTCGTGGAATATTGTACTGAAAGTATCCCAGGTTATGTCTCTTACTTCTTGTCCTTTGGTGTGTTTCAAGTCCCGCCATCACCTGGCAGCTTTACCATTCAGGTTGTATATGGCTAGTCGGTCTTGCATGTCACTGGAGTAATTGTGAACTTTGAAGTATTTATTCAACCCTAGCAGCCACTCCTCAGCCTTTTCCCCAGAGTTAATCTCTCTATCATATGTTGGGGCTTTTATCTTTCGGAATTCCCCTTGCAGACTGTCATCACTTTTTATCCTTTTCTTGCAAGGAGGTGGTGAACCTTTATCGTTGGAAGAGCTCTTACAATCTTCTTCCATTGATTCTGGTATGTGTTCTCCCTGCTCTTCTCCTTTAGGGTTGGCATTCCTTTTTGTGTGACTGTTTCCCTTGTTAAAAGTGTTGACTGAGAGTGTGGGCTGTCCGTGAGGTTTTTCCTTTGTTAAAGTTTGAAGCAATGCCTCATTTATGGCCTGTTGCTCTCTTCTTTCTTACATGTTTTCGTCTCAGAAAATTTGGAATTCGGCTTGTAGATTCTACATGGATTTCATTAAATCCGAGTTGAGTTCCACCACAATTTCTTTCTCTTGTGGTGGGGAGTTCAGATTTCCATGTATGCTACTGCCCCCTTCTACATTCATTTTCAGACAGAGACTATACCTAAAATGTTATATAGGTATAAAGAGCAGAAAATCATGTTAGTTTATTTCCACATAAAACAAAACAAAATTTAAATGTATCCTTCTCTTTACTGTGTATTTGCAGTGGATGTTTGTAATGATCCCAATAGGTCACTTCATTTTGTAACTGAGCTCTGATACCACTTGTCATGTCCCTAAAATCGTAAGATCAAAAAAAAATTCCTCTTCTTGCTAAATTACCTAACATAGATTATATATTTATGAGATTTTCCTACAGTGATGTGAAAAGTATTGGTATTTGCATTTGCCATTTCAATGTGTTAAGAAAACTTCTATCAAGGTAACTTTTATCATTCAAACTCTTGTTCGGAAATAATTTAGGATGAACATATGGGTGTAAGGTTTTGCCATGCCATACTACTTGCTGTCTCTATTCTTCTTACTTGATCTAAATGTATGTTTGAAATGTCAATTCTCAGGCCTGATGCATCTGATGAGGGAAGTTGAAACACCCTGAAACACCCTGAAACACCCTGCTTCTGACCCTAACTCGGTTTCGCTTTCACTTATTGACAGGTATGATGACTCTTTGTGTGGCCAGAAGGAGAGGAAATACAACTCACCACATATTTGGACTAGTAAGTCCTAGGTTCTTTCACCCCTTTCACCCTATCTGTCTCGGTGGTTTGGAGAAGCGTTTAATAAGTTAGTAATGGGGAGATTGCTATGAATATTTATTTAATATTATTATTTATTAATTAGTAGATTATTAGGTTATTAGTGAAAGGGCGTAACCCTTCACAATGTTGGATCAAGCCCTATAAAAGGCGATCTTATTGTATCATATTTTATCTTATCAATACAATAATATATATCTTATTCAATATGGATCTCACGTCCTAGTTTTTCTGCCGCATTTGGTATCAGAGCGGAACGCTCCTCCACCTGAGCTCAGATTCAGCTCACACTCAGAGCAGACTCGCTCCTCCTCAAGTGAGCTCGGACTCGGCTCATCCTTCCATTCCGCTGCATCACTCACTCCAATCCGTGGCTGCAACACCTACACACTCGCCACTTTCCCTGCTTGTCTCACTCGCCCTTCTGCGCGCCTCCCCCTCCTCCTTGTTCGACGCCCTCACTCTCATTTCCTATCCACACCCATATCCCTTCGCTCGCTTCACGCCACACCCATCTCCCTTACTCCCTCTCGGATCTCCTCTGTGCATCCCGCCCTTCCGACGCCACCTTCCAGCGCATCCCGCCCTCATCCACACCCCTAATCCTCTACTACGTGCCTCCCCCATGCTCTCCTACACGCCTCTCCAGCCATTCCTCAACCCATCCTCCTTGGTCACTCCCTCTACCAGCTCCCTCCTCCACGGCCAGCACCTCTCCCTCTCCGCGCTCCGTGCTGCTCCCTTTTCTCGCATCCACGTGGTTCCTCTCCCCTCTGCACCTTGCAACCTCCTACCCCTACCACCGGTGTTGCTCAAACGCAACTCCCCTTCCACCCAACTCCACCATTCCACTTCTCCTCTTCCGGCCGCCACATCTCGCACTCTCCATCTCCACCCACGTTCCCTCCACGTCAAACGTAAACCCTAATTTTTAATAAAAAATAAATATTATATAAAAAATTTTATATTAATATTTAATTTTATTAAAAAATTACAATCCACAAATTATAAAAAAAAATATTTAAATATAATCATTATTATATTTATTTATTTTATTCATATAATAATTATTGTCTCTACAATAATTTTTTATTAAATTTAGTCCTACAAAATTGATTCCAATTCTTCACCACCACACTTAAGAAGCATGACGACAGAGTTAAAAGCTCAAATTGCGAAAATAGAGAAGGATTTCCAAAATTTCAAGGAAATGACCACCAAGAACCAAGAAACACTTAAGAAAGAAATTAAAGAGGAAGTCATTCAAGTAATGGAGCAGAAAATGGACGACAAGTTCGACATTATGAGCAAGGAACAAAAAATGTTAGACCAAAAAATGACGCAGAACCATAATACATTAATGGAGATGTTAGAAAGACTAATGCAAAAAAAAGACCAAGTCGGTAGTCCAGATGTGCTAGATGCCTCATCTCATATTTTCACACAGGAATCACTTGCCAAGAATCAAGAAGAATTGCAAAAAGAAATAAAGATTAACAATGCAACGCTTAAGCAAGAGATAGAAACAAAAGTACTGCCAGAGATGGAGGCATGACTAAAGAGCCAAATAGAAGCTATCAGTAAGATAGTAGAGAATAAAAAAGACAAAAATCACCGCCAACAACGAAGCAGTTCAAATATGTCACTTACGTCATCCAGTAGTTCCGATCCACCATCAAACCATAAAGCAAAAGGGAATCAATATCACCCTTACATAGTGTACCCACCTAAGGAAAAAATAGAGTTGTTGAAATACAATGGAAGTGAAGACCAATGCGTTGCTTGGCTAAACAAAGCAGAAGAATACTTCAACATTTACAATATTCAATCTGATGAGGAGAAGGTGAAATATGCGTCAATGCATATGGAAGGGTATGCCTATAATTGGTACCTTTGGTGGACAAGAGACAATTTTGCCTACACCTGGAACTTGTTCAAAAATGATTTTTTTAATAGGTTTCAAGGAATCAAGGAAGATGAGTTTTTCAGTAAACTTACGAGATTACAACAAGTTGGAAGTGTTGAAGAATTCACACATCGGTGGGAATCCTTATCGACACGAGTATTTGGGTTGTCTGACAAGCAAAGACTTGAAACCTATTTAGGAGGTCTTAAACCATACCTCCAAAGAGTGTTAAAGTTACACGACATAGCTAACGTAGAGGTAGCAAGACATAAAGCAAAAGCCGCAGAACACAAACTAGAAGGAATAAAAACAAGAGGCGACAACCATCATCGACAAGAAAAAGAGACACAATGTAGGTACTGTGAAGATACGTGGTCACCCAACCATCAATGCGACAAACCTCAATCATATTCCTATGAAATGGAAAATAGATCAAAGCCATCTAACAGTTACTCTGATAATAGAAAGAAGAAGAAAAACATATGTCGTCGATGCGGTGATGATTGGATCCCAGGCCATAAATGTAGGAACAATCAGACAATACAGTGCAAAATCATCAATGGAAAGGAAGTGCAAGTCTCTACACAAGAAATCACGTCTGATTCTAATACTGACACTGAATTTGAATGACGAACGGCATTAAGAAAATGCTCAAGCTTTGAGGACAAAGCTTTCCTAAGGGGAAGGCAATGCTATGAATATTTATTTAATATTATTATTTATTAATTAGTAGATTATTAGGTTATTAGTGAAAGGGCATAACCCTTCACAATGTTAGATCAAGCCCTATAAAAGGCGATCTTATAGTATCATATTTTATCTTATCAATTCAATAATATATATCTTATTCAATATGGATCTCGTGTCCTAGTTTTTCTGCCGCAGAGATTTGTGATGCCTTTGGCTCACTCAGACTTGGAATCTCCAGAGAGGTCACCTTTGGCTTGACCCGGTGTCTGGTAAACTATTGTAATAATAATGTGATGGGTGAATCTACTAAGGGTTTTGGTCTTGGTTTCTTTCAGCTTAACCGTGCCTATGTAAATATAGGATTTGAAAGAATAGATTTATATGTATGGAACTCGTCTTTAAGGTTTTGTAATGGATAAAAGGACTTCTACGATTTCTCTTCTATGAAGTTTGAACAACCTTGTGAAGATAGTATCGGCACTGTACTTTTTTTTTTACTTGTGCTTTGTCAGTCCTTGAATGTTATTGGAAAGTTGGGGTCTTAATTAATGGAATCCATGCTAACTAAATGCGTCTTAACTTTGCTATGTCTTGCATTTTTTTCTTTCCTATGGCATAAAAGAATATATCAAGATGTATTTGTGATTCTATCCTGTAGCTAGTCGATTTGTATTTCTAAGTAGAAATCTGTAAATGCTAGTTCTTATGTACTTCTATCAGTTGACTAGTTTATAGGGAAGTTTATGGGCAATGTGTGCTCTCCGAGGATTTGATACTTAGACCTGTGTTTATTAAATTTATTATGAAATGGACTTCCTATAGTTAGGCTAAGAGATTCCATCTTAGATCTGGGGGTCGTGCCCATGAGAGTACTAAAAAGGTCTGCGTTTATATTTATATGAAATAGTAGCTTTCGTTTTGACTGTTGCGTGTTTGATCATGATTTCTAAGCAGTAATTTGTGGTTTTTCTACAGCCTCCTAGTTGTATTGAATCATGTAATACCCCCTCTCTATCCCTATCAAATTTAGAAATGTATATGGTGAGTTTTGTAGGAGCCTTACTGAGGAACTCAAGGCCAAGGACACCTGAAGAAAAGTAAATTGAGTTACAAATTAACCTTAATGGTTATAAGTACCGTCATAATAAATTAAGGAAGCGGCTACTCGTCGCAACGCCCTAATCAACTAGAGGAATTTGAGGATAGCTATGATAAAGGATCCTAAATAAATTAAGCTAAATTCGAAAAGAGACTAAAACTTTCCTCAATTATACACTTGAGGACAAGGAGAAGGATGAATTATAATCCATAAGCTAGGATGTTTTAATCGGATTTAGTCTGTGCATTATGGGACATAGAATGAGATAGCAACTTAGCTTGGTTCACAAGAATAGGATGGTGGAGATAATTATATCTGGATTGTTATTCTAGTGATCTGAGATATATCTACGAAAACAATTGTATTAGATATGTATAACTTTAAGTATACGAGATGACTGTCGAAGTTTAAATAACGCGAATATATCACCCAAAAATATATTCATTGTTAGTTTTATTAAATAAAGAGACTTCACTACAAGGGAGTATTATTTCCAAGGACTTTCTTTTATACTTATATTACTAATGGCAGTAATATGTATATTGCTATAGCCAAAGTATTTCACCGGGGTTAATTAGTGGAATTGGGTAAAACCTTAGTTAGTATGGAGTGGAGTTGGTGGAAACACGACTCCATCTAGCTACCATCCAATAATTCATATTAAGTATATTCATAATTATATTTCTGGTAGGCACCCTTGATAACTGAATCCATACACGTGTAGACCCTTGATAACTGAATCCATACACGTGTAGTGGTGATCGGACTACTATCTTTAGCTACTGGATTCGATTACTGAGCCATGACCGCCGTGTGAAACACGAATATCAGTCGAGGGATAGTGGTGAAGTTTTCTTTAATGAATAGTGCCACTTGGTGCAAATAATGCCACTTGGGGCAAGCTTCCGCAGTTCACTATGAGAACACGAGAAGCAAAGACACCACTTGTCATCCCAAGAAGGAGGCGGGGCTAATAAACCTTCCACCTACTAGATCCTTCGCGGTTTTAAATAGGAGAATGTAGGTGAAGCTCGGGAAAAAGGAGGGAACATCGGCATTGCTATTGTGGGATGAATCCTCCTTTTATGTCGAATGATTTTCCAAGCGATCGGGGTTTTTGTTATGTTGGAATGAGGGTCACATAAGGTTATGATACTTTAAGCGGGAACAATCTCTCCTTAATGATGGCCGACCCACTTCAAGAGGAGGATAAAGGAAATAGCTCGGGGAGGCAAGTCTCCGGAACTGGATTCTGTTTGTTCTAGGTGCAGTCGCAAGTAGCTAGAAAATAGAGATGGCAGCGCCATTTCCAACCGAGCTCTTACATAGAGGACAATCGTTGGGTATGTATATCTGTTTAATTATACTGCATGGTAATGATTTATGGTTCATAACTTAGTATGCAAAATCCATGGTTTATACCACCCGGTTGTGCATTCGATTTGCATCACAAGGAAACAATGGCTATTCTCAGCCTGCGTTCTATACTTTATATGCACCATTAAATGGTTTAATATCTAAAAAAAGAAATTAGTCGACCTCTTCCTTATACACATTATAAACTGTAAGATTCGATAGTTTGATCAATCTCCTTATGGCGGTGAGGTTTGGTACAAACATTTAGGTATACTGCCTAGGGTATTACACTGAACCCTCAACTGAAGTTTAACTTTTGTTGTGTGTATAATTTCCTATTATGAATTCGTATGATATCCTGAGAAGTGATAGTCTACTGTAAAAACCCTGTGCTATTTAGCATAGTACAGAGGCACTAGAATTACTTTTAAAAGACGATCGGTTCATTATTTTTCTGCATTGTAGTTCTCAATAAAACTCACCTCTGTGATATGGGCTATAGATCCCATGATCCTGCAGAAGTTCTATCTTGTCCCGCTTTTTAAAATTTCTGAATTGATGCATTTTGTTTTACTTATGGTTTGACAGAGTGTAACTCTCTCTATTTCGATAGAGCCCAGCTAGATCCTTTTTTTTTAATGTTTAACCTGCTCTTAATTTCTGGTTGAATGTGTCTTGTTTTTACATCCTGGCAGGATGAGGTATAACTATTTTTTCGATTCAGCTGTTCGCCACCGATCCCAATGTGGATGGATGGCATATTATTTTATAGATACTTCTTACCCGGTTCTTGGTTTCAAATATGGAACGTATCGAGTGATTATTAACCTTTTGAAATCAAGTTACTGCTAGTCTAATCTCTGTCATGCATTCTGTATTGTATGCATGCCCTTGAAGGAGATCTATACAATCTTGTATTACTGTATAGCTGCATTATATGCATGCCCTCGACGGAGATCCATGCGATCTTGTATTACTGCGTGGCTACATTGTATGCATGCCCTCGACGGAGATCTATGCGATCTTGTATTACTGTGTGGCTACTTTGTATGCATGCCGTCTTCGGAGATCCATGCGATCTTGTATTACTATGTGGCTGCATTATATGCATGCCTTGGACGGAGATCCATGCGATCTTGTATTACTATGTGGCTGCATTACATGCATGCCCTGGACGAAGATCCATGCGATCTTGTGTTACTGTATGGCTGCATTGTATGCATGTCGTCTTCGGAGATCCATGCGATCTTGTATTACTATGTGGCTGCATTATATGCATGCCTTGGACGGAGATCCATGCGATCTTGTATTACTATGTGGCTGCATTATATGCATACCCTGGACGGAGATCCATGCGTTTTTTTTTTATAGTCGTTGTTGGCTACATTCTCTGTATGCCGTAACTGAGATTCGTATAGATATAGTGCTGAGTTGTAAAATATAGTCAATCTCCTATACAATGATGATTGTTGGATTTTTAAATACTGCCAAAGAATATACATGGTTTGGGTTTTAAAGAAAGGAAAGTAAGGGGGTTAATATATATACATATCGTTGTTTTATACCTTTATAAATATAATGTATATATATACTATTGAAAGGAAAAAGGATTGAATTTATATATATACTACTGAAAGGAAAAAGGATTGAATTTTTAGTGAGAGCGATCACAGCCAGAAGAGAGGATCGGAAAGGTTAAGTAAAGAAAGGTCAACAATGATGCCGCAGAGGATGTTGTAGAATGTAAACTGCTGTCTCGACAAATGAATAAAATGACCTACCTTTGTGGACGTAGCCCAAGAGGGGTGAACCACCTGAAATTGCTCTCTTCTTATGTGTGTATGTGTTATTGTTGTGGATATGTAATTGTTATGGGAGTTCCTTGATTTCATGAGATTAAATGTATGGTTAACCGATGTTATGTTTAAAAGATGTTGGTATAAATCTGATCTTATCTTTAAAAAGATTAAAGTGTGGGAATGTTGAGGTATGCCTGTAAGTACTATCGATTTGAATAACAATTGTAGTGATTACCAATGATATTAAATAAACTTATAAAGGTATGTTACACCGTAGCAATGAAAGAAGACTATAAATGTTTGAGGTCTTTTATATTACTAATGCATGAGTGATTTTATGGTTAGAGGAAGAAAATTATTAATTGTTATTCATAGAATGTGTATGGAAAAAAAAAATGTTGTGAAAGCAATTCGTTATCATAACATGGAACTACAAAAATTAATTGGACTCGAGAGAGACCCAAGGAGCCGCAATGGTAATACTTAAGCAAATTGATTGTTTTCTTATAATGTTTTCTTCAGAATATCTTTAAGGGAAGAAACTTTAATTCTATTCCAAAATTACTAACTTGCAAAGCTTGAAGTTGTCATCATGGAGATGTTACATATGGTAACAGAGCACAGGTTGCAAACACTCGGGCTTATTTGGGCTCAGTCGGGGAGAACATACATGAGTTACTCGAACTGGCGACAGAAGACGCAATAGAAAATTTCATTTCAACGGATCGACAACAGGTAGCTTACAAGTCGTCATTGAATTGCGAGTAAGTATGTTTAATTTGGTGAAAGCATTTAATGGCGCAACATTGTTTGTAGGTAAGGATAGTATATGTTTCATTATGAAGATGAATGATCTGTTATTAATATTTAGCTGATGAATATATCCTCCTATTTTGCAATTAGATTCATCGGACGACGAGAAAATAGTCTTTAGAATAATAACGGTTATGGTAATCATCAAATCAACAACTTTAGGAGAGCTCCTCCACTTAGTATATCCACAACTAGGATGACTTTCGGCATACTCGAGACTCATTAAAGTTCCATTAAAGTTTCTTTTATATGTTCATATTTGACGAAATAAAATGGTCTAGCATTCCGACTATGATTAAGGACCGTCAAGTTCCTTCCAATAAATAAATTCATTCTAGAGGATAAGGTGATGTTGGGGACATAACTAGTAAATCCTGTAAATAGTGCATACTGCCGGAGGAGTCAACACGAAGGAAAGTTAGATATTCAAAATATTCCTTTAGTCATTAAGGAAGCATAACTAGTTTGAAGTTAAGATTGTTCTCCTTAGCACAAAGTCTATCTCATTACAGAGTAGCAATTAGAAATTGTGGGTTGGTTACTTATGATAAACTAACCTTCCACAAGAAGTGTAAACTAACTAAGCTAGACACTACTAGGTTCTATTAGTTATTGGCTATTAAAATTTAAGAATGCAAGATCTCATATATATTCCATTTGTTCATTGATCCTTACGGTGGATGTGGGAATACTATGGGTAGTGGTAATAGAAGTTATACCTTAAGGTGATCATGATTTATGATGATTTGTGTTTTGTGATTATTAAAAGATAAAAGCTATGGTGGTTAATCTTGTTGTCCACATCATAATCATACAAATGAGGTGGAGAACTTCAAATGAGTATGTTCTTTATTATGAATGAAGAAACGACATAAAATGATTACTAGTTAGCAAGTTGCTTTAAATTTAGATTTTCTAAACGTATGTGACCGCAGGGGATGACTGTTTTATATTAGCATCATGAGTTAAGAAACCAGTAATGTCATGGAACTTCCATGGTGGTAGATCAGAAGTAATCTTAACAGTAAATCATGTCTAAGATTTTAAAAAAAAAGTGATGATTGGACATACATTCTAGGTAAGATTGTTCTTATGATTTAATTACTTTATATGACTAACACTTTGAATGTGTGATCAAGCAAACTTCACATTCCGCACCTCACTTCCTTACAATCGTCAGCAAGTCAATGTGGGATACATAGGTACCTCAACATACGAAGGGCCTTATAATAGAGAGATATGTGGTCGCCCTTACAAAGTATTGGGTTATCTTATAAGGTACGCAAGTATATTTTATTTTTTTCACAATCGGTTAATGGTATAAAATGATAAGCTATACAAAGAAAAGTGGTATAACTAAAACTAGAATTGTGCAGAAATGATGAAAGCTAACATCTGAGGTTATGTGATCATAATGTGCATGGACCGTAATAGGAAGAATGTTATATCATGTGCAAGGCATTATGTAAACCCTTTCTTCTCAACTAGATATGCTTAGATATATATATATCAATTATGACGATGAAGGATGATTATCCTATTTCTTTTTTTCTTTTTTTTTTTCAAGAATACAAAAGACCTTATGATATTGTTCTATAAAGTGTTACTAACAGGTGAACTTGGCAGATGGTCAAAATTTGGAGGAGCTTGTGAAAAAAAAAACAAGAGCATAAATACTATGCATGGTAAAATAGAGTGGGGAGCATTTAAGATCCACATCATAATTGTTATTTATTCTTTAAGTTTGATAATTATTGATTGAATAAAGATCTAGGCTCAAATAGGTCGGAGTAATCGTATGATTACAAAATATAACATGACGAAAGAAATTGATTAAATAAAAAAAGATTTTCTAGACTCAAGCAAGGCAGCTTGGAGAAAATTAATTCCGGGACTCAAGCGAGAATGGCTTGAGGGGAATTGTGTAAAGAGTGTTGTAATGGCATTAAAATACTCTCAAGAATGAGAGATTGAACAGCCACCAGGATTCTTGGAGAATCGGCTGGCTGTAAGACCTAGGCAGGCTATAAGAAATGCATATGCGAGAGGCAGGACGCTGCTTAGTATGCATGAGAGAAAGTATTGCTGCGTGAGCACTATGGTGTTAGGCAAGAAATCTACGAAAAAATTGCCGTGTGAGCATTGAGGTGTTAGGCAAGAATTTCCAAAAGGATTGCTGTGTGAGCACTTGGGTGTTAGGCAAAAATTTCGTGGACCAAATGAATGATGTGATAAATTAAGTTAACAATTTATACTCTTAGAGCACTAGATTTATGTGTGCTTGTGAAAATAAAAGCACAAACAAAGACTAAAAGAGCTTTCATGGAAATGCAAATGTTATATTGCTACAAGGGACTCATTAATATCTTCCTCGATTTGATTATGGAAACGATGATAAAATTATCTCGGTATCCTTGAAAAACTAAGTTTTGTGGTAAAAATGCAGGTATAATCGAAACTGTCTTATCATGAAATACAAAGAAGGTCAAATAAAAATGACGAAACAAGCACAAAATAACTCCAAGAGAGAAGTCGAAGTATGGAACACCGAGGACGGTGTTACTTTTAAGGGGAGGAGGATGTAATACCCCCTCTCTATCCCTATCAAATTTAGAAATGTATATGGTGAGTTTTGTAGGAGCCTTACTGAGGAACTCAAGGCCAAGGACACCTGAAGAAAAGTAAATTGAGTTACAAATTAACCTTAATGGTTATAAGTACCGTCATAATAAATTAAGGAAGCGGCTACTCGTCGCAACGCCCTAATCAACTAGAGGAATTTGAGGATAGCTATGATAAAGGATCCTAAATAAATTAAGCTAAATTCGAAAAGAGACTAAAACTTTCCTCAATTATACACTTGAGGACAAGGAGAAGGATGAATTATAATCCATAAGCTAGGATGTTTTAATCGGATTTAGTCTGTGCATTATGGGACATAGAATGAGATAGCAACTTAGCTTGGTTCACAAGAATAGGATGGTGGAGATAATTATATCTGGATTGTTATTCTAGTGATCTGAGATATATCTACGAAAACAATTGTATTAGATATGTATAACTTTAAGTATACGAGATGACTGTCGAAGTTTAAATAACGCGAATATATCACCCAAAAATATATTCATTGTTAGTTTTATTAAATAAAGAGACTTCACTACAAGGGAGTATTATTTCCAAGGACTTTCTTTTATACTTATATTACTAATGGCAGTAATATGTATATTGCTATAGCCAAAGTATTTCACCGGGGTTAATTAGTGGAATTGGGTAAAACCTTAGTTAGTATGGAGTGGAGTTGGTGGAAACACGACTCCATCTAGCTACCATCCAATAATTCATATTAAGTATATTCATAATTATATTTCTGGTAGGCACCCTTGATAACTGAATCCATACACGTGTAGACCCTTGATAACTGAATCCATACACGTGTAGTGGTGATCGGACTACTATCTTTAGCTACTGGATTCGATTACTGAGCCATGACCGCCGTGTGAAACACGAATATCAGTCGAGGGATAGTGGTGAAGTTTTCTTTAATGAATAGTGCCACTTGGTGCAAATAATGCCACTTGGGGCAAGCTTCCGCAGTTCACTATGAGAACACGAGAAGCAAAGACACCACTTGTCATCCCAAGAAGGAGGCGGGGCTAATAAACCTTCCACCTACTAGATCCTTCGCGGTTTTAAATAGGAGAATGTAGGTGAAGCTCGGGAAAAAGGAGGGAACATCGGCATTGCTATTGTGGGATGAATCCTCCTTTTATGTCGAATGATTTTCCAAGCGATCGGGGTTTTTGTTATGTTGGAATGAGGGTCACATAAGGTTATGATACTTTAAGCGGGAACAATCTCTCCTTAATGATGGCCGACCCACTTCAAGAGGAGGATAAAGGAAATAGCTCGGGGAGGCAAGTCTCCGGAACTGGATTCTGTTTGTTCTAGGTGCAGTCGCAAGTAGCTAGAAAATAGAGATGGCAGCGCCATTTCCAACCGAGCTCTTACATAGAGGACAATCGTTGGGTATGTATATCTGTTTAATTATACTGCATGGTAATGATTTATGGTTCATAACTTAGTATGCAAAATCCATGGTTTATACCACCCGGTTGTGCATTCGATTTGCATCACAAGGAAACAATGGCTATTCTCAGCCTGCGTTCTATACTTTATATGCACCATTAAATGGTTTAATATCTAAAAAAAGAAATTAGTCGACCTCTTCCTTATACACATTATAAACTGTAAGATTCGATAGTTTGATCAATCTCCTTATGGCGGTGAGGTTTGGTACAAACATTTAGGTATTGCAGTGCCATTTTCTATTTGATATAATGATGTACTGTTTGTGACCTCTGTAAATAGTCGCATTGTCTAATATTAGTGTGCAGCACTTTGATTTAGTGGTTTTTATAAGTTTCGATAAAGTAATCACAGTCCCCAAATTTGGATGCACTGTCTCTGGGTTTTGGGCAGCAAAAATACTGCCTAGGGTATTACACTGAACCCTCAACTGAAGTTTAACTTTTGTTGTGTGTATAATTTCCTATTATGAATTCGTATGATATCCTGAGAAGTGATAGTCTACTGTAAAAACCCTGTGCTATTTAGCATAGTACAGAGGCACTAGAATTACTTTTAAAAGACGATCGGTTCATTATTTTTCTGCATTGTAGTTCTCAATAAAACTCACCTCTGTGATATGGGCTATAGATCCCATGATCCTGCAGAAGTTCTATCTTGTCCCGCTTTTTAAAATTTCTGAATTGATGCATTTTGTTTTACTTATGGTTTGACAGAGTGTAACTCTCTCTATTTCGATAGAGCCCAGCTAGATCCTTTTTTTTTAATGTTTAACCTGCTCTTAATTTCTGGTTGAATGTGTCTTGTTTTTACATCCTGGCAGGATGAGGTATAACTATTTTTTCGATTCAGCTGTTCGCCACCGATCCCAATGTGGATGGATGGCATATTATTTTATAGATACTTCTTACCCGGTTCTTGGTTTCAAATATGGAACGTATCGAGTGATTATTAACCTTTTGAAATCAAGTTACTGCTAGTCTAATCTCTGTCATGCATTCTGTATTGTATGCATGCCCTTGAAGGAGATCTATACAATCTTGTATTACTGTATAGCTGCATTATATGCATGCCCTCGACGGAGATCCATGCGATCTTGTATTACTGCGTGGCTACATTGTATGCATGCCCTCGACGGAGATCTATGCGATCTTGTATTACTGTGTGGCTACTTTGTATGCATGCCGTCTTCGGAGATCCATGCGATCTTGTATTACTATGTGGCTGCATTATATGCATGCCTTGGACGGAGATCCATGCGATCTTGTATTACTATGTGGCTGCATTACATGCATGCCCTGGACGAAGATCCATGCGATCTTGTGTTACTGTATGGCTGCATTGTATGCATGTCGTCTTCGGAGATCCATGCGATCTTGTATTACTATGTGGCTGCATTATATGCATGCCTTGGACGGAGATCCATGCAATCTTGTATTACTATGTGGCTGCATTATATGCATACCCTGGACGGAGATCCATGCGTTTTTTTTTTATAGTCGTTGTTGGCTACATTCTCTGTATGCCGTAACTGAGATTCGTATAGATATAGTGCTGAGTTGTAAAATATAGTCAATCTCCTATACAATGATGATTGTTGGATTTTTAAATACTGCCAAAGAATATACATGGTTTGGGTTTTAAAGAAAGGAAAGTAAGGGGGTTAATATATATACATATCGTTGTTTTATACCTTTATAAATATAATGTATATATATACTATTGAAAGGAAAAAGGATTGAATTTATATATATACTACTGAAAGGAAAAAGGATTGAATTTTTAGTGAGAGCGATCACAGCCAGAAGAGAGGATCGGAAAGGTTAAGTAAAGAAAGGTCAACAATGATGCCGCAGAGGATGTTGTAGAATGTAAACTGCTGTCTCGACAAATGAATAAAATGACCTACCTTTGTGGACGTAGCCCAAGAGGGGTGAACCACCTGAAATTGCTCTCTTCTTATGTGTGTATGTGTTATTGTTGTGGATATGTAATTGTTATGGGAGTTCCTTGATTTCATGAGATTAAATGTATGGTTAACCGATGTTATGTTTAAAAGATGTTGGTATAAATCTGATCTTATCTTTAAAAAGATTAAAGTGTGGGAATGTTGAGGTATGCCTGTAAGTACTATCGATTTGAATAACAATTGTAGTGATTACCAATGATATTAAATAAACTTATAAAGGTATGTTACACCGTAGCAATGAAAGAAGACTATAAATGTTTGAGGTCTTTTATATTACTAATGCATGAGTGATTTTATGGTTAGAGGAAGAAAATTATTAATTGTTATTCATAGAATGTGTATGGAAAAAAAAAATGTTGTGAAAGCAATTCGTTATCATAACATGGAACTACAAAAATTAATTGGACTCGAGAGAGACCCAAGGAGCCGCAATGGTAATACTTAAGCAAATTGATTGTTTTCTTATAATGTTTTCTTCAGAATATCTTTAAGGGAAGAAACTTTAATTCTATTCCAAAATTACTAACTTGCAAAGCTTGAAGTTGTCATCATGGAGATGTTACAAATCATGTTTTGACTTCTGGAAGCTTTTAAATAATGGGAAAAACCCTAGTTGTTCCTATGGATTCTAACTTACTGATTGCAAGGATGAATGTTTAGCTAATCGTAGAACAAGTTTTATGGTTGCTGTGTATTCAATAAATTGGTTTGATGTGATACACCCTTTGATTGGGGATGGGGTTCGATCCATGAAACTTGGGATTAGAACCCATATTAAAAATGCAGAATACTATTGAGTTGTATGGGAATCTATGTTTTGGAATACGATTCTCTTGTAATATTTGATGCATTTCTTTTTTATGTAAAGTTTGACAAATGGTTGAATCGTAGAGGCATTTAATAATTGAAAAGTGTAGTGCGGCTGAAAGTTCTGATGTATTGTTTTTATTTCTATTTGGTGTTGTTCCTAGTAGGAAGGATAATAATTTAAAAGAACTAACAGTCATAGATGAAACCCTGCCCTATGAATAGGGAAATACAATTCAAACAGAAAACATATATCTATAAACAAGAAATTATAATACCCCTAACCTATAAGAGAGTATAAGTTGTCTAGTAAAGGCTAGCTCAGGTAGACCTGCTAGACCTTCCACTGGGTTCTGGGAAGAACCTCGAAGTTGATACTATTGGTAATGAATAGTGCTATAGTATCTATTCTAATTGTAGAAGCCTAACTTTATTATAACTGTAAATTTGAAACATTAGATACTCCATACCTGTCTGCTTCAGTACTCGGTCCCTTCCTGTGGAAACCTAGCTGCTTGGCACTTGAATCCTTCCTGTAGTGACCTACACACTCAACAACGGTTAATGCAGAGCCTGTTGTATCTAGCTAACTTGTTAGGGTGATTTCCTTTAGGTGGATAACTTTGGGGTTACCATGTTCCTCCCAACCATGATCCTACAACCGTTCCTAGTTCTGTATGGATCCCCCCAAGCTGGATTCCAACATGTAAAAGAGATAGAGGACCAAAGGTTACTGCTGGTTCAGTTTCTTTGAGCAAAATTTTTTCTTTTGATTACCATCAAAGAATGATAATGAAAAGATAGATAATCCCCAACTTGGGATCTGCCCTCTTTAAGTAGGGTATTCTTTAATTATGACTGTTGGAATAATTTGTTTCTTTAAATGAATAAATAATATTCAAAAGATATTATTTGATAAGTATTTAGTCTTTTTGCACTAAGACTTTTTCAATGACTTAATCTATAAGTTATTTCTGATTTAAGCTCTTCATAAAAATTATGGTAACAATAATGATAATAATAGTAATTCTAACCTAGGTATTAATACACTATTACTATTATTTACAATCATGGTTGTCCACTAAATATTAATACTTTTATTAATATTATTAAATAACGTGGCATCCCACTATGCATAAGCTATATGCAATAAATGTATTTTATAAATAAAGAATCACATCATTATTTATTACAATTCTTAATACCAATATTTAATCTTGTATGATACTTTGGTTTAACAAATTAGGGTTAAGGTCCACTTCTTTGGACAGTCTTTTGGTAGGCTTGGATAGGCACCTCTAGTCTCTCTCTTGCATGATGGATTCCCTCGTTTAACATAGTAGTTCCCGCAGTACTTGATGATAGATAAAAATGAATCATTTAATCAAATAAAATAAGTGTGATGAAAGTAAAAGTGCTATTCAGAGTCCTTCTGACTCAACACTTTGAGATCTAGTAACCCCGAGTGCTCTTTAGAGCCTTTTAACTCAACACTCTCACATGGGCGTTACGCTATTGCAATTCCAGAGCCTCTACTCAACACTAGTGCTAGAATGTGGTTGTGAGGAACATCTAGAATATTTAAGTTGCCTCAGATCCGGTATTCATTTATCAAGCTTGGAGTGCTCTAGGGCTTAGGCCCAACACTCAATGTACCTCAGGGCTTACTCCCAGTACATAAACATTCTTCTAGGTACATCGGGGCTTATGCCCAGTACGTAGGCTACATGTGTGTTTCTGAGTACACGCTCAACACACTCATAAGTCAAGTCATGTGAAATCATAGCTCGACACAGTAAGTAACAAGAGATCATCTTAGTATATTAGGGTTTGTACCCTTATCAAAGCTGAAGAACATCATTAAAACATTGGGGCCTTCTCGCCCAGTATATACTCAAATAAAGAAGTTAGTCAGGGTCCATGCCCGATATGTCGATATACATATAAAAGAATAAATCATAGGTGCTAGGGCTCATGCCCAATACTCAAAATAAACATAGGTGTTGGGGCCGTGGCCCAATATAACAACAAAATAGTGAGTCCAAAATTTGGGATATTACACAATCCCTCATCTCCTAAAATCCATTCATCCCTTAAGCCCCAAACCTTTAATACTTAAACCCCTTAACACTTAACCCTTAATTGACTCAATGCTATCATTCTAACCTTAGAGCCATAAATACATTAGCCTATAAATCGCTTAACCCCTGATCCCCTTGACCCCAAACCCTTCACCCTTAACGCTTAAACTCTTGAACCCTAACCCCCTAACATTGGTTCCCTCAATCCCTTAACCCCTAAATCCCTAAACCCCTAAGCCCCTTTATCTCTAATCACTTAACACCGAACGCCTTTAGAAGCCCTAGTGTTAGCACCAGATTGGTGGTAAGTGTTTTAGAGAGGTGAAGGAGTCCAGACCTATGGAGAAATGAATAAAGTCCAAATTCCTTGAGCCATATGACCATTAAAGATGCAAACAAGATTTTCAAGCCTTCATTCCTAAGTCTAAGATGAAATAATGCTGAATAATGCTAAGGTCTACATGTCAAATCCACACACCCGCCCCATCATCCTAAGCATTTAGTCCTGTGGACATGAAATGAGAAACAAATTCAAATCTCAAATGTGATATTTTATGAAGAACGGGCTTGTTTTTTACTGAAAATGATTGTTTTGGTCATCGTTTTACAGAACCTGTATCTGCCAAACAGGAATGAATTTCAAGAAAATGAGAGAGGTTTTTCTCCACAACAAGCCTATCTACAATAATGTCTCTCACAATTTACACAAGTGTAATGGTTTGGGAGAACCGAACGGTTTTGCAGAGAGCAATTGTCCAGTTTTCGCATTTTCTACGTGAGTCATCATTTTCCGGAGCAGATCCTACACAGTTGGAGGAAAATATGAGGAAATAGAAAGAGGTTTTTCTTCAGTATGGACCAATCTACAAAAAACTCTTTCAGTTTTTACACAGCTATCACCATTTGGGATATACAGTCGTCGCATCGAGAGGCATTTTTCAGCAGTCTACGGCCAAAACTGTTCAAGATTTTGTTGAAACCGACTCTTAAGTTGTTGAATCTCTCTGTCTAGGTGTCAAATGTTGTTGTAACAACTTCTTTATAAGATAGATCAACCCTAGGGACAAAAAGATCTATAAATTGAATGTAATAGAAGAAGAATGGGTTGGAAAATCAAGTGGGTGAGGCCATGGGAGAGCTTTGCTCTGTTCTGAAACATTTTCTTGAATAAAGTGCAATGATTGAAGCTGGTTTTAATGGCTGAGATTCCTTTGTCATTCTCCTCATACTCTGTTCATCTCCTTCCCCATGTGAATTTGTGTTTCTTTCATTTTTTATCGATTTTGTGAATGCTTAATTCGTGTTTGGTTCAGTGTAGTATTTGAATGGGATTCATAGAATAAATGCTCTGTTCAAGTCTTACCAAGCACTCCACAATTGATTTCTGCTAAAGTTGGCATAGGATTCATCCTTGTTAGATGCCCAATGTTGATGGACTGTTTCTAATTTCTTCCTTATCATCAAATTAACAGCTCTTTGACTGTGAATGGCTGGATGCCTTGCCTCAGTTTTGACATCCATAGCAGCAGCGCTGTATTTCTTTTTAGTTTCATGTTTTTACTCCATTGCCCAATAGTCTTATGGTTTTCTCTCCAAACAATGTTCAAATCATCTTTGTTTCTAGCAGAAATCTGATCTTCTACATCTGTTTTGATTGAATATCTTGAATATGAAAGCTGGTCTGTTTCCTCATTACTGAAAATCTTGATGGTTTCCAGTTTTCCATGAGTTTATAGAGAGAGCCCTCTCTGCTTGTGTTAGGTCAGAAACATAAGCCAAAGATTGGTTCGTGGTTACCTGAGATTACCCACTTTCAGCCTTGGGGGTCAGTTTTGGTGTTAACAAATTGGCATTGTTGCCTGGGAAGGAAATTTTCCTATCGTCCCTGGGAGAACGACAAAGGTTTCAGATCTGAATGGTGATGGTGATTAGCAGTCAAACATCGAGAAGGTTGTATCATTCACCTGGCGACTCAACTCAGCAAAATTCCAGTATGAAGGTGACTCCACTGGGAAAATCAATGACCTTATATCAGAATTGAGATGTTGAAAGTCTCATGGAAACTCCACATCAAATAAATCGAGTGTTTCATTGTTTCACAAGCTAGTCTCTTCAGTCTTAAATCAGAATTTGCAGCTCCAGTCTTTCAAGATGGCTACATTATCAAGAAGGTATGCTCCTATGAACAGAGCTCACATCCCTAGTTTTCCAAATCTTATTCCTAAAGTAGATTGGCAAACCGGTTTACCTAAATTTAAAGATCAGAAAGGATATGATGCTACTATTCATTTGCTTAAATTTCATATGCATATACATAAGTTTGGAATTGGATTGCCTGAGGACTGTTTGATGAAAATGTTTATGGAAACATTAGAAGAGAATGCAAGGTCATGGTATGAGGGATTACCATCAGCAAGTTTGTTTTCCCTTGAATATTTTCACATAGCATTTCATGGGCATTTTAGAAATCAGTACCCCACCTTGCTACTAGTTCAAGATTGTTGCATGCATGTTAAAGGTTTCATTGAAGATTTGGAAGACATGTATGGTAGTGATGAGTTTATGGATGAAGAGATTTTAGAAATGTTGCATGAAAATCCCTTCCTCAAGAAAGAAATGCAAAATAAGTTCCATGACACTCAAGACAATCCCAAGCAAATACTAGTTTCTCCTTTGGTTGTGGATGAAGAAGGACAACACACTGTTGAAAGTCATGTTATCTTGCCTAAATTGGATGAAAGTTTGCATCCCTCTTGCCATTCTTTATATAACCGAGCTAATGAGGAAAGTAGCCAATCAATTGTCTCTGCTCCTTGTCCATTTTCTAATTTAGACATTGAAGAAAGAAACGCTATCTTGAATTCCTTTGAAAGTCAAGTTGAAGTTTCTGTTGAATTAAGGGAAGGGGAAGAATCTAGCTATCATAACACTTTGGAAAAATTTCAGAATGTAGTTTCTCTTTTGGTTGAAAGGGAAGATGGCGGTGTCCTTGATATGGAACATGTGCAGCAGTTTTGTCAGACCTCGTTTGATGAGGAAAATGATCAATCTTCTCAGTCAAGTCTTTCTTCATGCATTTCATTTTCAGAATTTTTGTCACATACCCCAATTTTATTAAAATAATGTAATTATTTTTAATATTCCTGAGAACATTATGTTAAATTTAATGCTAAGTAGGAATGGATGACTCAGCAGAGTCTCCAGAAATGGAATGTAAATTCTGAATAATTATTATTAATAAATAAATTATGGAGACAACAGCATGGGAGAGCTGTTAAAAGAGGTTACTGGTCTAACTGGTGGATGGAATTAGGTGGAAGGACAAAAGACAAGTGGCAGCATCCTCAAACACTTCCTGAGTTGCAGGTGGCAACTTCCCTATATTTTGGGGTCATGATTCCCCAAGAAAGTGGAATCTGAGCAGGTGGCTCATTAATGATAGTTAGCCCAACTAAGACCTAGGCAATCTTTTAAATACTACTCAATGAACTGAGCTGGGGGTTCAGCAATTGTTCTAGAGGGAGAATACATTCAGGTGAATGCTATTCAGGAGTCCCATTGAGGAAGTGGGAAAACAGTAAGGAAGTGTTTTGAAGCAGGAAGTTGCAGTAACTTGGTTCCAGTATAGCTGTTTTGGCTGAGGGAATTATTGGCCGTACTTAGATTCCAGCCAGTTATACCAGAGCAAGCTCGGGGGTCCTGAGAAGTGCTGTCTGGGCACTCTCCAGGAATTGGTAGGGAGGAACAGCCTCCCATTGCTGTTATTGTCTACCATAGCTACAGGTTCTGCCACTCTTCCTGTTGTTGGTTTAATTTATTTTCATATGAGATAGACTAGTACAACTATGTTTTTGACTGTATTCAACTTCAGTAAATCCGTCTCTGTACTTCCTTTTGTTATAAATTTCAGAAACACAGATGTTATAGAGATTTCCTATTTTTATTTAAATAGAGTATTTATCTTATACAGAACCTATTTGTTACTGTTATAGTTAACAATTACCATGTTTAGGCATATTCTAGAATTCCTGTTAATGGTTCAATAATAGACAGAAATATTAAATAATAGATATTCCAGTAATCTACCTGTATATATATATGTATTGCATATTTCAGTCAACTTTGGTTTCAGGTCATTCTTATATCGAGTTAACAGATAAACAAAACTCATCTTAATATATTGTTTATACTCGGAACATGTTTGACAGCTATCGATTAACTAAAGAGGTGACTGTAACAATATTTCATTGTTACAAGCTTCCACATAATCTTAATCATCTACATAGTAGTCAAACACAAACACATAGAAACTGTAGATTATTACTTCTTTCAATCTAGTATTATAATACATTAGCCATGCTTATTATAATAGAATTAACAGAGTTGTTTTAAACAAAAACAAACATATTACACAACAGAGAAACTGTCGACGAACGCAACCATCATTGGCTGTTACAAACCATCTTAATTATACACAGTAGTAATATTTATTCAGTATAAATGTTCTTCCTTAGGGTAGTCCACAAACCCTACACGGCCGTAGCCTTACATTATTCCTTCGACAGACTGAAAAACAATTGAAAAGAATGCTTTTTATGACAGACAGAACCTACAGCATCTTAACACATAGTTCTATGTATATATTATTCTATTCATAGTTTTATTTAATAATTATATAGATTCAAAAATAAATTGTTACAACTCGTACCCAGTCACCACCGAGTTAACAATATCATACTTATGCATTGAACACAAAAACAAAACCCCCAATTCGCCAGAATAACCCTATGCTTTTAACTATTACAGTCATAGTGGATAAACTTCCACAATCTTTTATTTAATACTCCAAAACGAAGAAAAACGCAGAGAGACAATTATAGGGTTTCATTTATAACAGAGTTAACATCCATTGCAGGTACCGAAGAATTCATCTATCCTTACATTTCAAATACATTCGAATAATTTAACGAAACACAAAAATGAACACGGCCATGATAGGCCCAGTAATATATTAAGTATAAATTTTATGCAGCGAGGATGGAACCCTGCGCTTAGCAATTACAAAGTACAATAACAGAAACCCTGGCCTCATACAGTCTGAGCCGTGAAGGGCTCTCCAATAAACATAACAAGGTTTCAACCCTTTTATTCAAACAAAATAACTTATACAGATGATTGCAACCATGAACATCAAGTCATCAAACGACCTCACTACACAGGAGTTTTCCTCCATGACACAACCCTAACCACAAAACCAGCAAAGGAAGAGACAGCCGTGGATAACCAGGCTTACCTGGATGAGCCAGAGTTGGAGAAAGAACCCTGTACACCTTCAGAGCCGCGTGACCTGCACATTCAATGCTGAAAGAGGTTAATACACTGTTTATGCCGAGAGTTTAAATAATTGTAAATCTACACTGCTTGCAAAACAGAAATTGCGAAAATAAGGTTATTCATTACCTGAGCAATGTAGCCGTGGATATTCTGGAAGCCACCGGTGGGAGCAGACACTGAAACCCCATCACCCTCGTCGGTTGAAAGAGCAAGGAACACCCCCAAACTCTTCCAATGACGGCCACGACAGACAAATATTGCTGACGGAAACCTCAAACTGGAGCTGAATCAGTCGAGAAGCACACCCAAACCCTTACATGCAACCACCTCTGGATTTAAACAGGTACAAAACCCTGTCTCTTACCCACACACAGCACAGCAATGGACTGTAAGTAGCTGGGACCTAAACAAAGAAGGAACAACAAGACCACGAAACCATGAAAACTATAGCAGACGCCATCACCAGAATCGAGGACTCATCTTACTAGAGAATGAAACCACGAGACCATAACCACAACACTCTGCACCTTGTTACAGTGCCCTCACTATGAAACTCAGACATGGAGGGTTTCATCCTTAGGACCCGAGCCCGAAGGCAACTACAATAACCTGGTAGGGTTTTCGAGAACAGCTTATATATCACCAACTGCATGGAGGAGAGTCAACCACGTAGCACCCAAATATATCAATGTAATATGGGTCGAGACCATATAGTTCAAATTGCAATCCAAATCATTATTCACCGATTCCAAAATCATTACATATATGTAAGTCAAACGTATAAGATAACATATGATATACAATCATTTAGCATATAGTGCATGCCTTGCAACTGAATCGTCGAGAATCCCATGCACATGGGATGTATAATCCCTACAACGATAATAAGGAGATATAGTCAACATCAAATAGGGAGTTCCTATTAACTTAGTATGGTGGATAATACCTTAACACAAAATTGGTTATAAATCTTATCCATGATATGGGAAAACATTATGACTAATGCAAAATCATGATAATGTACACTTATATGAAACCAAGGCATAGGTTAATGACATGAGCATATCACATTTCTTAAATCATTTAAATAATGAGGTGGTCAACTTTCAAATGAAAACCCTTTGTCACTTACCATTTTTATGATGAGTCACACTTTAGCCAATATATACTATCATCGTATTTCCACCGATATTAACGTTAAACAGTAAACAAATAGGTGACATAAGTTAAACCCTAAAGTAGACATTGGACTTCGATATATAGGTTAATATATTGAAACAACGCTAGAGGCGCCACCTTCTCAACTCACGTTATCAATGCATGAACAAAACAGTAATCACCGGTATTAAATTGACAACATGTCACATGATGCTAAAACGCTTTATGCAGATAATAATTATGATACAAACAATTGTTCCAGTGATAGTTACAGCAGTAACATAGAGTCATATTCATAAAACAATAATTGTAACTGAAACAATGTAATCTTCGCAAAACCTGATGGTACCATCTGAATAAGAAATATCATGTCGATCTTTTAAGTTTAAAGTACAGGGAGTATTGATGCTTACCAAGTTTAATATACAGCAATCCTTACTTCACCGGCGCACCTGAGAAACAAAAGACGACTTATGCATTAGCTCGTAAGCTAAGTAAGCCAGCCAGCTACGACTAGCTCTTCCCTTGCGGTTTGAAAACAAAACAGTCATTAATTACAATCACCGAAATCAAAGTTTTTAATTAAGACAGAGTCTTTAAACAGATTATGTTAGTTATTTAAATTAAAACAAAATCAGAAATACTATCTAGTTAACATTTATTGTTATGAATAAAAAAATTTTAAATTTTTCAGAAATATCGGGGTTTGACATGTGGTATCAGAGCCAGGTTCAGACACTAGGCTTGGATGTGACTCCACTAAACTTCCGCAAATAGTGACTATAAAAGAAGATTTTTTTTTTTATAAAATACTAACATATATTTCGATTTCATGAACAGAACAGAAAATTTTTCTTTTCTGAATTTTACAGACAGGTATGGAAAAACTGGGAGAATATGCTGAGGAGGAATCTCCCAATGCTGTGACAAGACAAATGTCAAGAGAACCTGAGACAGAAGAGGAAATTGCTCACACCACTAGCTGATGCAGACCATAAGAGGATTAAAGACAGAAATGGAAACAGTCAAGAAGGATAATGAAAGAATTCTAAAGACTCAGGAACAGTTAAATCAGCTATTGATAGAAAAATTTCAGACTGAAGGTAGGAGCAAACCAGCTGACTCAGAAGAAGTTAGTCATCAAAGAGGGTCAAAAAGGACAAAACCAACTAAATCTGACAGCAGTTCCTCATCTGAGGAAAGAAAGGGACAACCCAGTTATCACACTAGCAGTGACAGCAGTGAAGCTGAGATGTACAACCGAAGGAAAAAGTACAGGCCTTATGAAGAGATTTCCGGGGAGTTTAAGAAGATAAAGCCCCCAACTTTCAATGGAGAAGCTGAAACTGGAGAAGAGGTAGAATCCTGGTTATCCGGGATGAGAAAATATTTTCAGATCTATAACTACTCAAATCAGCTAAAGGCACGAATGGCCATCTATAACCTCTCGGGAAAGGCGGACATATGGTGGCAAGATCTGAAAAGGGTCAAAGGGATTAAAGAAAGAGAAGTTAATTGGAGTACCTTTAAAAGATATTTTAAGAAGAAATTCCTGTCTGAGCAGTATTATGAAGAAAGGGCCAAAGAATTCTATGAACTGAAACTCGGATCTATGACGATGAAGGACTTAAACAGTAAATTTTTAAGTCTGTTGCGTTATGTACCGTATTTTGTCGAAGAGAAACCAAAAATACAGCGGTTTCTTAGTTTCCTGCCCTATCATATCAAGGACAGAATTGAATATGACAATCCAAAAACACTGGAAGAAGCTATGCGCAAGGAAAATTTCTGTTACGAACAGAATAAAAAGAAAGAGGGGATAGCCAGCTGGAAAGCCAAAAAGAACAGCAATCTGATCGAGTACAAGAAAAAAGAATTTGTTCCCCATAAAAGTTTCAAGAATGGCAAAAACGGGAACCACTTTAATAGTAAAAGTTTCCAAGCAAACAAAAATGGAGCTGTCAGCCATTCAAACAATTACAAAAACAGCAAAGAGACTTCTAATAACCATGGAAACTACACCAAAAATTTTGAGCGAAAAGAACCTGTCAAGTGTTGGGAGTGTAATGGGCCACATTATGCTTCAGTCTACCCAAACAGAAAGAAACAAGTCAGCAATATTCATACTGTTCAAGACGAAATGACAGTTGGAGATTTTGCAGGAACTATGCCCCGAATCAATGCAGCGTTGGAAAACCGTCAGGATGACTACCAAACTTCCATGGTGGAAGTAGAAGGTATGATTAACAAAACCCCAGTTACTATATTAATAGATCCAGGTGCTAGTCTTAGTTATATTTCACCTCATCTGGTAGAAAAATGTAATTTGACTGTTGAAAGGTTTGATAATTCTTGGTCTGTACAATTAGCTACTGGGGCAAAGAAGAAAGTAAACTGTTATATAAAAGAATGCATCTTAAACATGAATGATTTTAGAACTACAGTTAAACTGAACGTTTTACCACTTGGCTCTTATGACATACTTATCGGAATGGACTGTTTGGAACAACATAGGGTCATTTTAAACTGTTTTGACAAAACTTTTAGGTGTATAAACAGTAGTGGACAGCCTGTAACTGTTAGAGGTATCCCTAGGAAAACCGTAGTTAGGCAGATTTCTGCCTTACAACTGAAAAGAGCAGTCAGAAAAGGGTGCAAGACTTATGCTGTAGCTATTACAGATGAGACAGATAAGTCCGAAAGCAACCAGAAAATAGTAGAGAACATCCCTGTAGTCAACGAATTTATTGACGTTTTTCCTGAGGAAATCGAAGAATTGCCTCCCAAGAGAGAGCTAGACTTTACAATTGAGCTGATACCAGGTGCTGTTCCCAGTTCAAAAGCCCCGTATCGTATGAATATTTTGGAGCTTAACGAGTTGAAAACTCAGTTGAAGGAGTTAATAGATAAGAACTATATTCGACCCAGTGTATCCCCTTGGGGAGCACCAGTGATTTTCGTTAAAAAGAAGGACGGAACTATGCGACTTTGCATAGATTATCGTCAACTAAACAAGATGACGATCAAAAACAGGTATCCGTTACCTCGTATTGATGATCTGTTTGATCAGCTACGTGGCGCTACGGTATTTTCCAAGATCGATCTGAGATCGGGTTATCATCAGGTAAGAATTAAAGAGGAAGATATTTTCAAAACAGCCTTTAGAACAAGGTACGGACATTACGAATTCGTCGTAATGCCATTTGGACTTACAAATGCCCCAGCTGTTTTTATGTGCTTAATGAACAACATAATGCACAAGTACTTAGATAAATTTGTTGTTGTATTTATCGACAACATTTTAATTTATTCTAAGAATGAGGAGGAGCATAAAGAACACTTACGTATAGTCTTACAAGAACTGAGAGAACAACAGCTCTTTGCGAAATTCAGTAAGTGTGACTTCTTCAAAGACGAAATCCGGTACTTAGGACATGTAGTCACCAAGGAAGGGATTTCAGTTGATCCTGAAAAGATTCGGGCGATTGAAGAATGGCCAGTACCTAAAGATGTGACGGACGTTAGATCTTTCATGGGAATTACCGGTTACTACCGGAGGTTTATTGAAGGCTTTTCAAAAATAGCCAACCCAATCACTTCTTTGCAGAAGAAAGGCAAGAAGTTTGATTGGAATGCGAAATGTGAAGAAAGTTTCAAGAAACTTAAGACCTTATTGACAACTGCACCTATTCTTAGAATAGTGGATCCAAATAAAGATTTCATAGTTTGCACCGACGCTTGTAATGATGGTTTAGGCGGAGTGCTGACCCAAGAAGGACATGTCATTGCTTACGAATCTAGGAAGCTGAAAATCCATGAAAAGAATTATGCCACTTATGACCTAGAATTAGCTGCTGTAATTCATGCTTTAAAGATGTGGCGACACCACCTAATATGTCACGAACCCAAAGTTTCGAGAAAATTTAAAACTTTTCTAAACATCTAATCTTCTTTAAATGCTATGCAGAAGATAAAGTGTGTACACAACATCTATATTTGTCACATCATTATAACATCTTAACATTAATTATTCAATTGTAATTATCAATGAAAACTTTACTTGTCGACACAAGATCTTAAGCACCCCAATCAAAATATACAACTTGTTAACTCGTATCTTATTGTAATAGCATGAATAGAATTCTAACACTTGTCTCACCTTAACAAATTTCCCTCTACTAACTTGATTATAAACTGAGTAGAACATTTTCATGGAAAGATATAAATAACAACCATCGTAATAGTATAATGCTTTATGATACATAAATTGGAAGTAAACAAAAACTGAAGAAATACCTGAGATGCCTCATCATGGATATATATATGAAAGATATACACAAGTACAACACAATTATCAAGAGAGACATATACCAGAATTACACACCAAGGGAACAAAGACATACACAAGAGACCAAAAGTAACGTGGTTCACCCGTACACGGGCTAGTCCACAAAGGTGTGTGCATCTTTTATTAATCTTTCCTCCATAGGAATTTTACATCGTACAACTCAATCGTTGTCTTTCAAGGAACACCTCTTATAGAGGGCTTCATCAATACACTTTCGACAAAACAAAGTCGAGACTCTTTCATATATAGATCACCCAACACTTATTATAATTTATAAGGTGAATTTAAGAGGATCGATAACCCTAATCCTTTCCTGATCAATATTCCGTGAGTGATTCATTTCTTCATATAAGGATACTTGTCCTTCCGTCAACCCTCTATTACATAGGGGATTATAAGTATAAACTATTTACATGTATACTACCTTACTCAAGTTGTGCAGTAAATTCTTCTCACATATGATAAGAATTTATGTTATCTCTAAGGCATACATTTAATTAGTATATACATTTTTCTTTCCCTTAAATTTTTCCCAACAACTACTTTATTTTGTATATAGTCATTACTACAAGGAGTACATTATACATATAAATCCCTTTTCCCCAAAGTATATAAAAGTCCTCTTGAGAGAAGAAAAATAAATAACTTCTCTATGGCTTATTTTACTAGACAAAACTTGCCTTAGAAATTACCAGTAATTTGGCCAATACTAAGCCCTCCTTACTTTATTTAAGAGAAAATGAAAAGACCCTTAAATTTTTCCCACTAGAACATCATCATACTTACCATATTTTGGCCTCTTTTAAAATAAAAGAATTTACTTAACACTTTAATCTTTTTACTTTAAGACCCAAAATATTCAAAAAGGAAAAACACTTCCTTACCCTAATTTCATTTCTCCTAAACCAACATGTTAATTAATATATTTTATTCTTTCATTATTTCATACCAATATTCGTTTCACACCTTTCCTCCAAATGGAGACATAAACCAAAATTAACAAATCCCTACAAGTTTGAGCATAACTAATTTAGAGTGGAGGTTTCGCTTACTTCTAGCATCGAGGGAAACTACCTGGAATGCAAATTGTTCTTGAATTAAGTAGTCGTCTTATTTAACCAGCAGTCGGCCAGATCATTAAGCGATCGAGTTAGACCCCACTGTAGGTGATCTGAACATAAAAGAAATCAACATCATGTTGTTAAAAATAAATGGATGAGGGTTTACAGAAGAGAATCCCGTCATTCATAGTTTACAATTTATACAACCATTTAAAACTCTGAGGATCGTGCTCCTCCTAACCAGTCGACTCTGTCCTAGTTTGATAGAACAACTGCAAAGATGGTCAAATCTACCCTTAAACACACTAACTCAATAATATTCAGTCTGCAAAAGATCGTATGGGAACCTGGCTGCTTCTCACCACAACGGACTAGAATCCAATGGAATCAAATCCTATTATTGATTTCTTCGTTTTAAAGCAGTATTTTACTCCTCTGCTAAGGGTTTCAGTGGTAATATTCTGAACGCATCACAAGAATAGCAGAAAAGATCTCAGGGATGTGGATCTCACTGGCAATATGCCGATCGCATCACATAGACCGAAGAACACTTAGGGGTATTGTTATGAGCTACCATTTACCCAGAACTTTTGACAGCAGAGAGATTTATAAACACCAAACATCAAACGGGTTCCTATTTGGGCGTTCCTACTAATCATCAAGCTGATCCTTCCGGTGATTAATGCAGAAGAGGAACAAATTAGCAAGTGGTTCTGGTCAATTGTTAAGGCGAAGAAATCGGGTAATGCGTTTTGTATCCATCCATACCTTAATTTCTAAATAGCGATTTAACGCTTCGTTCAAAGAATTTCAGGAGTAAAATTTACTTATTCTACTACTGTACACAGGGTTAAATCAAGAGAAAAACACTGTCAATAAACCTATAAACTAAGCGAAATATATGCAGTAAGGCTACACTTATCTTTCCTTTGGACTGTGGATCCAGGATGGCTGAGCTACTTGCCACCATCATCACAATCTCCTATCTTTCAGAAATCAAGGATGCGCAGATGTGAAATTGCTCCATCATGCTCCAGTCTATCTTCTCTCCAACTGCCTGACATTACACTCCAGAGAACTTTCGGTAGTCGTCACAGAGGCAACGTTTTCTTTTCTCATATCGCAGGGTTGCTTCCCTATAGCTATCACTGAGACGGCGTTTTTTCCCCCCTTTCCTATTGCAGGTAACCGCGATCTTTAAAAGGTTTAGGTTCGTATTAAGGAATAGCAATCAATTCCACCATTCCCATCCCCCCACTAACACGAGAAAATCTCCATATTTCAATGAGCTCGGCAGGGTTGTAACTGTTGCCACATTACTTAATGGGACAGATGGCGACCTCACCCTTTGGAGTTCTTCATAGCATGTGAAGTTGAAAGATTCGGGTGCTCCACAAAGGGAACAACTGCCATCTCACTCCACGTTGTAGACAATTGCCCACATACTCTGTCTCGTATTCTTCTTTAACGCAGGTTACTGTGGAGACATTAACCTTAGATTCCTCCTACGTTTAAGCGAGTGGCTTCGAACTAACAGTCTTAATAAATGAAAAGAAACCACTCCTTGGGATCAAGTGGCATCATTCTCGACAAGTGTCGACCACCATCCAAGTTTAGCAAAAAACAGATATACCCTCTTAATCCATTAATGGCGGATTGCCCTACTTCGAAAATGAAGGAAAAATCAAACTCCTATAACTTAGGTTTAAATCTATATACTTTGTATACAAATTTTATAAGTAAATAAATCGTGTGCTATCAATTCTTATACCATGAAATGTTCATATGAAATCTTGTATTTAAGAATTTCTTATATCATGAAATGTTCATATGAAATCTTGTATTTAAGAATTTCTTATATACATTAGCCATTTCTATACTTGCACCCTCTATCTATAACAATACATTTGTTTCTAAATATATATATATATATATATATAAGAGAACTTAGTGTTATCTTTATTTAGGGATATCAAGTATACCTTTTTCCGACACTTTTGTCGACGTCTTAAGTTGTTGTGATATGTAGTTATACTGCGTCGTTCAACTCTCGTCTATGTATTTTTATGCTAATAGGTACGTCATCGCAGTTTAATCTATCATGCAGTGAATGGCAGTTACCCCAAACTTAAGTGATGACCCTATCACCAGTCTCCCAAGTGTAAAACAACACTTATGAACATAATACTAGCTCAAGGTCCACTGGTGGGGCCTTGGCCTTGAGCTCCTCACCAGGGCCAATAATCAAATACATTTTACAAAGTGAGCGTATAAAGGAGGGATATTACATCCTCCTCCCCTTAAGAATACACCGTCCTCGGTGTTCATACATTTGCAAATCGTATTCTCTTCTCGAATCATTCTTTACTTGCTTTGCCAGTTCCTCTTGTTCACATCTTCATTCTTCACTACAAAAACCGAGAGTCAAAGAAACCGTAAAACTTATCATCAATTTCATAATCAAATTCGAAAACATAAATCATGAGTTCTTTATTGCACATATCACTTGTAATATATGGAGTAAATCTAGCGCTCCATGATTCTATACTGTTAACTAAATCAATAAACAGCATTCACTTGATCCAGGAAATTCTTGCCTAACACCTTAGTGCTCACGCAACAATCCTTCCTTTCATGTCTTGCCTAACACCTTAGTGCTCACGCAGCAAAACATTTCTCTCATGTTTTGCCTAACACCTTAGTGCTCACGCAGCAAACATTTCATCCATGTCTTGCCTAGCACTTTAGTGCTCACGCAGCAGACATTTCTTTCATGTATACTAAGCAGCGTCCTGCCTCCCACATATACACTTTCTTATAGCTTGCCTAGGTCTTACAGCCATCCGATTCTCCGAGAATCCTAATGGCTGTTCAATCCCTGATTTTAGGGAGTATTTCAATGCCATTATAACACTCTTTACACAATTCCCCTCAAGCCTTCTCGCTTGAGTCCCGGAATTTATTTTCCCAAGACGCCTTGCTTGAGTCTAGGAAAATCTCATTCAAATTCATCAATTATTTCATCATATTACATTTTGTAACCCTACAATTTCTCGGACCAATTTGGTCTAGTTCTTTATTCAATAATAATTAACAATAATAAAAGCTGCAATGTGGACCTTTCATCCTCACCCCTTTATTGTACCATGCATATTATATTAAGCTTTTGTCTTTCAACAAGTTCCACCGAGTTTTTGGCCATCTGCCAAATTCAATTGTTAGTAACACTTTATATAACAAAATCAAATATTGTAAATAAGAAAATCATTCATTCTTCAAACTACCATATCCATACTTGATCATCTGAAGTAAACGTTTTCTCCTTCCAAAGCATAACTCACTTACTTAATAGGATTACATAATCCCTTGAAAAAATAATATTATTCCTATGATGACCCGTGGACATTATGATTTATTAACCTCGAATGTTATCCTTCACCATTCAAACACACTTCCTATTTTAGTTATACAACTTCTCTTTTGTATATACTAATATCACATAGGAATAACCAATTTTCTAATACATGCTTGTATACCCTATAATGATAACCATATACCTTTGCAAAGGCGACCGCATAGCTCACCTTCATCTGCCGAGGGTCCATTTTACCTCGATTACTGTCTCAAAGATCACTTCCGATCTACCCTGCAAATTCCATGTTAGCAATGTTTTCCTTAACACATAATAAATAAAAACAGTCATTCCTTGTGGCAACATAAGGACGTCAGAAAATTACCGCATCCTACTAACCTGTATTTATTTCATGTTGGTTCCAATAATCTATCCGTTTTAACAAAATAATCAATTTGAGAAAACATATAACTGTACATGAATAGCAAGTCGTCATAATTATTGAGCAAAATTAAAAGTATCACTATTACTCATTATTTTCCCACGTCTATCTTAGTAGAAATAACTGAAGTAAGAGGTATATATAAAAGGTACTCGTGCATTCTTTAACGGATTTTCAAGTATCCATACATATAACACAAAGCTTTGACCACATGAAAGTATAATCCTTCGTTCAACCACTCCCAGTATCCTAACATTCCTAGTAAGGATTCCTGAAATAGAATATACCAAAAAATGAAATCATAACATTTCATCATATGCATCTTTTTAACTACTTTGAATACACATGTATACTTATTGAGTAATTATAATCATCATCCTTTTGAACCTTCAAGCAAGGCTACCAGCGTGTTCCCATGTCACACATTTATACTTCATTATTATATACAATCCTATACTGCAAAGAGACTAGAGAATTCTTAACAATTATTCTCCTTTATCCCTTGAAATCTTCAGATAAGGTTATGATGACGAAGGATACTCGTTTGTGGAAGTAGAGTTAAGTCGAAGGTCATGAAAATCATTCACAAGGATGGCAATTTCCTAGTCCTAGAAAATTTCTCACAGTAGAATGTCCATTTAAACCAAATGAAGTTAATTCCTATCCTTTCAATCTTTTACCTTGAGGATGACCCTTTGTTAATCATTCATAAAGTTTTACAATTCTTCTAACCATCTATGGTTTGGCTAGTAACATTACTTACCTAAACCTTGAAGATTATATATTTGATAAAATCAACTAATCATTCTTCTCTACCATGTCACATGTTCCATATAACAAATAAGTAAGAACACAAAACTAATATTCTATATCGAAACCATCGCATGTAACAGTCAATATAATGTATAAACAGCTTCTACACCTTCTCTCAATAACATTTAGCCAATAATGAGAATTTCGGGAGTTACTCCTTAGTACCATTTATTCATCTTTCTAATATGCTAAGGATTATCTCCATCCTACCATCTCATGTACATATTTAATACAATCATTTCAGCATAAGTGCGAGAAATCAATAACCAAGTAATTCATGACAACTTTATAGTCCTTCATATAATGACCTAAATTGCACTTTACTCATTTCATAATTCACATACTATATCAACTTTTCTAAGTGCTTCAACCCTTATAATTCGATATACTTGCTATCCTGCCTTCATTTGTACACTCACATTTCCAAACCTTAAAAACCTTTCTAATCACCATAATACACAATTAAAGCAATCAAGTACTTATGATGAATGTCTATGACTGGACTCATATAAGTACTAAAACCTTACTCATGGCATCAATCGACCGGGTAGGAGTGTACATCTTTCATAGGGTGAATGACCCTAATTATGCTTATACAGCCCTCATAAACTTATGAACATTCAAGGCTCCTATGTTACTATCGTTATGATCAATATACATGAAAATATTAACAAGATCACTAGGATAAAGATAGGAACATAGTCCAATTAATATAATCATTTTCAAAGAATATTTCTTGTCATTCAATGGAATTGCATGAGGAGATATTCATCCTCTAGTATTTATCAATACAGGATCATTTAAATACGAAATGAAACATATAAACTGTTCACTTATCGACAATGCTTTTCCTTTAGAATGCTTCAACAAGTGGAGCATACTTACTTGCGATTTAAAAGACATCTTGTCGATTACCTCTTGCTGATTCTTTAGAACATCAATCCTTTAATTGCGTCTTATCGATGGAGTTCCCTTGACCCGCTTATATCATTTCTTCAACTGAGCCCAACTAAGCCCGAGTGTTTGCAACCTGTGCTCTGATACCATATGTCACGAACCCAAAGTTTCGAGAAAATTTAAAACTTTTCTAAACATCTAATCTTCTTTAAATGCTATGCAGAAGATAAAGTGTGTACACAACATCTATATTTGTCACATCATTATAACATCTTAACATTAATTATTCAATTGTAATTATCAATGAAAACTTTACTTGTCGACACAAGATCTTAAGCACCCCAATCAAAATATACAACTTGTTAACTCGTATCTTATTGTAATAGCATGAATAGAATTCTAACACTTGTCTCACCTTAACAAATTTCCCTCTACTAACTTGATTATAAACTGAGTAGAACATTTTCATGGAAAGATATAAATAACAACCATCGTAATAGTATAATGCTTTATGATACATAAATTGGAAGTAAACAAAAACTGAAGAAATACCTGAGATGCCTCATCATGGATATATATATGAAAGATATACACAAGTACAACACAATTATCAAGAGAGACATATACCAGAATTACACACCAAGGGAACAAAGACATACACAAGAGACCAAAAGTAACGTGGTTCACCCGTACACGGGCTAGTCCACAAAGGTGTGTGCATCTTTTATTAATCTTTCCTCCATAGGAATTTTACATCGTACAACTCAATCGTTGTCTTTCAAGGAACACCTCTTATAGAGGGCTTCATCAATACACTTTCGACAAAACAAAGTCGAGACTCTTTCATATATAGATCACCCAACACTTATTATAATTTATAAGGTGAATTTAAGAGGATCGATAACCCTAATCCTTTCCTGATCAATATTCCGTGAGTGATTCATTTCTTCATATAAGGATACTTGTCCTTCCGTCAACCCTCTATTACATAGGGGATTATAAGTATAAACTATTTACATGTATACTACCTTACTCAAGTTGTGCAGTAAATTCTTCTCACATATGATAAGAATTTATGTTATCTCTAAGGCATACATTTAATTAGTATATACATTTTTCTTTCCCTTAAATTTTTCCCAACAACTACTTTATTTTGTATATAGTCATTACTACAAGGAGTACATTATACATATAAATCCCTTTTCCCCAAAGTATATAAAAGTCCTCTTGAGAGAAGAAAAATAAATAACTTCTCTATGGCTTATTTTACTAGACAAAACTTGCCTTAGAAATTACCAGTAATTTGGCCAATACTAAGCCCTCCTTACTTTATTTAAGAGAAAATGAAAAGACCCTTAAATTTTTCCCACTAGAACATCATCATACTTACCATATTTTGGCCTCTTTTAAAATAAAAGAATTTACTTAACACTTTAATCTTTTTACTTTAAGACCCAAAATATTCAAAAAGGAAAAACACTTCCTTACCCTAATTTCATTTCTCCTAAACCAACATGTTAATTAATATATTTTATTCTTTCATTATTTCATACCAATATTCGTTTCACACCTTTCCTCCAAATGGAGACATAAACCAAAATTAACAAATCCCTACAAGTTTGAGCATAACTAATTTAGAGTGGAGGTTTCGCTTACTTCTAGCATCGAGGGAAACTACCTGGAATGCAAATTGTTCTTGAATTAAGTAGTCGTCTTATTTAACCAGCAGTCGGCCAGATCATTAAGCGATCGAGTTAGACCCCACTGTAGGTGATCTGAACATAAAAGAAATCAACATCATGTTGTTAAAAATAAATGGATGAGGGTTTACAGAAGAGAATCCCGTCATTCATAGTTTACAATTTATACAACCATTTAAAACTCTGAGGATCGTGCTCCTCCTAACCAGTCGACTCTGTCCTAGTTTGATAGAACAACTGCAAAGATGGTCAAATCTACCCTTAAACACACTAACTCAATAATATTCAGTCTGCAAAAGATCGTATGGGAACCTGGCTGCTTCTCACCACAACGGACTAGAATCCAATGGAATCAAATCCTATTATTGATTTCTTCGTTTTAAAGCAGTATTTTACTCCTCTGCTAAGGGTTTCAGTGGTAATATTCTGAACGCATCACAAGAATAGCAGAAAAGATCTCAGGGATGTGGATCTCACTGGCAATATGCCGATCGCATCACATAGACCGAAGAACACTTAGGGGTATTGTTATGAGCTACCATTTACCCAGAACTTTTGACAGCAGAGAGATTTATAAACACCAAACATCAAACGGGTTCCTATTTGGGCGTTCCTACTAATCATCAAGCTGATCCTTCCGGTGATTAATGCAGAAGAGGAACAAATTAGCAAGTGGTTCTGGTCAATTGTTAAGGCGAAGAAATCGGGTAATGCGTTTTGTATCCATCCATACCTTAATTTCTAAATAGCGATTTAACGCTTCGTTCAAAGAATTTCAGGAGTAAAATTTACTTATTCTACTACTGTACACAGGGTTAAATCAAGAGAAAAACACTGTCAATAAACCTATAAACTAAGCGAAATATATGCAGTAAGGCTACACTTATCTTTCCTTTGGACTGTGGATCCAGGATGGCTGAGCTACTTGCCACCGTCATCACAATCTCCTATCTTTCAGAAATCAAGGATGCGCAGATGTGAAATTGCTCCATCATGCTCCAGTCTATCTTCTCTCCAACTGCCTGACATTACACTCCAGAGAACTTTCGGTAGTCGTCACAGAGGCAACGTTTTCTTTTCTCATATCGCAGGGTTGCTTCCCTATAGCTATCACTGAGACGGCGTTTTTTCCCCCCTTTCCTATTGCAGGTAACCGCGATCTTTAAAAGGTTTAGGTTCGTATTAAGGAATAGCAATCAATTCCACCATTCCCATCCCCCCACTAACACGAGAAAATCTCCATATTTCAATGAGCTCGGCAGGGTTGTAACTGTTGCCACATTACTTAATGGGACAGATGGCGACCTCACCCTTTGGAGTTCTTCATAGCATGTGAAGTTGAAAGATTCGGGTGCTCCACAAAGGGAACAACTGCCATCTCACTCCACGTTGTAGACAATTGCCCACATACTCTGTCTCGTATTCTTCTTTAACGCAGGTTACTGTGGAGACATTAACCTTAGATTCCTCCTACGTTTAAGCGAGTGGCTTCGAACTAACAGTCTTAATAAATGAAAAGAAACCACTCCTTGGGATCAAGTGGCATCATTCTCGACAAGTGTCGACCACCATCCAAGTTTAGCAAAAAACAGATATACCCTCTTAATCCATTAATGGCGGATTGCCCTACTTCGAAAATGAAGGAAAAATCAAACTCCTATAACTTAGGTTTAAATCTATATACTTTGTATACAAATTTTATAAGTAAATAAATCGTGTGCTATCAATTCTTATACCATGAAATGTTCATATGAAATCTTGTATTTAAGAATTTCTTATATCATGAAATGTTCATATGAAATCTTGTATTTAAGAATTTCTTATATACATTAGCCATTTCTATACTTGCACCCTCTATCTATAACAATACATTTGTTTCTAAATATATATATATATATATATAAGAGAACTTAGTGTTATCTTTATTTAGGGATATCAAGTATACCTTTTTCCGACACTTTTGTCGACGTCTTAAGTTGTTGTGATATGTAGTTATACTGCGTCGTTCAACTCTCGTCTATGTATTTTTATGCTAATAGGTACGTCATCGCAGTTTAATCTATCATGCAGTGAATGGCAGTTACCCCAAACTTAAGTGATGACCCTATCACCAGTCTCCCAAGTGTAAAACAACACTTATGAACATAATACTAGCTCAAGGTCCACTGGTGGGGCCTTGGCCTTGAGCTCCTCACCAGGGCCAATAATCAAATACATTTTACAAAGTGAGCGTATAAAGGAGGGATATTACATAATAGGCAGAAAATTTACCTTACTAACAGATAATAAAGGTCTGAAATACCTTTTAGACCAGCCAAATTTAAATGCAAGACAAGCCAGGTGGCTGGCATTCCTAAGTGAATATGATTTTGAAATCCAACGCATAAAAGGGAAGGAAAATAAGGTGGCTGATGCCTTGAGCAGGAATGCAAAACTGAATTTTATATCAGCTAGCAGCACTTATACCTCTGATTTAAATGAACAGCTGACTGAAGGGATAAAATTAGACGAAAATTATCGACATCTACAAATTACAGCCAAAGAACAGCCCCCAGAAAGTTTGGTAAAAGGGTATAGTTTAAACGAAAATGGATTTTTGCTGTTTAAGGACAGGTTGTATATCCCTAATGCACCTACAGTTAAGCTGTTAATTTTAGACGAAATACATAAAACCCCTTATTCCGGGCATCCTGGCTATCAAAAGACTATCACTATGTTGAGAAAAGAATATTTTTGGCCTAACATGAAATCTGAAACTGCTGAATATTTAGCTAAGTGTTTGGACTGCCAACAAGTAAAAACAGAACACCAACATCCAGCTGGATTGCTGCAACCTTTACCTATTCCTAGCTGGAAATGGGAAATAATCAGCTTGGATTTCATTACGGGTTTACCCAAAAATCAACATTAGAATGATTCGATTATGGTAGTGGTAGACAAATTAAGTAAATCAGCACATTTTATTCCTGTTAAAACCACATACAAGGCTGCAAACATAGCAGATATCTTTCTAAAACATATTTTTCGGTTACACGGTATTCCAAAAGTCATTATATCAGACAGGGATCCTAAATTCACAGGAAATTTTTGGAGATCCTTGTTCAAAGGATTAAACACCACTTTAAATTTTAGCACCTCTTTCCATCCTCAGACTGATGGACAAACGGAAAGAGTTAATCAAATATTAGAAGATCTGTTAAGGATGTATGTTAAAGATCAACCAGGTAAGTGGGAGGATTATTTACACTTAGCCGAATTTGCATACAATAGCAGCTATCAATCATCAGCTAAGTTTAGTCCTTTTGAGGTTTTGTATGGTCGAAAATGCAACACTCCTATCTCTTGGAGTAATCCAGTAGATAGATTAGTGTTAGGACCTGATTTATTAAAAGAAATGGAACAGATTGTGAAACAAGTGCAGGAAAACTTGAAGATTGCCCAGGATCGGCAAAAGAGTCAAGCAGATTTGAAAAGAACTCCTAAAGATTTCCAGGTAGGTGAACATGTGTTCATCAAGGTAAGACCAAAGAAAAGCTCCCTAAGATTAGGAAGTTGTGCAAAATTAGCACCACGTTACTGTGGTCCATTTGAAATTTTAGCTAGAATTGGTCAAGTTGCTTATCAGTTAGCATTACCGCCAAATTTAAGAGTACACAATGTTTTTCATATCTCTGTTTTGAAAAAGTATGTTCATGATGCTACTCATGTTATTGATTGGAACATTGTACAGGTAGAACCAGAAGGGGAAGTTCTGGTAGAACCGGATTGTATCCTCGGGAGGAGGGAAATTACTCTACGGAACCGGATAATTGGACAAGTGAAGGTGCAATGGAAGCACCTTAGTCCTGAAGAATCTACCTGGGAGCTGGAAAGTAAGATGCGGGAAGCATATCCCCATCTATTCCAGCAGGTGGCTGAAGACGAAGAATAAGTAACATCGAGGACGATGTTACATTTTAAGGGGGTGTGTATGTCACATACCCCAATTTTATTAAAATAATGTAATTATTTTTAATATTCCTGAGAACATTATGTTAAATTTAATGCTAAGTAGGAATGGATGACTCAGCAGAGTCTCCAGAAATGGAATGTAAATTCTGAATAATTATTATTAATAAATAAATTATGGAGACAACAGCATGGGAGAGCTGTTAAAAGAGGTTACTGGTCTAACTGGTGGATGGAATTAGGTGGAAGGACAAAAGACAAGTGGCAGCATCCTCAAACACTTCCTGAGTTGCAGGTGGCAACTTCCCTATATTTTGGGGTCATGATTCCCCAAGAAAGTGGAATCTGAGCAGGTGGCTCATTAATGACAGTTAGCCCAACTAAGACCTAGGCAATCTTTTAAATACTACTCAATGAACTGAGCTGGGGGTTCAGCAATTGTTCTAGAGGGAGAATACATTCAGGTGAATGCTATTCAGGAGTCCCATTGAGGAAGTGGGAAAACAGTAAGGAAGTGTTTTGAAGCAGGAAGTTGCAGTAACTTGGTTCCAGTATAGCTGTTTTGGCTGAGGGAATTATTGGCCGTACTTAGATTCCAGCCAGTTAGACCAGAGCAAGCTCGGGGGTCCTGAGAAGTGCTGTCTGGGCACTCTCCAGGAATTGGTAGGGAGGAACAGCCTCCCATTGCTGTTATTGTCTACCATAGCTACAGGTTCTGCCACTCTTCCTGTTGTTGGTTTAATTTATTTTCATATGAGATAGACTAGTACAACTATGTTTTTGACTGTATTCAACTTCAGTAAATCCGTCTCTGTACTTCCTTTTGTTATAAATTTCAGAAACGCAGATGTTATAGAGATTTCCTATTTTTATTTAAATAGAGTATTTATCTTATACAGAACCTATTTGTTACTGTTATAGTTAACAATTACCATGTTTAGGCATATTCTAGAATTCCTGTTAATGGTTCAATAATAGACAGAAATATTAAATAATAGATATTCCAGTAATCTACCTGTATATATATATGTATTGCATATTTCAGTCAACTTTGGTTTCAGGTCATTCTTATATCGAGTTAACAGATAAACAAAACTCATCTTAATATATTGTTTATACTCGGAACATGTTTGACAGCTATCGATTAACTAAAGAGGTGACTATAACAATATTTCATTGTTACAAGCTTCCACATAATCTTAATCATCTACATAGTAGTCAAACACAAACACATAGAAACTGTAGATTATTACTTCTTTCAATCTAGTATTATAATACATTAGCCATGCTTATTATAATAGAATTAACAGAGTTGTTTTAAACAAAAACAAACATATTACACAACAGAGAAACTGTCGACGAACGCAACCATCATTGGCTGTTACAAACCATCTTAATTATACACAGTAGTAATATTTATTCAGTATAAATGTTCTTCCTTAGGGTAGTCCACAAACCCTACACGGCCGTAGCCTTACATTATTCCTTCGACAGACTGAAAAACAATTGAAAAGAATGCTTTTTATGACAGACAGAACCTACAGCATCTTAACACATAGTTCTATGTATATATTATTCTATTCATAGTTTTATTTAATAATTATATAGATTCAAAAATAAATTGTTACAACTCGTACCCAGTCACCACCGAGTTAACAATATCATACTTATGCATTGAACACAAAAACAAAACCCCCAATTCGCCAGAATAACCCTATGCTTTTAACTATTACAGTCATAGTGGATAAACTTCCACAATCTTTTATTTAATACTCCAAAACGAAGAAAAACGCAGAGAGACAATTATAGGGTTTCATTTATAACAGAGTTAACATCCATTGCAGGTACCGAAGAATTCATCTATCCTTACATTTCAAATACATTCGAATAATTTAACGAAACACAAAAATGAACACGGCCATGATAGGCCCAGTAATATATTAAGTATAAATTTTATGCAGCGAGGATGGAACCCTATGCTTAGCAATTACAAAGTACAATAACAGAAACCCTGGCCTCATACAGTCTCAGCCGTGAAGGGCTCTCCAATAAACATAACAAGGTTTCAACCCTTTTATTCAAACAAAATAACTTATACAGATGATTGCAACCATGAACATCAAGTCATCAAACGACCTCACTACACAGGAGTTTTCCTCCATGACACAACCCTAACCACAAAACCAGCAAAGGAAGAGACAGCCGTGGATAACCAGGCTTACCTGGATGAGCCAGAGTTGGAGAAAGAACCCTGTACACCTTCAGAGCCGCGTGACGTGCACATTCAATGCTGAAAGATGTTAATACACTGTTTATGCCGAGAGTTTAAATAATTGTAAATCTACACTGCTTTCAAAACAGAAATTGCGAAAATAAGGTTATTCATTACCTGAGCAATGTAGCCGTGGATATTCTGGAAGCCACCGGTGGGAGCAGACACTGAAACCCCATCACCCTCGTCGGTTGAAAGAGCAAGGAACACCCTCAAACTCTTCCAATGATGGCCACGACAGACAAATATTGCAGACGGAAACCTCAAACTGGAGCTGAATCAGTCGAGAAGCACACCCAAACCCTTACATGCAACCACCTCTGGATTTAAACAGGTACAAAACCCTGTCTCTTACCCACACACAGCACAGCAATGGACTGTAAGTAGCTGGGACCTAAACAAAGAAGGAACAACAAGACCACGAAACCATGAAAACTATAGCAGACGCCATCACCAGAATCGAGGACTCATCTTACTACAGAATGAAACCACGAGACCATAACCACAACACTCTGCACCTTGTTACAGTGCCCTCACTATGAAACTCAGACATGGAGGGTTTCATCCTTAGGACCCGAGCCCGAAGGCAACTACAATAACCTGGTAGGGTTTTCGAGAACAGCTTATATATCACCAACTGCATGGAGGAGAGTCAACCACGTAGCACCCAAATATATCAATGTAATATGGGTCGAGACCATATAGTTCAAATTGCAATCCAAATCATTATTCACCGATTCCAAAATCATTACATATATGTAAGTCAAACGTATAAGATAACATATGATATACAATCATTTAGCATATAGTGCATGCCTTGCAACTGCATCGTCGAGAATCCCATGCACATGGGATGTATAATCCCTACAACGATAATAAGGAGATATAGTCAACATCAAATAGGGAGTTCCTATTAACTTAGTATGGTGGATAATACCTTAACACAAAATTGGTTATAAATCTTATCCATGATATGGGAAAGCATTATGACTAATGCAAAATCATGATAATGTACACTTATATGAAACCAAGGCATAGGTTAATGACATGAGCATATCACATTTCTTAAATCATTTAAATAATGAGGTGGTCAACTTTCAAATGAAAACCCTTTGTCACTTACCATTTTTATGATGAGTCACACTTTAGCCAATATATACTATCATCGTATTTCCACCGATATTAACGTTAAACAGTAAACAAATAGGTGACATAAGTTAAACCCTAAAGTAGACATTGGACTTCGATATATAGGTTAATATATTGAAACAACGCTAGAGGCGCCACCTTCTCAACTCACGTTATCAATGCATGAACAAAACAGTAATCACCGGTATTAAATTGACAACATGTCACATGATGCTAAAACGCTTTATGCAGATAATAATTATGATACAAACAATTGTTCCAGTGATAGTTACAGCAGTAACATAGAGTCATATTCATAAAACAATAATTGTAACTGAAACAATGTAATCTTCGCAAAACCTGATGGTACCATCTGAATAAGAAATATCATGTCGATCTTTTAAGTTTAAAGTACAGGGAGTATTGATGCTTACCAAGTTTAATATACAGCAATCCTTACTTCACCGGCGCACCTGAGAAACAAAAGACGACTTATGCATTAGCTCGTAAGCTAAGTAAGCCAGCCAGCTACGACTAGCTCTTCCCTTGCGGTTTGAAAACAAAACAGTCATTAATTACAATCACCGAAATCAAAGTTTTTAATTAAGACAGAGTCTTTAAACGGATTATGTTAGTTATTTAAATTAAAACAAAATCAGAAATACTATCTAGTTAACATTTATTGTTATGAATAAAAAAATTTTAAATTTTTCAGAAATATCACGGTTTGACAATTTTTGTGTCAAGAAGAATTTGTTTCACTTGATTTTGTTGAAGAAAAAAATGATGTTTCTGTTGGATTGCATGTAGAAGTTCAACTTCTAAATTCTGAGAATTGTGATGAAGTAGTTGATATTTCACTTGAAAGTTGTCCGGAGAACTCCATTCAAGACTCCCTTGAAGAATGGGTGGATAATGTGCAAGAAAGTTTACAGTTGGGGCAGCCCTATCATGACAAACCAATAACATAATTTTTTGAAAGATGTCATGCTTTTTATGACCTTGTAGGTGAATACGTGGAAAGGTTTTTCATTTTTAATTTGCAGCCATATTTTCACCTTGAAATGAAAAGAATCATTGCTGTCCTATGCTGCCATATCCCTTGTCATTGGCTGATTTCAAGCAAGTGAAGGAGTCGAATTGTTCAACCATTTGATATATTGGCTCTACTAGCATTTTTGTGTTACCTGATTGAGCAAATAAATTTGGCATGTTAGAGTAGGTAGGCAATCGAAATAAGCTCACAACTGGGCGTCTTTTTCAAAATGTATAGTTTCAGTTTTCAGCTTGGTTTCAAGCACTTTTCAATTTGCATGTACAGTTCAGAGTTTAGTTTTCAAGTCCAATTCAGAAAATTTCTGTGTAATTTTTAGTTGATGGTTGCATTCAGACAAAGCTCTCCAAGCATTCTACGCAAAGAAAAGGGAGACGTTGAGAAAAAGAGGAAAGGAATCTTCATGAATTGGAAAAAGATTGGTTCTATAAACCTCTATCAACTTCATATATTTAAGCTAAGGTTTTAAAAATTACTATGAATAATGGAGATGACGACCAAAATTCTAATTTTATGAAAATTCAAAGGTTTCAATTTTCATGAAATCCAAAGGGTTTTTTGGAAGGCGATATAACGAGTCTGATTTTTTATGAAACAAGGGTTTTAAAATTCTATGATTTTGGCCAAAGTTCTAAGTAAAGGTTCAGAAGGTTAAAGGAACTTTGAGCTAAAGATAAGCAGTGTAAACATTTTTTTGCAAAATATTGTTTCACGTCGAGTGCCTAGGTAGCCGCGCAGTGGAGACTCAGTTGTTATCAGCTCCTGTCGAGTGATATCACACCTTTTTGAGACAGCTGAATCCATCTCCATGAGTTGCACAATCCGTAGAGAATCAGATAATCTGCCACTCCATACTATTTGAAGGCTTCAATTAAATATAGGTAAAAGCAATTTCATGAAAGCATCGTATATTCACATTATCAGAAAGAAGGCAGATAGAAGTTATGTGAAATATTTTGGATGGGTGGTCTCGGCGAAAATTCTGAATACAAGATTATTGGAAGCTGGGAGATTTGCCACAATCACCATGTGCACAGAAGCCGTTTTAGAGATGAAGAGAGAGAGACACATGCTCGTAGGTCATTTGTGCAGCCATCGGTGGTGAGATCCAGGCAGAAATACACAGTGTGTCAGTTACAACCAATCCAACCATCAGATCTGGACAAGAATGAAACCGACGACGTGAAGGGATAGCGTTGTTTCAACATGCACGGATTAATACATCTTTCAAATGACCACGGTTTCGTTAGGAGTCATGCACCTTTCACTGGATAAGATCGAGAAGGGTACAGATCTACGGCCCATCACAACAGTGGTGATTTTACTCGTTGGTATGTTAATAACGCCCAAAATCACCGCTGTCGGTAAAGAGCGCATCAGCTGACGACCGCGATTTGGGCATGGGAGCGATCTACGATCAGCAGCATCTTTGAAATTCTAACCTGCATTAGCAACCAAAATCGATCCAAATCTGAGAAGTATGAGGTGGAACCAAATCCTGTGGCCTCCAAAGGGAAATTGCAGTTGAAAGTTGCAGCATTGCAGCCAGGGAGGGCATCACCACCAGCTAGGGTTAAAGGAATCCAGTTTCACATTGATCAGGTTCACTTGTGTGTTATGCGTAGGGGCCATCAGATAGTTCACCCCAAATCTTCAGCTACTGGAATGCAAACTCTGATAAAATATTATTTAAAGGGGAGGGGTTGCCATCTACGGTCCACCCAAATATTTTGAATTGGCTGTAAACTTTGCACAAATATACCAAAGTGTCATGACGAATGGTGTAAAGCACCCTCGCATGATAGCAATATGCAGGTTGGGTAGTGCCACTTTTGATATAATATGTATTACATGGTAATCCGGATACAACCTCGTGTCCTTTTCGACCTTTGGAACACCTTTGTTGAAGGATGCCAATAAAGGATGCATACGCGACTATATGGATTCTTAATCCTGCTCTCGTCTCTAGCTGCAATATTAGAGCCCGGTTTTTTATGTTTGAAACTATGATATGTGTCAACTAAATAAAAGTGCTAGATATGGGATCATACTTTGAATTTTTTCCTATATATGCAGAGTAAGCGTCGTCAAAGAAAGAGCAGTTTCGAATGAGTGATTCTGTTTCATTTTCGCCCCTGGCATCGGGAGCCTCTTGTCCGAAGGTTGATCAAAGATGATAAGGAGCATTAATCAAAAGATATGGAAAGGTGTATGACCATAAGTGAGGTGGGAGGATTCACAAAGCATGCACCCTCTAGTCCCCAGAAGTTTTTTGAAGAGATAGCACCAGGAAAACCAACTTGAAGGTCTGATAGATGTTGGAGAAAAGGAAGGTTGTTCTTCTGTGCAGAGTGTGTCATAGGCTAACAAAATTTGTAAGACCGTGAGGGTGGGATATAGTTGTGGACCAATTGCACAGTTTGCCCCACTTGATAAAGGATCTAAGCACGTTAAGAAAATTTATGCTTAGTGAAAGTGACGTGGATATAAAGCTTCATTTCTTCTAGACCGGTTTCTCCAGCGACCAAAAGAAGTAGGGTAGAATTGTTAAAGTCAAAATTGTCTAAAAACATGTTTTCTGCCACGCGAAAAGAGTATGGTTTTATTCATTGTGGTGAAGATTGGGCTATACCAAAAGAGGCCACTCGCGAGTATTGATGACATTTCCAGACCAAGGAAAATTGATTTGCTTTAGATAAAAATACAAGTAGCATTTGAAGGGATAACATCTAGCAAAAAGGCTTACCCTAAGCACTAGAGTGCCCAGCATACAGTAGCAGGTCCAATACAACCTATGTCAAGTAGGGTGGATTGACCATATTGCTCATTCCAGGTGATTAGATGTTGGTTTGTTTTCAATGGAGGAGACTGTCTCAGTTGCAGACGAGGCTCAGTTGAAAGATTAGAAGGACTAGTAGGTTACAGAGTTCAGTTGCAGGTTAGGTTGCAATTTTTAGTTGAAGTTGGGAGCCGCCCAATGGATCAGGCAATTGGTTTACGGGGTTCTTTGCTACCTCACAGGGAGGATAGCATCCCCGGCTGGAACCAGTTGTTAGGAATAGATTTGTGCTAAGTGTTTTAGAGAGGTGAAGGAGTCCAAACCTATGGAGAAATGAACAAAGTCCATATTCCTTGAGCCATATGACCATTAAAGATGCAAACAAGCTTTTCAAGCCTTCATTCCTAAGTCTAAGATGAAATAAAGTTGAATAATGCTAAGGTATACATGTCAAATCCACACACCCACCACATTAGCCTAAGCATTTAGTCCCGTGGACATGAAATGAGAAACAAATTCAAATCTTAAATGTGATATTTTATGAAGAGTGGGCTTGTTTTTTACTGAAAATGATTGTTTTGGTCATCGTTTTGCAGCAGCTGTATCTGCCAAACAGGAATGAATTTCAAGAAACCGAGATATTTTTTTCTCCATAACAAGCCTATCTACAACAAAATCTCTCACAATTTACACAGCTGTCATGGTTTGGGAGAACCGAACGGTTTTGCAGAGGGCAATGTTCCAGTTTTTGCGTTTTCTGCATGAGTCATCATTTTCTGGAGTAGATCCTGCACAGGTCGAGGCGAATATGAGGAATCGGAAAGAGGTTTTTCTTCAGCATGGACCAATATAAAAAGACCTCTTTCAGTTTTTACACATCTATCACCGTTTCGGATATATAGCTGTTGCATCGAGAGGCGTTTTTCAGCAGTCCGCGGCCAAAACTGTTCAAGATTTTGTTGAAACTGACTCTTAAGTTGTTGAATCTCTCTGTATAGGTGTCAAATTTTTTTGTAACAACTTCTTACTGATATATCTCGACCCTAGGGCCAAATAGATCTATAAATTGAATGTAATAGAAGAACAATGGGTTGGAAAATCAAGTGGCTGAGGCCATGGGAGAGCTCTGCTCTGTTCTAAAACATTTTCTTGAATAAATTGCAGTGATTGAAGCTGGTTTTAATGGCTGATATTCCTGTGTCATTCTCTTCACAGTCTGTTCATCTCCTTCCCCGTGTGAATTTGTGTTTCTTTCATTGTTTATCCATTTTGTGAATGCTTAATTCGTGTTTGGTTTAGTGTAGTATTTGAATGGAATTCATAGAAATAAGGCTTTGTTCAAGTCTTACCAAGCGCTCCATAATTGATTTCTACTAATGTTGGCACATGATTCATCCTTGTTAGATGCCCAATGCTCATGGACTATTTCTAATTTTTTCCTTATCATCAAATTAACAGCTCTTTGACTGTGAATGGTTGGCTCCCTTGCCTCAGTTTTGACATCCATAGTAGCAACACTGTATTTGTTTTTAGTTTGATGTTTTGACTCCATTTCCCAATAGTATTATGATTTTCTCTCCAAACAATGTTCAAATCATCTTTGTTTCCAGCAAAAATCTAATCTTCTGCATCTGTTTTGATTGAATATCTCGAATATGAAAGCTGGTGTGTTTCCTCATTGCTGACAATCTTGATGGTTTCCAGTTTTCCATGAGTTTATAGAGAGAGCCCTCTCTTCTTGTGTTAGGTGAGCAACATAATCCAAAGATTGGTTAGTGGTTACCCAAGATTACCCTCTTTCAGCCTTGGGGATCAGTTTTGGTGTTAACACCTAGATTATCCACAAACACTTAATCTCTTAATGTCTAACCTCTAAAACCCTAACCCCCTAAACATGGAGACCTAAATCCCTTTTAAGAACTAAATCCATTAACCCCTAATCCCCTTGACCCCAAACCCCTTGACCCCTTGACCCCTTAACCCCTTAACCCCTAACACCAAAGCCCTATTTAACCTCTGAACCCATACAACATGAAGCCCAAAACCTTTCAAGATAAGGAGGGATCTAAGGAAATAAAGGAAATTTATTTTCTTGGGAATAACTTATTAAATAAGGTTTCAAGGAAAATGCAAATTGTGTAGATTGCCATAACTCTAGAGCATTTATTGATGAAGAAACGCTCGATCATTTTCTCCCATTAGACATTATGTATTCGTGCACCAAAAAATAATTGGCAATGAATTTTTTTATCATGGAAGGAACGTAGGAGCATTATAGATTTAAGAAACGCTAGCACAATTTGTAAACCATAACGCTAGCATGTTTGGCTCTACAAAATTCAACTGAATACTCTGCCTATTTCATCCCCGAATTTTGCATTTTGTTTTGCTGACAGTACTACAAAGAAACCCGCACAATTGAACATATTTAAGGACAATTAAGAAAGCTTGATTACTCTATGTTCATAATTACACATGTTCACAATCAACAAGCTTGAAGAGGATTCTACAGTTAGCATTGAGAATTGAGGATTCTGCATTCACAATTATCAAGCTTGAAGAGGATTCTATATTGACAATCAAACAAACTTGAGTAATCTATGTTCATAATTGAAGAGGAAGCTGTATTGAGAATTAAGCAAGCTTGAAGAATCTAAATTCAGGTTTGAGGAAGAATCTATCCACAATAAAAAACAAGGTTGAAGAATTTCCATCCACAATTGATTAAGTATCTATATATTCACAATTTCAAGCAAGCTTGAGGAATCTATATGAACACAATTGAAGAATAATCTACATTCCCTATTGAGCAAGCTTGAAGAACCTATATTCACAAATGAAGAATTTTATATATTCACAAGTGAGGTAGAAGTTACTTTCATAATTGAGCAAGCTTAAGAAATCTATATTCACAATTGAGAAAGTATCTATATTCACAACTGAGCAAGCTTGAAGAACCTATATTCACAATTGAGAAAGAATCTGGATATTCATAGTTGAGCACAACTCTAGAATCTAATTTCATAGTATTTCTCATTGTGGTCATGGGAAATTCACGCAATTGTACAAGGAAATCGGAAAGGAAAGAGAAGCCTCAAGAAACCATGGAATACGTTAGAGAAAGGAAAAGATTGGACATGTGGAATCGAAGGAATTCCATGGAAACTCATCCAATTCCAACTGTAGATGATGACATGGTCGTTTCTACCCATCCACAACAAGAAAAATGAAAGAATTCACTAGAGAGGTCCTCAATTTCAACAACATTTGATGAAAAAACACCCCATGGCACTAGTCAAGAAGTAAAACGTAGGTTCTCATCGGGGGATGTTTCAATTCCCACATCAAGTCAACCTTAGACTATGGTAGCGAATGACTTGTTGGGTAGTGGTTATACAAGCGACGAAGTTAGGGAGGCATTGAATGCAAGATTTACAATGGAAGAAGCAACTGTTACGGAGACCAACCAAGAGAAAGTAAAATTTTTGACATCCAACTACCATCAAGATAATGAAGGACAAGAGGATCCTATTGAAACATCGGAGCATCCTAGTGATGTTGTACATGCTCCAATTCCAACACCCTTACCTCCATTTGCAACTACACGCTGAAGAAATATGAAACATATATAGGTTGATGAAATTCTCATTAGTTCGCTTGAAGGTACATTGTCTAAACGCGCTATTTCTTATCAAACTCGACAAATACTTGATAACTTTTTTTATTCTAAATGTGATGGGGACAAGTGCAAATTATTTTTATTATTGTTAAAATCTAGGTTTATGGTTGTTGTTAGAAGATCATTAAGGATAGGGATGACAAAAAAGTTTGAACCAAGTTCTCATATTGTTAAAATTTTAGTAGATGCATTTAGTACAATTGGAAATAAATATCGCTCAAAGGATCACAATGCGGCTCGTCCTGAGTTGTCACAATCAATTGTGAACAAAAACACTAGGGCACTTCATTTTCTTAAACCTACCTCCAAAATTATTAATTTGAATGTCAAGACACTACGTAGGTATTGTGTTAGAGGAGAACAACTTGAAACTGGTCAAACAGATGTCTAGGCCTTCATTGGCAGGTTACCATGCTCTGATATGAAGCTCATTGATGCGGTAAAGGGATTAGTGCAAGCTTTTTGGAATCCAGCACTAGACCTTCTTCCGACCAAAAAGATGTATTAAAATTGAGAAGGGGTTCAAAGGATCATGAACCACACATTAAACATTTTTTTGATACGACACAAAAAAAATTATATGAGAGATTTAGGAATGAACATAATGAACTTAACTTGGACAAAATATCCTTTGAAAAATGCAAACCATGGTATGTTAAAATAAACACAATTTGTAACACATGTTGTTGTCGATACCACATTGAGTATGGTTACTATTATGACACATATACATATTTTTTTTGTGTATTGGATAACACTCTTGTGCAGGAATTAAGGGAGTTTTGAGGTATAAAATGGGCCTCCTAAGGGAAATAATAAAATAAGAGTTATAATAATAAAATAAGAGTTCTAAATTTTAGAGAGGAAAAATAAAAACTAATTTTTCTTATCGTATTTTTGACATATCTCCTTAATGGTTTACCCAAAGTTCAAGTTTGGGCACTTGTTCGATGTGGATTTTAATTCCACATCCAACCCGTACCCAAACTGCATACTCTAAGGAACCCACGACATGGAAAAAGGGAAATTTCAATAAAAAAACATATTTTAATATATTTTAATTCCGCATCCAACCCATACCCACACTGCATACTTCTGAGGAACCCACGACATGAAAAATGAAAATTTCAATAAAAAAACATATTTTTCATGTTGTGGGTTCCTCAGAAGTATGCAGTGTGGGTATGGGTTGGATGTGGAATTAAAATCTGCATCAAACTAGTGCCCAAACTTGAAATTTGGGTAAACCGTTGAGATATGTAAACAATACAATAAGAAAAAGTAGTTTTTTTCTTTTTCCCTCCAATTTCTTTTACAAATTTTACCCTTATGGTTGACATCATCATCTTGAAGCCTATTGGTTCTTATAAAGTGAATTTTTATGGTACATTATTTGTTTTGAGGCCCATTTTTTACCTCAGAACTCCCCTAATGAATGTTCAGCTACATTATCACCGATGTCATCTAGAGACTTTATTCATCGCATTATGTGTAGTGGGCCAAATGGTTTCACATTTGATCAAAAATCTTGCATAGATGGGACATGCCGAGGGTGTGGTAGAATGGCATTATTGGACAAATGCATACATGTGACCGATGAGCACTTGGGAGTTAGGAGGTGAACTTGCAGTCATTCAAATATGTCACGTATGAAATTGATGGAGGGAACAAAAGAAAAAAAATACAATTGGTCACTTCTTAGGTTGTAATGAGTTCTTGAATACTATTTTTTCTTCAGATTTCAATTTCATATGTAACAATCTATTGATAGATGTCTTTATTTTTTATCTACTAGGTATGGTTTTGCAGCTTCATGGAGGAATTCTTTGAAAAGACAGAATAATATGTAAAGCATGTACATGTGGCTTGTTGGAAAGATGAGTAGTTTAGAACACGCACAGATACATTTCATATTTGGACTATCCTGTCAGTGGTTGATTTTGCGGAAAACTACACTCTTTAACCGCAAAACGAGATTCATAGTCAATACTATCACTCAGACTAGGTCAGCATAATGGTCCATATCACCTATAGACATGGCGTATATAATACTAAAGACAACAGGGTTATATTGAAGGAGTATCAATTCTACATAAGTGATGACAGGTGTCACGACTTGGATTTTGTACAACACATCTTTCAAATGTTTTACAATCACTTGAAGGATAACAGTATACAAATGGAACAACATTGGATTTGGTTTGACAGTTGTGTAGGGAAATTCAAAAAATCCCATGTCTTCCAATGGTTGTGTATATGCTCCACAAAAGGCACAAGGTGCCACATATTTGGAACTATTTTGAGACTAGACACGAAAAAGGTGAACGTGATGGAGCAGGTGGGTGCATCAAGACTACATTACGCATGCAAGAAATGAATTTCACAAACTTATCACTCATTCAAGATGCAAAAACCATCTTTTAATGGTGTTCTTCAGTCATGGGGGAGGGATCAAGAAGGCAGGAAGATCAGTCAACCAAGAAAGCACATGTACATAGATATTTTTGGGAGGTGGTGGATGTAGACCTATCACAGTTATATGAGTTCAAGACCATCCAAGGAACTCATGCATTTCATTCAGGTAGAACGTTGGACAATGCTATACTTGAAATGTGGACAAGGAAAATCTCATGTTTTTGTTCTCCATGCAGTAGTGGTGAATGGGACGAATGTGAATCCACAGATTGGGTTGATAGTTGAAACTGTGTATCACTCCCCATTGGTCAAGGGATAGCTATAGAATTATCCCAGCTGGAGGAGGACCAATCAAGTATTTCACCAGACTATGACCACATATCAGTTCTCGTACAACCGTGTTCAATTAATATTTTCATATTTTTGATATTTGTGACAACTAGTTGTGTCTAGTTAGTTGACTCAAACATTGGCACTATATTTTCTCCATGGCACATATACGTAGTGGTTTCCCCGAGACGTAATGCATGGCACACCGACTATTGGTTGGCATGTTTCTTGGAGGGGAATCAAACCCTAAATATCCCATTACGGGACTCCGAGTCCAATGATTTTATGATTGGGTCGATGGTTATCAAAGGATAATATTTGAACAGGGTTTCCAACTCAACAAATAGAAAAGGGTATACATATGAATATTATATACCAGGTGAGATACCATTATACAAAAATAGTTATTGGCACAAACCTCCAACTGCAAACAATTCCAAGGAAGAACTCATCAAAGGCACGATATTTATTTCCTTACTCTGAGTACGATAGGTTAAAGGAAACCCTTGGTGTTCGAGGTGATGTTGATGGTCTATTCGAATGACCATAGGTAGCTAATCTGGTATGTGGTTTGCATGTTATATTGTGTACTATGTTATAGGTATGTTGTGTACATGTATGTTATTGTTTTGTTTCGTGGTCTCATTGAGTATTGACATTAATATTTTGACTATTGTAGCTAGACATTGATAGCTTGATAAATTGCATAGACTTGGTACAACTTGATAAATTTCACAAGCTTAATCATGGATTTGTTTTCTTTGTTTTTTCTCCCATATAAGTACACCATAATATTTGCATACTCATGCCCATTTTCATCCTCACTATCACTATCACCATCCCCATGCTCAGTATCACTATCCCCATGGTCATTGTCGCCATCACCATGCCACCATGAACATCCACATTGTTCTCTTCCTACCCATGTTTTCACCATCACCATCCCCTTTTTCACCATAAGAATCTCATCCATCATCCACACAAATATAACCGTTAGATAAATAATTTAGAAACCTAGAAACCCAAACCACAAACATAGAAACCTAATCTAGCCTTATAAATCTAGTCTACCCTAAAAACATAAATATAACCTTAGCAACCTAATCCATAAAAATAGAAACCTAAACCATGCCAAAAACCTAGTCGTAATCCTAATATATATGCATGCCAAAAAAAACAATAACAACCTAATCCTAATATATGCATGCAAAAAAAAATTCATATATTCATGTGCAACCACTTGTATCTAAACCATTGTGCTACAAATATGCACAAGAGTCCAAGAAACCATAGTTTGTATTCTAAACCCCTGGCCTATAAATCCTATCCTAGAAACCATAGAGCAAATCCTAGAAACCCTATTTTGTAGCCTAAACCCTAATTTGAATTCTAAACCTTAGAAACCCTCATTTGTAGCCTAGAGCCTCCTTTGTGTTCAAAATCCTAGAAACCCTAGTTTGTAGCCATTAACTATCGTTGACCAATCGCTAATATCAATTATTCATTGTCACTGTTTCCCAAATTGGACCTTCACCATACATTAGTGAATCGATATGTGATTTGTTTATATGAGGGATTTCTTGTAGGACCTTCGGGAACCTGGTTTTGTTGCATGGTTGGAATTCTATGCCCCTGGTAGGTATCCAACAGATGTCCTTGAAAGCCTTTGGGGTGTGAATTTAAACGAGCCATAGAATGATGGTAGTTGCTCGAATCAACAAACTGTCGAATCCGTTCGATTCAGGACATCGGAATAGTACTAGGAGTGCCTGTCTCCTCTGGTTCCATGGCCTAGATGTCATCTTTTAGGTCAATTTTGGAAACTAGGGTTTTGCTCAATAAGGGACTGTACAATTTTTGCACAAAGGGGTCAACTTTGAAAAATTGTTGACTGGGAACTTATGTTTAGATTTACAACTTGGAGCCTTCCTAGACACACTTGCAGCACCTCCTGAAACCCAGTTATGTTGTACGGTTGGAATTCTATGCCCCCAGTAGGTATCCAACAAGTGTCCCTAAAAGCCTTTGCGATGCGAGTTCGAACAAGCCATAGAATTATGACTGTGGATTGGATGGACAAAACGTCAAATATGTTGTATTCATAACATTTGGATAGTTCTAGGGGTGCCCCTCTCCTCTGGTTCCATGGCCGAGGTGTCATATTTTAGGTCGATTTTGGAAACTAGGGTTTTGCTTAGTAAGTGATGGTGCAATTTTTGCACATAGGGGTCAACTTTTCAAAATCCTCGAAAAAGAACTTATGGCTAGCGTTCCTAGTTGGAAGCTTCCTAGAAATACTTGCAGGATCTACCGGAACCTATTTTTGTTGCACGGTTGGAATTCTATGCCCCCGATAGGTATCCAATAGGTGTCCCTGAAAGCCTTTGGGATGTGAGTTAGAGCGAGCCATAGAATGATCACCGTGGCTCAAATCGACAAACCGTCAAATCCATTGTATTCAGGACATCGAGATAGTGTTAGGGGTTACCCTCGCCTCTAGATCCATAACCCAAGTGTCACCTTTTAGGTCAATTTAGGAAACTATGGTTTTGCTTAGTAAGGGTCTGTGCATTTTTTGCACAAAGGAGTCAACTTTGCAAAATTTTGATTTTGATTCTATAACTAGACATTCAAAGAGTGGCACTCAAACCTATCACATTGCACCCTTGGTAGATTTCTATGTCCTTAGTGTTGCACGTCATTTAGCATATCTTTAGTGTTCCACTATACTTGCTAAATCACAATGAACAACCATTACATCATCATTTGTACCAATCAAGTACATTCAATTCTAAATACATTTTCATATGACGATAATCCATCCTTTTTACAAACATAGGACCATGACCATCTTATTTTCCTTCATCAAAAAAACATTATCAAGGAAGATCATTAAACTAGTTAGGTATTTCATTTTCCATGGATTCTATCTGATTACTTTTGCATTACACATTTTTTTATGCACATTCAACATATTTAGAGCCATGTTTCACCACTGAGATATTTTTTGCAACGACTCATGGTTCGATGCATGTTTAGGACCCTAAATAATGAAAGGATGTACACTGAAACATGAATTAGAATTATTAAAAGTGGAAAATGGACATATGAAAGAGGTAAAGCACAAACCAGGGTCTTACATACTAGCGTTTAGTAAGGCTAGGGTTTATATCTTCAACAATTTTATGAAATTGAATTCATTACCAGCTATTACTTATCATATTGGAACAAACTAGGGTCGTACAAACTAAGGTATATTTTTTGTATATTTGACCATATGTACATGAAGGCCCAATGGATTTTATTACACTTTAGTTCATGCATTCCTTGCTATTGTACTTGATACTTTTCCATTGTTTTTAGCATGCTAGAATAGGCACACTTCAATCGAAATTCATAGATGCTCATGTACTTATCGTTTGATGAAATACAATAGCATTGATTAAATGTGTAGCATCTATTAGAATTCCTCTTAGGTTGTGAAAATTTCATAGGCTTACATTGATGATATGCGTAGAATGTTTTAAATGACAAAGGTTATTCAAACATATTTTGACTTATTTTGTTAACTTTTGTTTTCCTTGCAACCATAATCTTGATCAATGGGTATGAACCCTTGGAGTTGAAAAAAATAACAATTTTAAATTAGATATGAAATTAACATGCATGTACTGAGTTCATTGAACTTTTGAAAGACATTACTAGTTTGTTCCATTAAGATAATGTTTTCATAACACATTGGTGAGATGTTACTTGATGAATGCATAAATGTAAGAGAATAAATATTTCTTAAAATGTAATTATATAAATTTCAATAGCATAATTTATCAATTTTTGGAAGAGATAAATCATCACAAGAACAAGCGGAAACTCAAGAGAAAATATGCAATATATTGTATCATGCATTGATAGCCGAATGTTTGTAATACAAAATATGGCAAAGTAGCCGACCCTTAAATGGCATGCCAATGTACATGTATCCTTAAGTACTACAATGTACATGTATGTTAAAATATATATATATCCAGGACAAGGAGACATCAAAAATCAATCTTTTGCTTGTTTTCCCGTGACTTTTCTCTATCAACCATCTTCCTAGGATCGCTCTGCATCTCACGAATCTGTAAATAAAAAATAATTTGTTATTATCAAATAACTGCACTAATACCCTACAATTAACAAACTTAAAAAATTAACTTATGGCCAAATTATTTATGACAAACAATCACTAAATCCAGTAGGGGTACATAGATGTCTGCAGTGTGCTCATGGAAGTACTCTCTATAATTGTTCTCTGCAAATAAAATATCATATCTCAATTAATTCAACAATTAAACATTGATCAACATGTCTATGTAAATTGAATAAAAAGACTTGGTCATTAATGAACATCGGGCACCACAAGAGGAGACCCGGTCACAACCATGGATTGAGTGAAGGGGTTGGGCACTATTGCTGCTAATGGATACAATCACCAAATGCGGAAATAGTTAGACATGCATGAATAAAAAATATAATAACATGGTTAAATACTTTGCATTGTAATTGTTGAAATAGTTACCTCTGTATGACTTGTTTCTATTACAGATGCAACACTAATTGCAGCATCAATGACCCTTGTTAGGTGAGGTGTAGATGGATATCCCATGTGTCTTCTATAGAGGACATCCACACCCTTTCTAGGAGTGGAGCCTCTCATATACACTTGTCCCTTCTACACATTTGGATTATGAGAAGAGGCAACTGCTGACAATTTCCTAAATATAGCAGGTGATGGCTACAATCACCAATTATTGACATAGTTAGAAATGCATTGATCACTTAAATAATATGTATTAACAAAATGACAATGTTGAAATACATATCGATGTACAGTATGCTTCAATCAATTCTAAGACACGTTCTGCCATATGTTCCTACCCTGTGGGACATGTAGCACTTGTCTTCCCACCAGGGGGGAGATCACTAGATGAAATGATTTCCCTCTATGGGGATCTACAACCTACAATTTAGAAAATTGTAAATATTAGATCACATATCATTAATTAAGTAACATGTGATAACAAACTAACATGTATTAAAATAATGACATGTTGAAATAGTTACCTCAGTGTGATATGTTGTTGCCGAAGGTATGACAATGTCTTGGACATCAAAGGGTTCTCGTGCATGAGCCTTTGTACTATCTTGGGCATCACTGGTGTAAAATTCTTTCCCCTCGTCCTCTTCTTGTAGCAACTACAAGTTTTAAAATCATTAAAAATATTAGCAATCTATATATGTGTATAGTAAGGAAAAATAATTTACAAACAACACTAAATTGTTAACCATTTACTTACTTGAGTAAAATACGTAGTAAAGCTATCATCTGTCTAGACAAGACCAAAGCAAGGATGGGTGCATGTTGTGCATGGGTGGAGCTCTCGGATGTGCTCATGATGTGCGAGTCTAGTGCCACTACTAGATGATCCTCGACCACTGGAAGGTGGTGGATCTACCCCACTGGGAGGTGGTGGATCTACTCCACCAATAGATGGTGGATTTGATGGCCCTTTTTGGTACATACCTTGAAGATGCATGCTATGGTGAACAACTGCCTATGCCAACATTAGGAATGTCCCTTGCATCTGTGGGACCAATTGATGTGCAGGCGACACGTCTAGCCTTGGTAGTTTCCTGTGAGGTGGAGATACTAGGTGATTGGTATATATGTGGATCGCATTGCGACGTTGTTGAGGCATCCCCATCCCAACGCCCCATCCCAATGCCCTGGTACTCCAAGATATCAAAATAATTAACATGCTTCCCCAAAACAAATTCTGTGTACATCTTTCTAAGAAAATATAACGACATTTCCCTATTGTTATGTGATGGTACATCAAATACCATGTACCATCGGTCCATCTAGTTATCTATGAATGTTTGATATATACACCACTCAATAGAAATATGCCTTTTTTTACAACCAGTATTTCACCCGTCCATGGATCTCTGAAAAGAGAAAATATATGTTGTTTTGTTATCTTTGATTTCTTAACCTCCTTGTAACTAAGTCCATTAACATATTCTCGCCTCTTTCTCTCTCTGTATGTGGAAATGTATTACAGCTTCCCATTTGACCTACTAAAGGTCTCTATCATTGGAACCAAATTAGATGCAAGCATATGATGCCTATCATCAACAATAAAAATTGAGGCTCGAATGTCTCTATGCCTCTAAATTTCTCTTTGAATGTCTGTGTGTGCATCCATGGTCGTCACTGCAATCAAAAAATAAAAAAACAAATCATTAGAAACATATACATGTGCTATAATGATAACTCTCAAAAATGAAAAATGTAAAAACTTTGTGCAAGAAAAATACATTACAAACATAAATATCATCTCAAGATACTATAATAACAACTACATGTAAACCGAAGTGGAAGGTGAGGATCAACTACATGTAAATCGATTAATGATCGATGGAGGAGAGCTCCTAATTCAATTAATACTGAAGGATCGAGACAATGGGGGCATTAAAAGAACTTTATCTACACCCTTATAGAGCCAATGTATTAGAGAATATGTTATTCATCATCCTCTACCTTCAGAAATTTCTCATTTGTATCTAATTCATATAATGTTTGTGGCCCTTTCCTTACTAAGAATCTAGTGTATGATGAGGAAGATTTGGTGGTGAAGTCCTCTGCATCATTAAGAAGGGGAAAGATTTTGAATGTGAGGGTTGATCTACACTTGTTCCATGAAGTAAATCTCTTATCAGTTGATAGGGATGAAGACCCAAATCCATTAATTGAGTGTCTTGGTGGTGAAGGAGGTCAAAAAAGATGTGGTAGTTCATCTTGGCAACAAAGTAAGTGGTGTGTTTGTAACGAGGGGAACCTAGTCCCTTGGGTTTTGGGGGATGCTGTAAAACCCATTATGCCATTGGGTTGGATTCACAAACACTCGTTGGACATTTTTAAGGTAAAATAATGTCTGGGAAAAAACCATAGGGTTTGGTTGAGTCAAGTCTAGAAAGAAAGCCTAGGTAATAGTCCATAGTTCCTCCTCCCAACCAAAGGGTGGATGGCTTTTCTTTTCCAATTTGCAATAGATGTGGAGAAAATATTGAGGAAAAGTTGGTGTTGGGATTCAAATCCCTTATTTCTTAGGTGGATGCAAAATTCATTAAGGGGATTGATACTATCGAGGAAATGCCATATGTTATAACAATTTTGAAAATTTTTAGTTTTGGATTTTTCATTTACTTGGATTTTTAACTTAGGGAAATATAAAAACTTATATTTTTATTAAGGGAATGAGGCAACATTGAATATTTGTATGCCTAGCTTCCCAATCCCCCTTTGTCTTCGAATTCACCTTCCACTTCCACATTAGCAATCCTGAATGCTTGAGCATTTTGGTTGACCTCGACCGATGAACAGTGGACGCAAAGTGCGGAATGGTTGTTGCGGCATGTCTTGGGATTTTAATATATTAACAAGAAAGCTCGAGCATTATGCATTCCAATAATTCTCGAGCGTTATAGAATACATAATGCTCGAACATTATTAAAATACATAACGCTTGAGCGTTATGTATTTCTATAATGCTTGAGCGTTATAGACTTCATAACGATCGAGCATTTTGATTTCCTATCCTGCGTGTTAAGTGACATGGCGGGCTTGGGCCCGTCCATGCCTAGTTCAAAGAAATGCTTGTGTGTTTTTCTTTCACTGAACTTTCACACGTTTCATGAAAGCACGATTGCATCTAAAAGGTCCCTCAACTTCGTGCAAGGACCCTTGTTTTTTTAATATATTGAGAAAATTAGATATTGTTTTATTAACCATTTTTTTTATATTTTCTTTTCAAGAATCATCATCCTTTACTTGAGTGGCTTGTTTTTCAATGTACTCAGAAAAATTACATATTATTTATATTAACTTATTGACTATGGTTTTCCTTTAAGTAAAAGGCATACCAAATCTCAAATAAAGTTTGATCTGTTCAGATCGATCATTTTTACTTTCAAAAAAATATTTAGGAAATTTCAAATTAGAGAAGATGTTACTTGCATCAATTTCCGACTTGAAGGAAAGTCCGTGAATATATTGTATCAAAGTTATGTTCATATCAACTTCATAAATAATAGTGTGAAGAACCTGTAATAATTAATTAATGAAAACACACGAGATAGCAGAAATAACAAAACTCAGAATCACTTTTATATTGATCACGGGCCACTTCGAGGGGGCAACCTCCTTTGAGCAAGCCCAATACAAATAACTTCACGGTACCTTCATTGGTATCAACAAAAACTTGTATACTAAGTTTAGGCTCCAATACCATGGGTCAATACCATGGGCCAATACAAAATATGGATCAACAATTACTACGGGACGACTTACAAAGCATATGCATCCAATAACAATAATACAAACTATGTATCAACAAATACTACAGGACGACTTACAAAGCATATGCGTCCAACAACAATATACTAACAAAGTAAATAGAAGGGTTGACATGGGTTCCTAACAAATAGTAATCTCACTTTTTTAGAATATATTTTTTTATCATTTTAATTCAATTTAAATATAGAGTTTTCAAGTATATTTAAAAATACTTTTATTAAATTTATTTTTTAAAAGTTAAAAAGAAAATTTATAAATATTAAATTGTATTCATATTTTGCTTATGTAATATCCCTCAAAATACACCAAATTTTTTTTCTTAAGGATCTCTGCAATGTCGTATAACACATGTATATGTTCATAAACTTCAGCACTGATCACTTAAGTGATGTTCTCCTGGTAACTAAGTAAATTAACTTTTGTATTGGTAAGTTGTTTGATGTTCTTCTTGTTTACATCGTGATAATTTTACTTACATCGAAAGAGTTCTATTTTCTCACCATACTAAAGCTTACTTTAATTCCTTAATAATGGTTTCTTACCTTAATTATCATATAGCCCTTTCGACGAAGAACTACTGTCACTAGGGTGGTCTATACTTAGCTCGACTTAATCATATAATAACAATTCCCAACTTACTCTTTTGTATAGAGATCATATCTAAGTGATTGAAGATTAGTACCGACGTAAATCATTGAGCCAACTTAAGCTCATGGTAATTTAAATCCAACACTGATAATTACATGATAAGAATCCTCATTAACTTCTTGGTCACTTAATGTATCCTTCCATTACATTAATAAGTCCATTTATTAATCTCCTAAATAGGGAACATCATAAGATCGAGGTTTTCCAATCCTTTACAGGGAGTCCTCTAATATGTCATACCATATAGCACACATGCATTCCCATATTCTTTTGATCTCATGATCATACCCTTATAAAATATAGCAATTTCTTCTTTCTTACTAAATATTGTCTCATGCATCATATGATGAACAATGAAATATATTTAGCACCATAAGTATGCCTTTGCAAGGTTCCTTCATATAAATATGCCTCCTTTATTTCAATATAATTCTCTCTCTCTCTCTCTCACACACATATATATATATTCAACACCATATCCAAATCGCATAAACTACATTTTGATTTCTTTTCAATATGATCAATACATATGAGCTAGAACTCCTATATGTATGTAATACCATTAAATTCAGTTTTCAACATTGGGATTTATATAACCTTGTTATATAAAAATAGGATTAAAAATCATATTCAATATAACCTAAACTTACACTACAAGAAAAATGGCATTTTAGCCACATTAGAACCACTATTTGTAAAGGATTTGGGAAATCCTCAATTTTCAAATAGTGGTGCAAAAGTGGTGATAATGTGGGGATACGCAAATGGTGCTAATATTTATGGTGCAAAAGTGGTGTTTGTAAAAAAGTTGTTTTTGGTGTTAAATGAGTATGTGGCAGTCCATGGTGTATGGTGCAAGCCACCAAAACCAATCTTAGGTGGATTGAAGTTTTGTGGTGCAAAACACCAAAACCAATCCAACATGGATTGAAACTTTTTGGTACAAAACACCAAAATTATTATTATTATTATTATTTAATATACTTAAACTTGTATATGGTGCAAAAAAAATATAAATCACATATTATATATAAATTATATAATATATGATTTATATTTTTTTGCACCACACACATGACTCAAGTGAGATATATACACATGTGCTCCAATGGATTCGATCAAGACAATGAAGAAATTGAACTGCTGCAATATGAAATAAGACGACCTTATGATTCCAGCTACTAGGTTTGAACCTTCTTCATCTCATGTTCTCACCCACGGAGCCCCGCTGAGACCATGAAGGAATTTGAAACCTTGTACCTTATAAAAATGGGAAATGATGCAATACTGCCAAACCTCATGACCTTCTCTTAGATGCACTGGATTGGATGGATGGATCAACCTTTCACAGACTTGATTACTGCCTTCACCCTAGGAGATGCAGTGTTGGCTTCCCATGAACTTATTTCTCTTTCGAAGCACCTTGGATGGATGGTCGATTCGATAATAAGCGGTTTTGATCTTTATAACAATTCTCATATTGGATGATATCATGGCATGATGGCATGAAAAAAATTTCATTCTCCATCCTTCGTTGGACATCTCAATTGTTGTGGTGATGTGGGATCGTCGGAACTGTCTGAATTAGGAACTACAGCCAGATGATCCTGGAATTAAGGTTTCACCCCTTAAATGTTGCGCATTCATCAATTTACCTATATAAAAAGGCGGGTTCAAAACCTCAATGGAGTATATATAATATTGATCCACAATTTATCTCTCTATCCATTTCGATCGAAAAACAACTCTAGCATATATAATATAAACCACAAAAACCACTCTATTCATCTCGCCAACCAAGCTGTGTGACTTCACCGTAGTCTAAACCAAGCATGCATATTGGCATGCATATTTTAATGTAAACCGAGGAGCATGTACAAGGTTGTGGAGGAAACTCAGTAACCTAATTGGAACTGCTACTGGTATCGCTATTGTTGTTGGTATTACCAATTCAGCCTGCACACATCATTTGACACCGCTTCTTGTAATGGGCTTTAAAACATGCTTGAGGTAGTCTTTTAGTTCTTTCATCCAATTCTATTCCTGGGATTTCCTCCATTAATTTCTTTTGTTCCTCCAATATCTGGACTACATTACTTAGCCGAGCTTAGCTAAGGCCTCCATTGCTCTTGGCCAGTTCCTACGCAGACAGAGAGAGCATCAAAGCTTATATTCAAAATACCAACATTAGTTGAATTAAGGTTTTAAATATTCAATAAGCATTCAAAGTTATAAAACAAATACTATGCAAGAATATATAATACTCTTCATGAATGCTGGAGTACTTGAATGTTATGAATGAGACTCTCGAGGTTGGAATTCAACAGCACACAGAGGTATATAAGTTGCCAGCATATATATATATATATATATATCATTCTTGGAATGGAACACCATTTTCCACCTTCGACTATCAACAGCAGCTGAATACAACAGCATAAAAAGATTTGTATTTAAAATCAAACGCAATCCAATAAAATGACATACAAAGATATACATTTAAAGCAATAGAGATTCATTGAAATCACCCTTGAAAAGGATATAGACACGTGTATATATCGACAAATAAGTATTTTGTTTTAACATTGAAACACTCATTCAATAAATCGCAGAAGCAAGTTCCCTAAAATCCAATAACAATTTAGGAAATTCATGCAATACAAACATTTTTTTTCAAAATTTGTTTATAAAAATCTAAAATGGTTCAACAAACCAAAAACTGATCTCGACCATTTAAACTCAACATTTTAATCTAGAATGGTTCGGCAAACCAAAAAGTGATCTCGACCATTTAAACTCAACATTTTTCAATTTTTTCAAGACAGAGCTATCGTAGAACACAACCTTTTAATATTTCCCCCTCTAATCCGTAATGAGGATAAGCAAACGATGAGCCCTTGCAAAGGAACCTTTGATGCCAGACAACCAACAATCTGATCTCGAAGGGCCGTGCAATCGAGGAATATATTTATTTTATTAGCAACAAACAAGGTTAAACAACTATTCATAGTTTTATTTTATTAGCAACAAACAAGGTTAAACAACTATTCATAGTTTCCAATCCAATAAATAGAAAAGATATAGGGATATATTCATTATCACAGATACAAGTGCAGAGATCATATCAGGCCAACCTCTCGGTGGTAGAATGAAATCCATATTTTTCTCACAATATTTCCCAAAGTCTTTTCAAAGAAATTTCATTTTGTTCAATATTCATGTTGTTTAATTTGGGGAAGAAATAACATCTCAGATTCTGGATCTATGTGAATTGTATTCATTGTTCACAACATTCAAACGGTACTACTCAGAAAACTGGAAAACATATCATGATTAAATTAAATCAAGATAGTCAGTTGAGTATGCCTAGTTTCTGAAAATATTGGACGATGTGATCAATAATCTGCTCCAGACTATATTTATATTTGAATCCCAAATCTAATAATTTCTTGCATGAAATGGCACCACCACCACTACCAGACTGCGATTCATCGAACCTACATCATTGAATCACCATATAATAAATTTACCGAAATCGAAGGAACTAAGTAAACGTGTAGGTGATAATTCAGACCAAATATATCTGGAAACTAGATGTTGTCAGAGATAACTGACTTTGTTGTTATTTTGTAATGTGGATAGCATTCGGAAATGAGATGCACAAACTATGGCACAGTAGTAGTATGGCCAGAGAAAAGATTATGTCCCTCTGCAACTGGGTGCTCCATCAGAAATATGTGAGCATTGCAGATATCTTTAGCATGGATGAGCGAGATGGTATTCAGCATGAAGTGAATGGATTGCAGCAATCCATATCTTAAGGGATTTCCTGTCAGTTGCACCAGATTAGGCATCCATAAAAGACCAGAAATATCAGAACCCTGGAAATAAATCACAACCAGGGTAGGAATTTGGGAAAATTCCCACCTGTCAGGTTTCGACACTAACTACAGACGACCATTTCAATGAATAGATATTCCATTACTCTCTATGCAAAAAAAATTAATTACTTCAATAAAATTAGCAGAGAATTAGCTTCAAGAGGTTACTTAAATAGATTTCCTGCCACCGTAGAGAGTTTGCTTGAATAGGTGTATAGGGTAATATCACCCCAGATATGCTTCAAAAGGACTGCCTGATTAGAATATGATTATAATGGACATTTTCTATGATTATAATCAGGAAGAGAACATGGATTGCGCAAAAAACATAGTTACACAATAGTTTCCATGTTGGGTTTTACCTAAAAATCCATAAACAATGTGATGTGAAAAATACCCTGAATAATGCATACATAGAGGAGTGTAAAAATCAGAGCTTAATAAGAAAAGGAAATGAAAGAGAACCTTCGATGATTGAATGAGTCGATCAACACTCTCACCGACTGATATACTGAGCACCAACTTCTGCACCTTGATTTCCCTCATGGGGTTGTTTAGTTTCTTCTCCGCGGCCTGAAAACAAAGACATTGTCACCTAAAACTCAAATCCTCCCAGGGATAATGGTGGCCATGCCTATTTGAAAATATTGAGTGGAAATAACGAAAGGGTAATCTAATATTACTGTGAATATACAATTTCATCCTGCAATCTACAGTTTAAAGGCTTAAAATTAGATCGAAAGGAAAACCCACAAACAATTTCGGATGATGCTATGCTTCTCGCACCCCTGCTTCTGCTAATACCGCCACCCAGAGCCTCGCATAACCCTTCAAAACCCTAAAGCAAAAGCACAATGGCGAGATAACTCAGGCCTTTGTTCTTGCACCAACAATGAACACTCTTCACCGAATGAAAGAAAACGAGGGTTTTTTAACCTGACTTATTGTTTGGGCGCGGGTTTAATTTCTTTTTCTAGGTATACAAAATGTTGAAAAATGGGCGTGGGCTTAATTTATTTTTCTAGGTATGCGAAATGTTGAAAAATGGGCGCAGGCTTAATTTATTTTGATAGGTATGCTAAATGTTGAAAAATGGCATGTGATTTTCATAATAAAAATTTGTGCGCTGTCATTGAGTGGAAAATACATACTTCAAAAATATTATTCATCACAATATGAACATGTTATTATCACCTCCAACACCATTGACTCCAAAATGTGTGACAAAGTAATTGGGAAGTATTTACCTGGTTAGAATCACTTAGAAGATTAAGAAGCATTGGTCCCATGAGGAAGAGACTAACAAATTCATAAAGATTCTATTTTTTTATGACTCCACGAGTTGGACATAATGCTATGTAAGAATTTTGTTCACATCCTAGATAAACTTTATTGATATCTTATCCCTAGTAGCTTTAGAACTAGGGGTTGTAAAAATTATGTCACAAATTTTTATAATGCCAATTATTAGGGATCTAACAATAATAATTTTCCTATATCTTTATCAGCTTGTTCATGGAAAATTTTCAACCATATTGTGTTCCATAGGTTATGTTGAAAGCTAAGTGTAATAAAGGAAGCAAAATGGCCATGTATAACCACCATCAGTATGTAGACATGTTGGTGGTTGAGATGGAAAATGATTTTAAGGCATATTGTAATTCTAAGTGGTTTCAAAAATATAAATACTGGATAGAAAGATGAAGCAATACCAATTTCAACTTTTGACTACTCTCACTTTTTTAGGTCCTTGGTTTTATGGAGAAAAATGATAAGACAAAAAGAAAACTGTCAAATTTTCAAAGATCTACCTCCAACAACATACATAAACCTTATAAACCTCCTCCATGCCAAGATATATTCTTGAATATACCCCAAGTCAACACCTTGTTATATTCTTCCAGCGATTGCAACAATGTGGTTTCTAGAGGAGCTGTGGTTTTCCACAAGGGATTCTACCACTTACTTTACTTATTGGTCCTCATTCAAGAACATGGCCTTGTAATAAAGGCTTGTAATGTGATCTCTAGTAGGTTTCCATGTCTAGAACATGGTATATTCCTCCTACTTTAAGTAAATGAAACTTAATTTCAACTTGTCAATGAAAGCATTCCAGTTTTTAGATTCATGTCCATCCAAACACAACAAACAATCTTCAATCTATCGCCCATTTTTCCACAAATAAGCTATGTTTGAGACTACAAAATAAGAAAAGTATGCATTATATGCATGCTCTTATTCCATGTTTTATGGCTAGATTATATATATCCCCTGTATATAATATAATATCAACCTAACTAAAATCATATGTCATATCTAATAAAAATAACTCCACTAGTTCTAGAAAAATTGGGTCACTTCCTTTAAATGTAAATGTTTGACATCTACTATTTACAAAGCATGAATAAATCCCATAATAATACAAAATCAGTCCTAAAGGGTGCAAAAGAAAAAAAATAATACTAGGAGTCTCCTCGTACAGTTCTTCTTCATGTTGTTCTCTCTAGACAGAATATTAGAAATGACAAAAAATACAAATGGGGAGAAAAAGGGCATACTATTCGATATCATGGTGGGTTGTTTTAGAAGCTAAGGAGGTTGTTTAATCAAAAGGTTCTTCTTAGTCAAGGTGGGATGTAGATCCAAATTCGGAGGGGGTTGATGTAAATTCTAGGGCCACTTCTTCATTGGGAGGTGGAAATTATTATTTAAGACCTCTTAGAAGATCCTCTTAGAGGGGTGCCTCTTCTTAGGAGGTCTGTGTTAGTATTTACACAAAGATCTAAGTTTGGGACTAGCAAGTAGAAATTATGCTCTCAAATTAGCTTAGGATAAAGTTATGGAGCTTAATTGAGGAAAGAAAAGACTCGTTACTATGGCCCTTAGAGTAGGGTTGGACTCTTTCATAGGTTCTCAGTGGAATTCCTCTCTTTAAATATTAGAGGGTTGGTGGTCCAGGATAAGAAATTGGTTTTGAAGAGGTTGACTCAAATTAATAATAATGTTTCTATGTTTATTCCAGAAACCTTGGGAAAGGATGACTCCATTGTTTCTTATTGGGTTTTTATCATTGGCTTGTTAAATGAAAACTTCAAGTGACTTGTATAGGGGTTCTTCCTCTTTTTTAATTTTTTTATTCACTAACAATGGAAGAGGACATCCATGGAATTTTATAAATAGTTTAAGAAGCACTAAAATATCCATTCATTGAGATCCCAATACCTGATTCCAATAGTAAAGTATAGTAAAGTAACATTTACTTTCTAAATTTGTATTCCCTTTGCTTTCAAAACACTTTAAAAATAAATGTTTTTAGTATTGAAATGATCTCTAGATCCTTCTTATGTACACGTTCACAAATTTTAAATGGACGTGTTTAACTGGCTATGGGTTTTGGATTACAAATATATCCCACTCAGGTGCCAATACAACTATAGATGGAGAGGAAGGTATGGGGGGTTAGGTAAAGAAAGGGGGGGAGGGGGAGGGAAAGGAATATGGAGGTAGAAATAGATGGGAGCTTAGAGATAAAGGGAGGGGGGAGGAAGAAAGAGAGGGAGAGGAAGAGAGAGAGGGGCCATGAGAAGGGAAAGGGGGACATAGATAGAGAGGGAGTTGTTATAGAGAGATATGGGGAATGGAAAGAGAGAACGGGGATGGGTGAGAAAGGGATAGAGGGGAAGTGTTAGAGAGAGATAGAGAGGATATGGGGGAGGAGGGAGGGAGGGAAAGAAAGAGAGAGGGGAACGAGTGAGGAAGGGATAGATGGGTGAGGAGGGAGGGAGGGAAAGAGAGAGGGTAATGGGTGAGGAAGGGAGGGAGCGAAAGAGAGAGGGTAATGGGTGAGGAAGGGAGAGAGAGAGGGGTCACTCTTTGGAGATCTTGAGTGGTGATTCTAGGTTTCATTTAGACCTGGATGCCTAGAATGTTCATTTAGTGGTCATGAATTTTGTTTTAACCCTTCAACATGTCAAGGACCCAAGATCCATACCTAATTATGCAAACCATCTAAAGGAACTAGCATTCACACTTGGATGGAAATGATTCTATTGGAGGTCAAGTGTGGTGCTTCAATGCATCCTTTAGGAATTAAATGCCTAAGACTTCCTTTATTACATAAGAAATGGGATTCATCCCTTGATAATCTTTAGGGCCCCAGTAATTACTCCTACTACTAAAAACCACATAATCCCATACATATACCCACAAAAAGGACTTGAGTGCTAGTTTGAGGTATCATTCATTTCCTTAGATGCCTAAGACATTCCTTTAGGGATTAAGGCTCAAGTTTCATACCCCAACCATGCCAAGGGACTTGATATCCATGCCTAGAGCTCAAAAAGTGCTAATTGAACCCATATCACCACTCAAATGCAAACGATTCCATCAATAAGTTATGTGTTGTAGTTAAAGGCATTGTTATTGGATGTTGATGACTAGAAGCTTCCTATAGGGCACAAGCCTTTGGTTTCTTAACCATGTCCTAGGCCTTGAGTCCCATTACTAATGTCTAAAACCCCTTGATGGCATGAATATCCCCACGTAAAATCCAATGGTGCTTTAAGGCATGGACATGCCTATGGATTCCTCCATGGTTTCTCTAGGGCCAAAGGCATGGTCTTCCTCCCTTGAAATCCATTCCCAATACCCTACTAAACATGCATATTTATCAAAACCACCTAATGCCACAAACATCATCAATCATAGGCCAATGATACCCTAAGGAGATTACCTTTTGTTGGTGGGGTAAACCTTCTTAGCACTATATGGTTAAAAGATTCATTTAGGGCTTGAGTTGCAGGTCTACTCCATTACCATGTCCAAGGCCCCACAACCACAAGACCTAGAAATATAGTACCATGGACACCCATGCAAATTCATGCGTAGTTCTTTGAGACATTGAGCATGGCTCTGGAAGCCTCAATGGTTTCTTTAGAGCCAAAGGCATGACCTTCATCCCTAGAATTCAATTCCCAAGGCCCCAAGACACATTCATAATTTTCAAAACCATCTAATGGCACCAATATCTTGAATCATAAGCCATTGATACCCTCAACAGGCCATTTGGGTTCAGTGGATAAATCCGACTTAGTTCTAAATGGATAGAAGAGTACTTTAGAGCCTAAGGTTTAGGTATCCTCCAATAACCATGTCTAAGGCCCCAATGCTACAATACATAGATACATAGTACCATAGATACCACTCCGAAGCCATGCATGATGATTTGAGGCAGTGCTCATGGATTTGAATTCCTCAACGATTTATTTAGGGTCAAAGGAATGGTTTTATTCCTTAGAACATCATTCTGAATCCCTTGAGGAACCTACATACTCTTCAAAACAACCTAATGGAACTGACATTCTAAATCATATGCTAATTATATAGTAATGTGTGCTTGGTGGATATCACATCCTTAGCCTTAGATGGCTAGAATATTCCTTTAGGGATTGAGGATCAAGTGTGCTCTGTTGACCATGTCCAAGGCCCCAAGGTAGAAAAACTAGATACGTAGTTCAATGTATACTCCTATGAAGTTGTGCATGATGCCTTGACACATTCTTCATGGCTATAAATTCCCAAAGAATTAATTTAGGGTCAAACACATAGTCGTCTTCCTTATAATATCATTCCCAAGGCCCCGACACATGTAGATATTACTCAAAACCATCCAATTGCACTAGCATCCTTAATCATAAGCCAATAATACCCTTAGGAGTCCATGTGTGGCTTGTTTAAGTATCCCTCTTATCCTTGGAATATCGATAGAAGATTCATTTATGGATTGAGGTTGAGGTCTCCTCCCATGACCATGTCTAATGCCTCAAGTCCCCATGACTTGGATGCATAGTACCATGGATGCACTACGAAGCGATGTGTGGTGATTTGTGGCATTATTAATGGATTTGGATGCCTAAATAATTTCTTTATGGCCAAAGGCATGGTCCTCTTCTATAGAATGTCTCTCCCAAGGCCCCAAGACACATGTGTATTACTACAAACCGCCTAATGATACTGACGTCCCCAATCATAGGCCAATAATACCCTTAAGAGACGATCTGTGGTTGGTGGAGTAAACCTTCTTATCCATGGATAGCTAGAAGCTTCCTTTAGAGGTATCTTCCATTGAAAATTTCAAATTCCCTATGGCCATAAGACCTAGATGCATAATGGTATGGATACCCCTGAAAAGTCATGTGTGGTGATTCGAGGTTTTCTTCATGGCTCTAGATTCCTTAATGATTTATTTAGGTCCAAATGCATGGTATTCCTTCCTAGAAATTTATTCCCAACACCCTGATACTTGTGCATACTACTCAAAAGTAGCAAATGGCACTAACATCCTCAATCTTAATCCAATGACACCCTCAAAAGACCATGTACGGTTGGTGGAGACAACTTTCTTATCCCTATATGGCTAGAATATTCCTTTAGGTATTTAGCTTCATTCCTCCTCCCATGACCATGTCTAAGATCCCAATTCCCCAATACTTGGATACATAGTGCCATGGATACCCTTGCAAAGTCACACATGGTGCTTTAAGGCATTGTTCATGGTTTTGGATGCCTCAATGGTTTCTTTAGGTCCAAAATCATAGTCTTTCCCCTAGAATGTCATTCATAAGGAATCAAGACACATACATATTTATCAAACTCAATTAATGGAATCTTCATCCTTAATCATAGGCCAATGATACACTTAAGAGGAAATGTATGGTTGGTGGAGGAAAAATTCTTAGTCTTGGATGGATAAAAGATTTCTTTAGGTCCCAAGGTTTAGGTCTCCTCCATTGACCAAGTCCAAGTCCTAAAGGCCCCATGACGTAGATACAAAATTCAACGGATACCCTTGCAAAATCATGTGTGTTTCTTTACGACATTTTCCATGGCTCTAGATGCCTTAATAGTTTATTTAGGGCCAAAGGCATTGTATTTATTTCTATAGAATCATTCCCAAGGCCCTAAGACACCTACATACTTATCAAAACCAAATAATTCCATTAATATCCTCAATCATAGGAAAAGGATAACCTCAAGAGTCCATGTGTGGTTGGTTGAGATGACCTTCTTAGCCTTTGATGGCTAGAAGATTCTTAGAATATTCTTTTATAGCTTGCACCTCGAGTACTCTTCTCTAACCATGTCTAAGACTTTGAGACCCTAAGAAATCCCTAATGATGCACATATTAGCACTCTAAGTTGCACATATCATTGGGAGGTCTAATGTGATACTTTTAGGTGTTAAACATGGCCTTGAATTCCTAAAAAAATCCTTTAGGGACTAAGGTCCAAGTTTCCTACCCCAACCATATCTAGAGCCTTGAGACCCATACCTAGTTCAAAACCATAATAATGGCACCAATATCACTACTTGTAGGTGAAGAATAACCCCAAGAAATCATGCACGATGATTTTAGGTATCATGTTTGGACCTAGATGCCCATAATATTTCTTTAGGGATTAAGGCTTTGGTTTCCTCTCTCAATCATGTTAAGGCTTGTTAACACCTAGTTGTGGTTGCACTACTAGAGGGTTAATGTGCAAGAAGATTCCATCGGGATGGTTATATTGTATGTTGATCCAGATATACACATTGATGAGAGTTCTTTCCAAAGCAATTAACAAAGTCTAGGACTCTTATTTCTAGCAGTTACTTTTTCCAAGAAACTAAGATAGGGGGGCATGTGAAATTGATATTCATGCATTCACACCTTTTGTATATAGACCCCTGAGACCCTTATCATACTCCTCTTCTCACTCGAACCCTAGATACATCCCCCTTATGTACAAGTGGAAGAAATATATTATTGTCACAAGCATAAAAAAAAGAAATGCATTGAAAATGTATAAACATTGCATGAATTTTGCCAATGGGTTTAAGGTTAAATTAAACAAAGTATTACAGATGGGTGAGAAAACCCTTGTTAGTATATATTTAGAGCCTGAGGTTCAGGTCCCCTCCCTTGACCATGTCCAATGCCCCAAGTCCTAATGACCTAGATGCATAGTGCCATGGATACCTTATGAAGCCATGTGTGGTGCTTTCTAGCATTATTTATGGCTTTTTATGCCTAAACGGTTTCTTTAGGGCCAAAGGCATGGTCCTTTTCTATAGAGTGTCATTCTCGAGGCTACGAGACATGTGTATAATGCTAAAAACCAATTATTGGCATTAAAATCATTAATCATGGACCAATGATACCCTCAAGTGGCCATTTGTGGTTGGTGAAGGCATCCTTCTTCGACACAGATGGATAGAAGCTTCCTTTAGGGCCCTATTTTTAAGTCTCTTTCATTGACCATGTCGAATTCCCTAAGGGAACAAGACCTAGATACATAATTCCATGGATATCCCTACAAAGTCATGTGTGGTTCTTCGAGGCATTTTTCATGGTTGTGGAATCCTCAATGATTTATTTAGGGATAAAAACATGTTATTCCTCCCTTGAAATTCATTCCCAACACCCTGAGACATGTACATACTCCTCAAAACACGCTAATGTCACTAACATCCTCAAGCATAGGCCAATGACCCTTGAAAGGCGATGTGTTGTTGGTGGATAAAACCTTCTTATCTCTATATGGCTAGAAGATTTCATTAGAGCTTGAGCTTCATGCCTCCTCCCATAACCATTTCCAATCCCCCAAGTCCCCAAGACTTGGATACATAGCACCATGGATACCCTTGCAAAGTCACGCATGGTGATTTAAGTAATTGTTCATGGTTTTGGATTTCTTAATGGTTTATTTAGGGCCAAATGAATGGTCTTTCCCCTAGAATGTCATTCCCAAGGCATTGAGAGACATACATATTTTCAAACCTACCTACTAGAATTGTCATCCTTAATCATAGGCCAATGATACCCTCAGGAGGCCATGTTTGGTTGGTGGAGAAAACCTTCTTAGCCTTGGATGGATAAAATATTTCTTTAAGGCCCAAGGTTCAAATTTCTTCCACTAACCATGTCCAAGACCTCAAATCCATAAGACCTAGATACAAATATCAATGGATACCCTTGTTAATTTTTCGATAATTTCATTCCATTATCATTAGGATCTCGAAGAGAATAACATGTAAAACATATCCACAGCATATCAATCATAGACACAATAGAAATCACACAAGAGACACAGAGTTTCACTGGGGAAAACCAAGAAGGTGAAAAACCCCGCAACTTCCTCAAAGATAGAATAATCCCCAATACAAGATCACAAGGATCAAACCCAATAAGATGTCTCTAGCAGATGCTCCTCCTCCTCCACATGTGCACCACTCTCTCTCACAACTAATGCGAGCTTGAGTAGTGAGTGAATGAATAGAATGAGAGAGGCACACCCTCTATTTATACACTGACTTGACCTACGAATAAATCACTGGGGCCAACTTCCTAATGAAGCCTAATACCCCAACCACATGACCTAACTAGGTCCGACCCCACACTGGTGGTCTAATAACCCATCAATACAAATGACGACACTTACAATGTAACTTGTGACATTTGCAAATACAAATGACGACACTTCCAATCAGAGGAATAAGACATCTCTATTGGATATACAATAAAGTACAAATGAAATATACAAGTGAATATCTTCTGAAGTTACAAATACATCAACACTCCCTCTTAAGTAGGAAGGTATTCTGAACACAGGTCATCAATAGATATTGGTGCAAGTCTTCAATTCTACAGCTGGATCATCATCACTAGATCAAGGAACATCATCATCATCACTGTTGATGTACTCGACATCTCCATCACTGGGCTATCTCATAATTCTTCTCACCATAGAAATTTCTACACAGCCAGCCCTTTTTCATAGTGGATGTAGGCCCACCACCTGTAGGTCTTCATCAACACTGGCCATACTATGGAATCCTCAGGACTTATTACATGCGTCACAATGCCTCGAAAGAGTATCCCAGGATCCTTTATGTGCCGAAGCACGATCGAAAAGATCTCCCAGGTTAACTTACATGTGACTCCCACCACAATGCCTCAAAAGAGTATCCCAGGCTCCTTTATGTGTCGAAGCACTACTGAAACGATCTCCCAGGTCTACTTACATGTCGTCACCACAAAGCCTCGGAAGATCATCCCAGGATTGATTGCAAGTGTACTACTCAACCTATCCGATCTCCTAGGTCTAGTTACATGTGGTCATGGAAAAACCTCAAAAGAGCATCCCAGGATTGATTATGAGCGTACTACTTAACCTATCAGATCTCCCAGGGTGCTATTATATGCCATAGGACAAAGCCTCGAAAGAGTATCCCAGGATCCTTTATGTGCCGCAGCACGACTGACAAGATCTCCTAGGTCTAGTTACATGTCCCAAAGCAATGCCTCGAAAGAGTATCCCAGGATCCTTTATGTGCCGCAGAACGACCGGCAAGATATCCCAGGTCAACTTACATGCTCATCTGTACAACCTGTCCATGGCCATAGAGTATCAACTTGATACTCACCATACATCATCCTGATGTACATGATCATCCGGATCATCATCATAGCATCGTCCTGATGCATATCATCCAGAGTATCATCCTGATACTCATCACACATGATCATCCTGATCATCGTCACTTCATCATCCTGATGCATGTCATCTAGAGCATCATCTTGATACTCATCACACATGATCATCCTAATCATCGTCACTACATCATCCTAATGCATGTCATCCAGAGCATCGTTCTGATACTCATCACACATGATCATCCTGATCATTGTCACTACATCATCCTGATGCATGTCATCCAGAGCATCGTCTTGATACTCATCATACATGATCATCCTGATCATCGTCACTGCATCATCCTAATGCATGTAATCATACATGATCCAACTAATCATACAAAGCATCCACCTGATGCATATACATATACATGATCCAACTGATGCATATCAATATACATGATCCAACTGATCATACAAAGCATCCAACTCATGCATATCCAAAGCAGTAATTGGAGCATCATCTTGATGCTCATCACACAACGCTTACATCTACATCCATGGGAAGGATCCTCTTCTCAGTATTCTTGGAATGGCTCCTGCAAATGTGTCTCATCACTTCTTCCTCGAAGTATCTTCAATCTAAAGAACACCAAGCCTCTCTCTGAAGTAATCAAACTTCACTCTGGCTAGTGCTTTCGTCAACACATCTGCAACCTACTCATCCATCATAACATACAGGAGATTCACTGCTCCTCTCTACACCATATCCTTTATATAGTGATATTTCATCTCAATGTGCTTTGAACCGTCATCGAACACTAGGTTCTCAGACAACTTCACACAACTCTGGTTGTCACAAAAGATACCAGTAGCATCCAACGGGAGATCAAATAACTCAGACAGTAGCTTCCTAAGCCATATCGCCTCACAACTAGCTGAACAAGCTGCAACATACTCTGCTTCGGCTGTACTCAGTGCTACACAGGACTGCTTCCTGCTAAACCAAGAGATCACACCTGATCCCATACTGAAGCAACACCCAAAAGTGTTCTTCCTATCTGCAATACTGCCTTCCCAATCTGAATCAACATAACCCTCCAGGTTAAACTTTTGATTCACATCATACTTGGGCCCATAATCAATTGTACCCTTCAGGTACCTCAGAATATGCTTTATAGCAACCAGGTGAACACCTCTGGGATCCTTCAAGAACTAGCTCAATGTGTTCACCGCAAAGCAAATATCTGGTCTTGTGTTCGTCAGGTACATCAAGCACCCAATCATCTGACGATACACCGTGACATCAACCAAATTAGATGAAGCATCACATAGAAGCATTGAGTTTGATGCCATAGGTGTGGCCATGGCCTTGCAGTCCATCATCCCGAACTGCTTCAGGATCTCTACTACATACTTCCCTTGTCTAAGGAAGATTCTATCTGCACTCTGCCACACCTCCATGAGTAGAAAGTAGTGCATCATCCCCAAGTCCTTCATCTTGAACTTGGCAGCAAGCTTCCTCTTTGTATAGGCAATCAATCTATCCTCACTTGTAACAAACAAGTCATCCACATACAATAGTAGTATCACTGGATTTCCTTCCTCAACCTTGTAGTAAAGGTTGGAATTCGCTTTACTCTTGGTAAATCCCAAACTAGATAGAAAGATGTCTATCCTACCATACCAAGTCCTAGGAGCTTGCTTCAATCCATACAAGGATTTCTTCAATCTGCACACATATGACTCCCTGTCATGTGTCTCAAACCCGAGTGGCTGCTCCACATACACTTCCTCTTCGACTACACCATTCAAGAAAGTTGTCTTGACATCCACCTGGTGTATCTTCCATTTCATCATTGCATCCAGAGCAAGTATTGTTCTGATGGAAGTGTATCTGGCTACAAGAGAAAAAGTATCTTCATAGTCTATTCCCTCTTTCTGGGAGAAGCCAGGAGCTACAAACCTAGCCTTGTATTTCTCTATGCTACCATATGTAGCATGCTTGATCTTATAGATCCACTTGGAAGTCACAACAGACTTCCCTTCAGGTCTTGGGACTACATCCCAAACATCATTCTTCATGATCGACTGGTACTCCTCGACCATGGCATCCTTCTATTCATTCTTTTCCGCTGCTTCTTCATAACTGGAAGGTTCTTTGTTCATAATATCACAGAGTAAGGCAACATAACTGGTATGTAATCTAGTCCTCTTCCTTTCTTTGTGTTCTTCTTCTGGAATGCCATAGCTTTTTGCATCTTGAATGAGCTCTCTAGTCCATGCAGGTTTCCTCTTGTGAGAGTTCTTCTCACGGGGTGGATCTATAGGTTCTTATGGATCTTCAATTTCATGATCTTCTTCTAGAATTGCTTCATTCATAGTGGTGTCTTGAAATCTTGTTACCTTTGGTTATTCATTGTCTTCAATAGGTGTCTTCCTTGATTTGATGTATGTTGAGTTTTCATCAAATGTTACATCCCTAGTGATGTCAATCTTCTTGAACCCTAGAAAGCATATTTTGTAAGCCTTCGAGCTTTCACTGTAACCCACAAAGATGCCCTTCTTTCCTGAAGGATCTAGTTTTGTCCTCTTTTCCTTTGGATTGTGTGTATATACTGAACAACCAAATATTCTGAGATGGATAGCTTCTAGTTTCTTATTAGAGAAGACTTCTTCTAGTTTCTTATTGTCAAGTATCTTGTGAGGTGTTCTGTTCTGTAAATATACAGCTGTCCTAGCTGCTTCTACCCATAGATGCATAAGAAGATCCTAGTCATGAAGCATTGCCCCTGCTGCTTCCATGATAGTTCTATTCTTACTTTCTACAACTCCATTTTGTTGTGGATTGTAGGGAGCAGTCAACTCCCTCTTAATCCCTGAATCACTGCATAACTTCTTGAAATCACCTAAAGTGAATTCTCCACCATTGTCAGATCTGAAGGTCTTGATCTTCTTATATGTTTGATTTTCTATCAAGGCTTTGAATTCCTTGAACTTATCAAACACTTCATCTTTATTCTTCAAGAAATAAACCCAAGTCTTCCTAGAGAAATCATCAATGAAAGAAACATAGTATACATACCCACTCAGAGAACTGGATGACATTGGACCACATACATTGGAGTGGATAATATCCAAGATTCCTTTTGATTTGCTTTCACTGCTTGGAAATGCCTTCTTTGTGTTCTTTCCTTTTGTACATCCTTTGCAAACACCTTCATGCTTTGAATGGATTTCAGGAAGACCTTCTATAGCTTTGCTTGCAATTGGTAGTGCTCTATAATGCACATGTGCAAGCCTTCTATGCCAAAGTTCACTTGGCTCCATGGATTCATGTACCATGGCATGTTCAGATTGTCCCTTCAATTTGTACAATCCTCCCTCTTTCTCTCCAATCACTACTGCATCATCTATGGTCTTACCATTTGGCCACATGAGTACTTGGCCACCCAAAAATGCAACTCTAATCCCTTTTGCATCCAAAAATGATATGGATAGGAGATTCTTCTTGAGCCCAGGTACATATAGAACATCTTTCATATTCAAAGACTTCCCAGAGTCTAGTTTGTAGGAGGCTTCACCACCTCCTTTGATAGGATATTGATAGTCATCCCCAAGTTTCACTTTATGAGGTGACTCATATTCAGATAGATCTACAAAGGCTTCTTTAAACTCAGTCATGTGTTTGGAAGCCCCACTATCAATAAGCCAATCATCACATCCATGAGAGATAGTGCCTGTGAGAGCAGAGATTAGAACATATTCATCTTCACTTGATGAGTCATCACTTTCTGCTCTAATCTTCTTCTTGGGAGGTTCATCATCCTCAGTAGCATGAGCATGATATCTCTTCTTGTTTCCCTTCTTCTTGTTGAAGTTGTTGTTGTTGTTCCTTTTGTTCTTGGGACAATTTGAGGAAATGTGTCCCTTCTCATTACATGTAAAACATGTTAGATCTTTCTTATCTCTATGATGATGGTGTGGAGTTTTCTTGTGATAATATTGCTCCCTCTTGGACTTCCCTTTCTTGGTGTGTACTATGAGAGCTTGATCTTCATTTCCCATCTTTTCTTCTCGTGCCACAAGTCTAGCTTCTTCTTGTGAACATTCCTCCCACTGTCTACTGAAAGAGATAAGTTTCCTTCTTGCACAAATTCCTTGGATGAAGGAGTCCCATGACCTAGGTAGGCCATTCAATGTGGCCATTACAATTTCACTATTCTCCACTACTTCATCCAGAACTTCAAGTTGTTCCTTGATTTGAGAGACCTTAGAAAAATAGGATTGAATGGTCTCTCCATTCTGAAGCTTTACCCCTTTCAATTGGTTCCACAGAGTCATCTTCTGATTTATGTTCTTTCCTTCAAACAACTTGGTCAAGGAATCAAAAATTTCCTTAGGTGTCTTTAGGGAAGACACGTGAGGTATGAGATGGTCTTTGATAGAATCAGAAATGATTCTCTTATCCTTAACTAGGTTTTTCTTGTGTAAGGCTTTAGCTGCTTATCCCTCTCGGACAGGAACCTCTTCACTTATGTAAGTGTCCAACTCATTCTCTTCTAGGATTAACCCAATCCTATACTTCTAGGCTTGGAAGTTATCAGCCCCTTCAATCTTATCCTCAAGCTTGGTGTGGTGAAACATCTTAAAAAGTACTTCAAATGGAAATAGAAAAGATTTAGGTCTTACCACTTGATTTGCTGAAAACTAGATCTGGAGCTGGATTAGGGTTTGTCAGAGAAACCCTAAAATTCAAAATTTGAATTTCAAATTTTTGAAAGGATAGAAAGATGCACCTTGCTGAGCTAGTAAAGCTGGTAAACTCGGATTCTGAATTCTACAAAGTTTCACCCCTCAAAATTGCTTTTGAAACTTCTTTCGGATTCACTAGACACGACCTTGAATTAGGGTTTGATTTTCCTAGAGCGTCACCCAACCAAAAAGTTTGAGCCAAAGCTATAAGCTTTGATTTTTTAGAGGAGCTTCTAGCCGTGGTCTTAGATGTCATAAATTCCAATTTTTACAAAAACCCTAATTTTTAGGTCAAAAACTGAAAATGCTCAGAATTTGCTCAGAATTGAATTCTGTCTCGATAGAGCAATGCGCCCTTTCTAGGAGAGTCAATCTAGCCTCCTGCCTTTGATGATCTGTGTAGAGAAACCAAAATATTAAGAATCTCTAGCGTCCACAACTGCACAGTGCCTTCTTCTTAGGTCAGCTCTGATACCATGTTAATTTTACGATAATTTCATTCCATTATCATTAGGATCTCTAAGAGAATAACATGTACAGCATATCTACATCATATCAATCATAGAAACAATAGAAATCACACAAGAGACACAGAGTTTCACCAGGGAAAACAAAGAAGGTGAAAAACCCCGCAACTTCCTGAGAGATAGAATAAGCCCCAATACAAGATCACAAGGATCAAACCTAATAAGATGTCTCTAGCAGATGCTCCTCCTTCTCCACATGTGCACCACTCTCTCTCACAACTAATGCAAGCTTGAGTAGTGAGTGAATGAATAGAATGAGAGAGGCACACCCTCTATTTATACACTGACTTGAACTGCCAATAAAGCACTGGGGATGACTTCCTAATGAAGCCTAATAACCCAACCACATGACCTAACGAGGGCCGAACCCACACTTGTGGTCTAATAACCCATCAATACAAATGACAACACTTACAATGTAACTTGCGACACTTGCAAATACAAATGACGACACTTCCAATCAGAGGAATAAGACATCTCTGTTGGATATACAATAAAGTACAAATGTAATAAACAAATGAATATCTTCCGAAGTTACAAATACATCAACAACCCTTTCAAAGTCATGCATGGTGATTTGAGGCATTATTTAGGGCTCTAGATTCCTTAGTGGTCTCTTTAGGGCCAAAGGCATGGTATCCTTCTCTATAGCATCATTCCTAAGGTCCTAAGACACCTACATACTTCTCAAAATCACATAATGGTGTTAATATCCTTAATCATATGACAATGATAAGATGAAGAGGTAATGTGTGGTTGGTTGAGGAGATATTCATAGCCTTGGATGGCTATAAGATTCATTTATGGCTAGAGGTTCAAGTCTCCTCCCTTGACCATGTACAAGTCCCCAAGGCCCCAAGAAATGGATACATAGTGGCATGGATATCCATGCAAGGTCATGCATGGTGCTCTATGCATTTTTCTTCACTCTAAATGCCCCAATTGTTTCTTTAAGGCCAAAGGCATGGTTTTTTTCCCTATAACATCATTCCCAAGTCCCCGAGACATGTAGATACTACTCAAAACCACCTAATGGCAATGACATAATCAATCATAGGCCAATGATACCTTCAAGAGGCCATGTGTTTTTAGTGGAGGAAATATCCTTAGCCTTAGATGGATGGAAGAATCATTTAGAGCTCGAGATTTAACTCCCCTCCACTAACCATGTGTAAGGCCCCAAGGCCACAATACATAGATACATAGTTCCATAGATACCCCTCTGAAGTAATCAATGGTGCTTAAGGTATCCTCCACTAACCATGTGTTGTTGTTGGAGGAAACCTTCTTATCCATGGATGGCTAGAAGATTCCTTTATTGGTCGATATTTAGGTCTCCTCCATTGATCTTATCTAAGGCTAAAATGCCATAAGATCTAGATACATAGTGTCTCAATGGATTTGGATTCCTTAATGGTTTCTTCAGGGATAAAGTCATGTTCATCTTCTATGTAATATCATTACAAAATCCTTGGGACACCTACATAAGGTTCTTAATTTAATTTTATGACTCCAATAAAGGACTTGAGATCCATCCCTCTATGCAAAACTCTTGATTATGCTCATATCCAACAATTATGTCAAATATCAACTTTAAATGGTGTATGTTATGGTTCATGGTCTTGATCATTACCCATTACCTCAATAATATTATGTTAGGGTATAATTCTTTTAATTTCTTCCCCAACTATTTACAGAGACCCATCGCTAGTGCGCAAAACCACATATTTCCACCCATATCCCACTTTGAGAATAATGTTATCTTATCCATTGCATGATCTGCTAAATGATAGTTTGAGTCATTGTTATTAGCTCGATATGCCTAAAACCATCCTTTAGGGCCTAGTTCCTATAATTTCTCTCATGACTATGTCTAAGGTTTGCATACCTAGTGTCACTTATTTGAATGTGCAGATGCCAAGGATAGTGTTTGGAGTTTATGGGTGTGGTTTAACTATTCTCTTAGGGTTTAAGGCCCAAGTTTCCTCCTATGACATTATACAAAAACCTAAGTTCTGTGCATAGTAGAAAAAAACTCATAATGGTGTTGATTTCCTTACTTAGAGGTAAATAATAACCCAAATATGTCATGTGTAGTGCTTTGAACTGTTATATTTTTCCTTGGATGCACAAAATATTTTACTAGGGAATATGGCCTAGGTTTCCTCTCTCAAACATGTTAAGGGCCTAAACACCCATATTTAGTGCTTAAAAACAACCTCTTAGTTACATTAATACCCCCAATATCAAGCTAAGGATACCCTTAAGAGGCCTTATGTGGTGTTTGAAGGTATACTTGTTAATCTTATATGCCTAGGTTTCCTTTAAGGTCCAAGGCATGGGGTTCCTTCCTTAATCATCTCTATGCCCTAAATACTTATACATAGTTTTAGTTCCTCCATGTCCCCCTATTATCCCTATTATAAAGCCATAGATCTTCTCAAAAAGTCAGTTGTGTTAGTGTGACAACTCATTATTATCCCTATATGCCAAGAAGTTTAATTTAGGCTAAGGCCTAGGTTTCTTCTCTTAACTAGGTTGAGGGCCAATACACCTATCACTAGTGATCAAAACCTTATAATGCAATCAATATCCACACATAGATGTTAAGAATATTCTTAGGAATATATGTGTGTTGACCATATTTCTTGGTCCTAGATTCCTAAAAGATTCATTTAGGGCCCAAGGAAGAGGTTTCCTCCCTCAAACATCTCCAAGGATTTGAGACCCATGCCTTGTGCACAAAGCCTAGTAATGATATTAATATCCATTAGAAAAATTAATAATATCTATAAAAATATGCCCTATCAAATAATGAAATCTCAATTCAAATCAATTTTATTAGTATTTTATAATAGTAATAAATTAAAAATTATTGTATTTAATTATTTGTGAAATTTAAGAATTATGGATATTTATTTGCTTGAATAATATTGAAAATGAATAGTGGACTTGAGCTATTTAGAAAATAATTATTTGTGAACTTGTTGTGTTTGTGGTGCAATACCTCATAAATGAATCATGTGAGCTTGTTGGTTTAAATAGTGATAAAACAAATAATTGAATTAGATGTGATTCTAGTTTAAAACCTCATAAATTAATCATGGGCATTTATTTGAATGAACAAAATTGAATTAAGTTATTACAAAATAATTATTTGTGATGTTGTTGTGTTCATGGTGCAAATCATCGTAATTAAATCATTTGTGTACATGTCCATGTGACAAATATGAGCTTAGCCCCACTATATGGTACTTGACAACATGACATTTCTTTATGCTTATGAGTCCTTTAGGATAAGGCCTATGATTGTTCACTCAACAATGTTGAGGGCCATTGGACCTATCCCTAGTGATTAAAAACTTATAATAGTGTGAATTCCCATACTTAGAGGCTAAGAATACTCTTAGGAAAATGTGTGGGGACCTTTGTGGTGTCTTTCTTGGTCCTAGATTCCTAAAAGCTTCTTTTAGGGCCTTAGCTAGAGGTTTTCTCCATTGATCATATAGATTGATCTAAGACCCATGTCTTGTGTTAAAAACGTAATAATAATACTAATTTCCATAAAAAAATATTAAGAAGATAAAAATATATCAAATGAATAATCAAAATTAAATTCAAATAATTTTATTATTACTTTATAATAGTAATAAATTAAAAATAGTTGTTTTTATTTATTTTTCAATTGTATTTATATGTTTAAATAATATAAAAATTGAATAAATGAATTGAGCTATTTTCCAAAAAAAAATTGAACTTCTTGTGCTTGTGGTGTAAACCTCATAAATGATTTACGTGATTTTTTTTACTTAAATATTTTACCTGAATTTATTTGCTTAAATATTCTAAATATTAATATTTGAACTTCTTGTAAGTATGGTGCAAAAACTCATAAATTAATCTTTGATCATTTATTTTAATTGATGAAAAAAAAAATATTCAATTGAGTTATTTTCAAAATAATTATTTGTGAATTTGTTTATGGTGCAAATCCACATCATTAAATCCTACGTGTACATGTCCATGTGGAAAATAATAGCTTAGCACCACTTTATGGTACTACTTGCCAACATAGCATTTCTCATAAAGGTAAAACTCAATTTCCAATAATATGAACTAATATAACAGCATATGAACACCACAAAATATAAGTGGTGCTAATACCACTACTTTAACACCACAAATTATAAATGGTGCTAATAACACCACTTTAACACCACATAATTGTAAGTGGTGCCAATACCACCACATTTACACCACAAACTATAAGTGATGCTAACTTGTGGTGTTAAAAGATGAATTTTCTTGTTGTGATAACTCTACAATATAAAGATATGAATGGTCTAACTCATACCATGGCTTAAGAACACCAGAACATATAACTACTACTCCACTTATATTACAATACTTTTCTTCCTTTTATATAATTTAAATGTATTTTTTATATATATATATATATAAATATTTGTTGCAATACTTTTCTTCCTTTTGTATAATTGAAATGTACTTTATATATATATATACATATGCATATATTTTTAAAGCCATAACTATATTTCAAAATATTAGAGTTTCTAATCGTGGTTCTTAAAACAAGATTTCTCTAGTCAACCATATTTATAAAGAGATGTTTATAGCATATAATATTTAACCTTATTTTCTTGTAATAATTCGTAACATGAATCAAATCAGCTGCAAATATATATTTTATATATTAATCTATGCTAAGCCATTGTATTTATATCATTTTAAAAACGTAAAGACTTAACTGTAGTTTCAGTCTTTGACTGCTCATCATGGAGCATCATAGCAACTGAATATTAACACAAAGTCAACGGAACTAACCCTTATACCACTCAGTAAGGATAGAGTTATCAGTTTATTTATTATGCAGACCTCGTAGTCTACGAAGATTTATCAAGTCTTTTAACATGCAGATCTCGTTACATAATGCTAAACCAGCAGTAGAGATGCCAAACGATGGGATATACATATAAAACGACATCTCAGGACGGATGACTGTCTTACGAAGGTGTTAAAGCAAAGGAAGGAAATCCCATGAGCTGGCAAGTATGGAAACATTCAAACCTAATCTAGAACCGAGTTGGCGCATTCTTCGCTAACAACGATTAGCCAACAAAAGGAATAACTCGAAATCACAGCTGCCAAGGAAAATGCTAACGTTACTCTCTAGTACAGGATCACGTTACTCTCTAGTACAGGATCAGTCAATTCAGAAATAAAGGCAAAGATCTGGGCGATTGGGGCGTTTTAGTTAGCCGTTATACAGCTCTGCATCCCACTGGCTAAAAATTTTCCACCAAGATTCGTACTATTTCCACTGAGCGCATTGAGGGCTGGATATTCTCCTAATCAAATAAGCCATTGATAGATTCTTTTTATGATCCTTATATGCCCACCGTTTATATGCTTAATTTGCTACTTGGTGTTTGGAATCACTCAAGGATGTCCTGCCCATGGCCGACAATGTGGTGAAAAATATTTGATAAATCTCATCCTCTAGAGTGGAGTAGTAGGTACCACTGTTTCAAAATTGAATGAAGGATATACGTGTACTATTTGTACTTTCTTCCAAGAATAAATGTATTCATGGAAAAATTAGATTATGGAACAAAAACCTATTCAACTTTACATTTACAATTTCATGTATATTCTATCCACTCCGTGCTCTGAGAATAACTAGGGCTACGCGAAGAAGAGTTAGATCTATAAGTCGAGTTCGGTTGAGAATTTGCCATTCTTATTTTTTCTGTTAACAGTTAGCTTGCAAGAATTATGCTTTCTCTCGATAGAGAAAATCCTGGTTAATGCAAGCATCGACAAATGATCTCTATTCAACAATAAATACAACAATAGGTAGGCAAGATAGTCGTTGATCTTGCATTGGAATGTGTTAACATTGCATTCATGACAAAAGTTTCTCTCTACACCAAGAAAAACACCTCTTAAATCCAATCTGGCTAATTTTACTTGCTTTCTATATCATAATCATCATGCACATATTTCCCTCCCTTTCGAGAACTCAGACATCCGCCCTTACTCCTACTACCTATAATGAGGCATCCAACTTGAAATATCCCACAAACTCTTTATTTCATGCAGTAGAAAGGGACGCTTATGATCAAGCTACAACCATGAATATATTTTCGCCTTCATATTTGTTGTAGTTTGATCAACAACAACCTCAATCTGATAAAACTGTCCTAGAATACACTAGTCAATTTGGAATGCATGACAACAATTATCAATATGCAGATCAACTTCTAGCAATGAACTCGGATCAACAACATTATCCCAATAATGAGGAATTGGTGCCCAAGTTGGTGGATTAAACCGAAAAGGCTATTCATAATGCCATGGAATGACACAGGTGAAATAAATTGAATGTACTATATTTCAACCTACGTCCATTGCTGCTTGATCCAAATACAAATGTGAGTTATTGTAACTTCATTAATCAGAAAAAATAATTTGTTGTTAGCTTGTTGGTCTTCCATCTGATTAGGGTATTAATCAGAGTCGGTCTGCACATGAATTCCTTGTTTATCATCTTCTCTTATCTTATTTGAATTGAATTAGTATTTGCAGAGGAAACTGAGCATTCAGAATATTGTTTATCGAGTTCTAAGATACATTCATGAGATACACAAAGAAATCAAAGAACTGCACAAGCAATGCAATGAATTATTAGCTGCCAATCGATGAATTTCTAAGAGCTCGGCGCTGACGTCAAAATCATATACTGCAACTTCTGATCATGAATGTGCGGAATTAAGCTCTCCTATTCCTATTAATGTTACATCCAATTCATATTTGGATTTGGGGAGTTCATAACTGATAATTACAATTTATGCACACAGAGCTGTATTCCTCTTCTCTACGCTTTTGCTGGTGTTGCAAAATAAGGGATTAGACGTTCTTAATGCTTGTACTTAATTCCTCTCTAAACACCAAGTCTATCACAATCTTCACCTCGAGACATAGCTAATTATCATTTGCAATTAGCGTGTGTAAAGGAGACATAGCTAATTATCATAGTGCATTGGTTGAGATGATTGGAAGGAGAGAAGTGGATACATATTTTCTGCATAAGAAGCTTGTTAAATTTGTAAAGAGTAGAGTAGACCTGTCATGCATGGACCAGGGATATAAATTGATTTAATTTGGATGAGTGTTACATATGATTTGATAGTAATTAAAGGAGTAGTCTATTTATTATAGGTTTTGGATTTTATAGTGGGTTTTGGTAGGAATCCAGTAAATTTATTTTTTGTAAAATCTAAATTTGGAAGTGTTTAAATTGTGTTTTTAATCCATAAATAGATTCAGCACCTTCTAATACCTTCATGACACCCAAATTATGCAATTTCTATAGCTAATATATGTGATTTTAAGAATTTTTAAAGATTTCCAACGTAACTCCAAACAAAATAAAACGAAAAATATGTTCTCAAAATGTTGAAAAAGTAGTTCACCAATTTCAAAATAAGGATTGAACAAATGTCTATTATTTTTTTTTATTTTTAAATATTTTTATACTTCAATAATTAATTTGCACACCATGGAAAAATTACCAAATCCATGATCTAAACCAATCACAAAATTAGTTAATATAATTTTGAAAATATTTAAATAATTTTTTTATTTTAAAAAAATTAAATTTAATATCTAATAATTCATAAAGTTTACACAACATTTGGAAAAAAATATAACAAATGAAAATCAATGAAATTTTAGTGACCAATTCGATCGCTATAATCCATACAAAGCAGGAACTAATAAAGCAATTAAAATCCATTATGATAACAATCACATCAATGACATCATAACATACACCTTTTCCTCGTTGGAAATTTTCATGCAATTGAAGATACCGAGATGTTGTCTGGGATAATGACATTCGTTGCTAACATGTAATGTTTAGTTAAGGGTGGTAATTCCTCACCCATGGTTCAAATCCATATGTTTTAGTGGGAAATAGCTACCGAGCAGAGATGACACCATCGCAAAATACTGCAAAATGGGCTCATCACCGAAGCAGGGACAGCAACACTCAAATTGGGTTTCAAAGAATTGTAGGGAGTGAAGAGGATTTAAGATCTTGTTCTCCTTGAAAATGTGGCATCGGTGATAATTCCGGAGAAGGAATGTGAAGGAGTGTTTCCTTATTAACTACATCCATGTCAAACGGCCGTTATAGTCTCTCTGCTGTTTAGCTAAGTTGTTTAAATATCCATAACAATTTTAGTCATAAATCCATTGCCAAGCATTGTATAGCGAGCTTGCATGATTCTAGAATTGCATGAAACATATTAAGTACATTCATTTGGGTTTGACGCTGAACATGAGTAATAATGTGGATTCCTTACATTGCAAACATTATTAATGATGTGAGAAATGGCAATGTTACGTGACATTTATGGTTTCTTGGTTTCATATATATATATGAACTAAATGCTTTGTTATAAATGTATTTTTCTAAGCTAAGCAATATTCAATTAATAATAAGAAAGGTAAATAAAGTCTTCCTCTTTCTAATTGGAAACCATATGAGCAACAAAACTTGAGCTTACCCTATGAAAATCTGGAACATGTTATAGAGATTAGTCATCGTCATAAAGAGGAATTGGATGAAAACCTCGAAAATGACGCAGAAATTAATAATCATCAAAGAGAGGAATTGGAGGAACCATAACCCAGTGGGATAAGATGGGGCTTTTGTCACCAATGAACTCTACGAGCAATCTAATTAATGACATCCAATTCAGCGCCGTGGTTCTTCAGTTGGGTTTGCATTACATCCAATTGCATCAAGATTTCATAGTTGGCGTGTTACTTTCCGATCAGAGTTTTACCTGTTAATTGTTTTGTAACATCTCTTGCTCTTGATTCTCTATTCTTGTAATCTATGTGATGTAAATTTGTAATTGTGTACTAGTTTATGGGGAGGAGCTCAAGGCCAAGGCCCTGCTATTGAATGTTGTAGCAATTTTACGATTTTAAGGTTTAACCACGCATTAGCCAAAGCATGGTGACACCATGCATATGATGTAAATGCAAATGACGAATTAATAAAAAAAATATAGACCTAGGAAACTAAATGTGCAAGGAAACTAGACGAGGGGTGAAGGTATATACTAGGGGGAGAGGTTAAAGGCTAGTAAAGCCTTGAAAATTGATTGACAATGATTAGTTGTCATCATGGTGCCTTGGGTACCGAAAGGAAATCAACTCACTATTACCCATTTATTATCTTAAACAAATAATAAACAATCAAATCTTATCTTAAAACATAAGAATATTTATTACACTAATTAGTATAAAACCGATGAGTATCATTGCAAGCAAGTGTCTATTGATTTCAAAGCTAATGGAGGGATAGGAACCAATAATAGAGCTGAAGGCTTGGCATAGAGAACTCCGATGCATATAGCGAAAGAGGAAAACATGAAAAATTTGAATATATTCGATAACTCTGAATTTTGGATTAAGTTTATGAGGAAGGAGAAAAGAATGAGGAACCTGAATCTACAAGGCATTGGACAAAACTTGGAATTGATAGCAACATCCTTCAACTGTTTCGAGTTTAATCATGTATACACGGAACAAAACAAGGTTGTTGATACCTTATAGAAAGGTCTTCTATTTCGAAAAACATAATTAGTATTCTATTTGGAAAAAAATAATTAGTATTTTATTTTTATATAGAATCGAATTTCCAGAGAAAACGAAACAAAACGAAACTTGCTTCTATTTTTATTCACTTGGATCTAGGTTGGGATACTGTAAAGCACTGCCATTAAAACTATTATTTTTAAAAAGTGAGTATATTAAACAAAATTTAGAATTCTACTTTTAGAAAAACTAAATTAAAGTTTAAAGCACTACCATTAAAACTATTATTTTAAAAAGTGAGTATATTAAACAAAATTTACAATTATTTTTGTAGAAAAAATAAATTCAAAATCGGTATTCTATTGGGAAAAACATAATTAGTATTCTATTTTTATATAGAATCAAATTTCCACACTATTTTTATTCACTTGGATCTAGGCTAGATAAAGCAGTGCCATTTAAACTGTTATTTTTAAAAAGTGAGTATATTAAACAAAATTTAGAATTCTATTTTAAAAAAAACTAATTCAAATTTAAAGCACTACAATTAAAACTATTATTTTAAAAAATGAGGTCGACATGTTAGTTATTATTTATGGCCGACATGTTAGGAACAAATGTTACAACATCTCCATACTCGATAAACCTTACTCCACAAACGTTACAAGATCTCCCTGATACTGGGCTGTAGAGCACCTCTCGGTGCAACAAGTATATATGTATACATGAAAATAAAAATAGTGCACAACATGAAAAATTGTCATCCAATATGAGGACCAAGCCCTTGATTGGCTATGTGGTCATTCCCGCTGTTAGTACCACCTACACCATGCCCTTGGCATAGGGACAAGATATGATTGAAAAATCTAACTAAAGATGTGAACTACAAAAATTAAAATTTTGAACACTAGAAGATAGTTATTTTTTAAATAATGCTCAAAATTATAAGATGACATTTTTTAAATTTTAACTCAATGAACCAACTTGGATCGATTCCATAGTCAGATTTTCCAAATCCACCTGTGTGGAATCTTTGGGGTGATGTTGAATCGATGGGCCCTCACTAAGACAATGTTGAATAAATACATGACAGGTAATAGTTCTCTCGGATTGATCATTTCATTCATCAAGCATTATATTTATACAAAGTATTTCTTACCTTTGGAATTCATATTCCAAATGGTCCATTAGATTTTTGTAGATTCTATGTCTTCCAAAACGGAAGTTTTATTTATTTACAAATTACCCTAAGGATTCTAACATTCCCCCCCTTAATCCGAAGGGGTGTTTGTAATTCTGAGCATGGTTCTAAATATTTAAAACTTTTCTCGTCCAAGTGCTTTGATGAAGATATCTGCAGTTTGATCATTAGTGGAACAATGATGTAAATGAACTTTCTTGGCCTCTACATGATGTCGAATCAGATGATACTTTGTGTTGATATGTTTTGTTCGATCATGGAATCTAGGATTCTTGGCCAACTTGATTGTAGAAGTGTTGTCAATCAAAAGTGGAGTGGATTCTTCTTGGTTCTCCTGCAAATATTCAAGTATCTTCTTCAGCCACACAATCTCTTTGGTTGCTTCTAAAGCTACTACATATTCTTCCTCTGTTGTTGAATCTACTGGAACTGATTGTTTGTGTGATCTCCAGAAGATAATTGTTGATCCAAGACTCATCGTGTATCTAGAAGTGGACACTCTTGTTTATTTGTCACCATCGAAGTCTGAATCAGAGTACCCAATAAGTCGGAAGTCATCCACCTTAGAATATCTAAGTCCAAAGTCTTGAATCCCTTTCAAGGATCTTAGAACTCTCTTTGTTGCAGACCAATGTCCTTCACAAGGTTTGTACATAAACTGTGAAATAATTCTAACAACATAAGAAATATCTAGTCTGGTGGTAGTAAGGTAGATAAGGCTTCCCACAAGTTGTCAATAATTGGTTGCATCCTCGAACTCTTTTCCTTCACTTGATGTTAGCTTTAGATTTTGTTCCATTGGATTTGAGAGGGGATTGAAATCTGTCATCCCAAATTTGTTCAACAGTTCTCCAATATACTTTTTCTCAAAAATGAAAATTTACTTAGAATGTTGAGTAACTTCAATTCCTATGTAATAGTGAATATGTCCCAAATCCGTTCCTTCAAAGCATTTCCTTAAGTATTTCTTTATGGATGCTATATAACTTTCATTGTTCGCTGTCATCAAAATATCATCCACATATACTACAAGAAACACAACTGATCTTCCATCTTTCTTTACAAATAACGTTGCGTCATGAAGATTGTAATGTTCGAAATTCAGCTTTAGAAGATTCTGAGTTAGATTTTCATACCAGGCACCAGGTGTTTGTTTCAAGCCATACAAGGGCTTGAAAAGTTTCCATACCTTGTGCTCTTGTACCTTCACAACAAAACCTTCGGGTTGAGACATGAAGACATTTCCTTTCAAGTCTCCATTCAAGAATACAGTGTTTACATCCATCTGATGAACGTTCCAACCATTTTTTGCAGCTAAGGAAAGTATAGTGCGGATGGTGCCCCATTCTGCTATGGGAGAGAACGTTTCTTCATAGTCAATTCCTTCTTTCTATGCATATCCTTTTTCCAGTAGCCTTGCTTTGTGTTTGTCAAGTGAGCCATCTGATTTGTATTTGTTCTTGTACACGGGTGAATCCACGAAGCTGGTTCACGACTTTTGGCAAGCGGAACCCAAAAACGTTGTTTTCAAACCCTTGATCGAGGTATTTTCAAGCCCTCGATCGAGGTATTAAAACCTCGATTGAGGGTTTTAAAAGACATCAATTGAGGGTTTTAAAAGACCTTGATCGAGGTTTGAAACAAGACCTTGATCAAGGGTTGAAACAAGACCTCGATCTAGCTTTTAAAAGCTCGATCTAGCTTTTGAAAGCTTGATATTTCTTTTGAAAGCTCGATCTAGCTTTTGAAAAAAATAAAAAAAGGCCCGCCACCTGTTTTTTAGGCCCTCAATCGAGCAATTTGCTCAATCGAGGGTTTTAAAATACCTCGATCGAGGTCTATGTAAAAACCTCGATCGAGGTATTTCAAATACCTCGATTGAGGGCCTAAAAAATAGGCAAAGAGCCCTTTTTACTACAGAAATAAAGTTTTGTTTTCCTTTCAAAGGCTTAAACTATGTCATTAAATGCACATTAATGGGAGGACTTGATACCATTGGATTCGTCAATAAATCCTCTATCCATATACATAAAATTTATGAATTTTTATCTTTGTATGTCTTTTGTTTTTAAATTTCTACTAAAAATTGCCCTAAAAAACCATGCCTACAACTTCGATTGAGCTCAAAGATAAATCAACAACATTCAAAATACACATCCAAAAAAATTGAAAAAATACAAAAGCACTAGATAAGTGCGTCCTCTTCAAAATGGTATTTTTAGATTTGCAAATTATGTAAACAATCAAAATATTTGGTGCACACACACACATGTGTGCAAAATGCGACTGAAATATTCATTGGCCAGTTTCGAAAAATAAATATTAAATATAAATTTTCGAGAAAAATATGTAAGCACTAGTGCATTCTGTCTAGATCATGTTCACATATTTCATTTTTTAAAATTATTACATTAACATTAAATTATTGTGCACACACACAAACCACTTGTTAATTTCTCTTCAAATTTTTAAGTACACACGTTTCATTAAATGAAAATTTGACATGATAAATGACATTGGTATATTTCAAAAAAAATATCATTGGAAATCCAACATAATTATCTACATTTCATTTTTTAACCGCATGTTGAAATTCATGTGGAAAATATGAGTTTCGAGGGCTTCAATTTAATACATGGGTAAATTTTTCATTTTTCACCATCATATTTGGCCAAAAAGAGTTACCCATCTTCATGGAATCACCCACACCCACTTGTTTCCACTTGGTTTGGTTCCTACTAGAGGATAGACCAGCTTCCAAGTTCGATTCTTTATGAGTGAATCATACTCATTCTGCATGGCTTCTTTCCACTCATCACGATTAGTAGCCTATTCAACAGAAGTTGGTTCAACTTTAGCAAAAAAAATCAATTCACAATCAAATGAGACATCCATGTCATCACCTGATTTCTCTGCATTTCCTCCATCTTCTTGTCGGGTTGAGCTTCTTGTTCCCGTATTTCCTTCATCATCTTCACAGACACTTCCAAGTGTCTTTGTGTTCCATTTTGTAATATTCCTTGATGTTCCAAGTTGATTAGCTGGTGGTGCATTATTCTCTTCTAGGTTCAATCTTCCAATCCTCTCAATTACATCATCCAATTGAGTCTCTTGTTCAGTTGAAGTGGCAGGAAATTATTCTTCATTATTCTCTTCATGAGGTGTTGTTGGTGCTGCTTCAAATGGAAATTCCATGGATTGATCCAAGGTACGGATCCCCCCTTCAATATGTGGAATTTCATTCTCACATTCATAATATATCTTTAGATGAGCAAACCTCTCCAAACGATCAAGTTGTCTTTCAATAGACTCGTCATTTTTATTATTTTCAAGAAAAATGACATCTTTGGAAATAACAAACTTTTTGTTTACCTCATCATAAATATGATATGCCTTGGATGTTTCTGAGTACCCCAAGAAAATACATCTTCTTCTTCTAGCGCCAAGATTGTCTCTTTGATCCTTTGAAATTAAGGCATAGCAGGCAGAACAAAAAATTATGAGTTGCCTAACCGAAGGAAGGTGGCCAAAGCACATTTCATGTGGACTCTTATCTTCTAGAACATGAGAAGGAATTATATTTCTCAAATATGTTGCACATAAGACTACATCACCCAAAAACATTAGCTTCACATTCTTGAAAAACATCATTGATCGTGTTGTATTAATTAAGGTTCTATTCATCCTTTCTGTTACACCGTTTTGTTGGGGATTGTAGGGAACTGTAGTTTGATGTGTAATTCCATGTTTGCAAAGATAGTATTCAAATGCCTTAGATGTATATTCTTTACCATGATCATATATGAATGTACCAATACGTACTTGTTCTTGAATTTCTATCAATTCAGGAAAATTATTGAAAGTTTGAAATGCTTCAGAAATTGTCTTCAACAAATACACCCAACACATTCTACTATAATCATCAACAAATGTCATAATGTACCTATTACCATTTGCAGAAGTAATATGCATGGGACCACATAAGTTAGAATGAACTAGTTCTAACTTTCTACATGCTATGAATTCAGACTCTTGAAATGGTTGCTTACTATGTTTTCCTAGTATGCATGCATCACACTTGTTCCTTTACTTAGGAATGGTGGGAAAACCAAATAAAACATTCTTTCTTAACAATCTAACACCGTTCTAATTAATATGAACAAATATAGCATGCCATAGTAAACTAGATGACATATTACCTTCTTCATGCTGAGAGATATAGGCAAAGTTATGAACTCTTGCAGAAGATCCTCTCAACTTTAATAGATGTCCATATTCATAACTAGTCATGACAACCTTGTTGTCAGAGGACTTGCTGTCGAAACTACACCAAGGAAAACAAGCTTCTCTGCAACTTAGGAAGATAGAGAACATTCTTTAATACAAAATCAGGGAATCCAGGCAACTTTATCCCGATTGAGCCAATTCCCTGTGGTTTGAGGCTAGACTTATCTGCAATGTATACTATGCCATTCGCAATGTCATTCAGTTCTACAAAGCAATATTTTCTAAAATTCATATGATATGTTGCACGAGTATCAAGCAACCAACAATCTTTGTAAGGTGAAAGAGAAGTCATTTCATTAATTCCAAGATTACAATGTGCAATAATACAATGAGAAAAATTAGGGGATTTACCACCCTCTCGGTTTTTATTCTTATCTTATTTATTTTGTCTACCTTTGATGGAAATCCAAGATTCCCAGCACTGATTTGCTTCATGTCCATTCTTTCCGCAGTGTGTGCACTTCACATCTGATATTTTGCTTGAGTTGTTTCTTCCTCCTCTTCCTCTACCTCTTTTGCTGCTATATCCCCTGAAAAAGTATTTAGGATTTTTCTTTTCTTTCTGAGCAAAGCAAAGAGATTCTATAGTACTTTTGCTTGTCTTCTTTCCAAAATCTTTTTCTCTGTCTGCAATCTTTTCTACCAAAACTTCAAAAGTGAGGTCTTTGAACTCGTCGCTTGCTTGCAAGGATTCAAGGTATTTTGAGTGAGTGGGATAAAGAGATTTTACAAATGCTGCAAGTGGAAGGTTTGGTTTCATAACAGAAGCTTGAATCGTGTGCATGATGGCTTTTATTTCAGATGCGACCAGCATGGGGTCATTGTCTTTTGCTTCAAAACTGAATAAATTTAACATTAATTGAATGATTTCCATTTCAGAGTGCAAATCATACAGATATTTTAGAGTTTTTAGGGCTTCATAACATGTCTTCAAAGCAAGAATATGTTGGCTCACTTCTTCACTCATAGTGGCAAAAATCATAGCCAATGCTTTCTTATCTATGGAATTCCAAATAACAAGTTCTGTCCGTGATGATAGGGGATTTGGAGGTGAAGAGATGGCAGTGCCTTCGTTAGTGATGATGGTATTTCCTTCACAAATGTTGTCCCACAAGTCATTGTAGACAAATGCATCCTTGATCTTCCTCCACCATTCTGTAAATGTATCCTTTCCAGTGAGTGTATCACCAACAACTGATGCTATTGAATGCATCTTAAACCTGCAACTTATTAGTGAAAATGTATGGAAGAGAATAGATAATTCGCATATTGATTTTCAGCTCCCTTCTTTACAAATAGGTTACAATTCAATTTCTATAGCTCAATTCAACAGCACTACAACTCTTCCTCACACACCTCTTCAGCTCTTTATAAATAAAAAATTACAATATGTTTTGTAAAGAATACAATACAATCAGTACATTGTGATTCAATACATTTACTGGCTTGAATACATGAACTCACTTATAGAAGATTTCATTCTGAAACTCTAAAGAAGGGATGATGCTCATTGCATGTAGATTGAGAATAGGCAAGATTGTAGCTCAATGGACGAGAATGAATGTCAGGTTACACAGCAACAGGCTCCATGCATAGGTCTCGATCTCTCGATCCCTCATCTCCATGTGCAGGTCTCGGTCTCTCATCTCCACACGCAGGTATTCTCCATGCACAACTCTTGATCTTTCAACTCCATATGAAAGTATCCTCCATATGTAGGTCTCCTTCATGCACAAGCATCGATCTCCAGTCCAGCATGGCTCTTCTCAAGGGTGCAATCATTCTTTCCACGAGATGGTAGCTTCAGCTCCAGCTCCAGGAAGATAACTCTCACCAGGTGGAAGATACCATACCTCCATGCAGGTCATAGGTTTGCATTAGAGTTCGAGTTCGCACCATTCATGCAGTTTCTACACGTACAGATCTATGATCTCCATGTTGTGGTTAGTATCCTAAAGGAATCCAATATTAGCACCAAGACTTAAGTGATATGCATCCCTTAAAAAAACATAACAATCTTCAAACTTCAACGTAGAGGTAGATCGCAGCTTCAACATAGCGTAGAGAGAGGTTGCAGCTCCAGTATTAGGGAAATAATAGAGACGTAGCTCAATCTTCAACAATAATGCACAAGATGTTTACACAATAGTGGGACACATCAACAAAAACAAGCTCACACTGGTCTGTACGATGGTCACTCCAACTCAAAAAATAGGGTTAGAGTTCACCAATGTAGAAAATGAGAAGCTAGCAGAAATCAAATAAGGTTTTATGAATGTTGGAAAGAGGAAGCAGGACATGTTGTAGGTACAACATATCCTATGTTTTTATTAATACATGGGAGCCTGAACCTTTTATCTACTAAGGTAATGCTAAATTTCCTTGTTCATTTTGGGGTTTTCATCATGCTTATTGATGAGCCTAGGATATAGGTACTCTATAGCCCCCTTTATGCCACACAAGTGAAATAAAGGATAAGAAAATACCTCTGTTTGTAGGGGAGAATGCATTTGTTTTGATTATTAAATGAATTAGTTTAGACATTATTTCTCTTATGCTTATAAGCATTTTTATGTGCTAATTATATGAAAATATGCATGCGTGAGCAGGGCGCAGGTGATCTGGAAAACAACAAGTAAATCAAGCTCAAGATTGAATATCACAAGTGACTCAACACTCACATCTTCCTGATTTATATAAAGAACTCCTGCTAACCAGGATCGTTATTCATAGTGTAGAGTTAGGTTAGAATTAGGAATAAATAGGGACCTCTTGAATAGCAGGGGAGCTTATTGACATTTTTGGAAAAATAATCTTCGGCGTATTGTTGTATTTGAGACAGTTCTGTTTTAGTTCTTCAAAACACATGAACTTATGATTTGATAATGCAAGACCAACATATTACTAATTACGTGAGTTTATAAGTCTCCTTTCCTCCTGAAACACGTGTTGGGGAGGGCCCCCTCAATACGTAGATCATGAGTATCGTCTATCATTGCAAGTATTTCTCATGCATTTTACTTATTGTTTCAATCTTTACAATACGTGAAATTGCTTTGGCATTAGTTTAGACATCAGATTCCTATTTCAGTACAATCGATTTTATTTTGTAGTTGGATAATACTACTTTTGTAGTTTTGTAATGCATAGTCCGTAGTTCTGTGTGTGTCATCCTCGCATGCATATTTTACATCTGAGTTTCAACACTTTTATACCATTTTCATATAACAAGTTATATCTACGAGTTCATGCTTATTGTCTTTATTTCAGCTTGATCACATAGAGTATTAGATATTTCAGTATTTGATTTGCATCTGATTTGAATAGAATAGGTTTAATTGCTTTCAGTATTTGATTTAGTAGACAGATTTACCAGATTTCAGTATTTAATTCCTAGAACAAATTTCCAGTTTTCCAGTATTTAATTCCTAGAACAAATCCATCAGTTTCAGCAATTCCATTTCATAGATTTACATGCTTTCATATTTCCTACTTCTTAGTTTTGAGAAAAATACTTCCTCTTTTCCTTAGAGTAGTATTTAGGATACATTGAATCACTTAGAACGACAAAGACCACCCTATAGTGTACATACAGTGCCTAGCATCTCTTAAGTTTTTGCGCTCCTTGGTCGATAATTAAAGTATACTTCTAGTATAGCTACCCTAATTAGGTAACCATTCCTGGAGTCCACCACTTTTTGGCGCCATTGCCGGGGAGGTTCTTAATCTATAGGAGACATCTTAGACAACAACAACAAAAAAATCATCATAAGAATTTTACTATGAATGCCTCGACGGAAGAGGGATGAATTTGGACGATTCTTGCCTAACCACCCTATGAGAAACACCAACTGTGATCATTCTAAATTTGAATTCTTCAACTCCGACGAAGAAGCTAATTCCAGCTACGATCCACACCGTGATAACTACTTTGCTACCTCTATCTCAAGCGATACTATGGCAAAGGAAGAGGATGAACATACATAACTATTTTCTTTTCACATTAGTGTACCTCTTGGGGATGCCAGAATGAAGAATATCAACCCTAATAATCTACCAAAATTCCATGGCTTAACTTCAGAAGACCCTGACACATTTCTATTTGAATTTGAGGTAGTTTGTAGGTCTTTTGGTTATACTACTAATGCAAAAAAACTAAGACTCTTTCCTTCTACATTGAAAGATCTATCACTTAGATGGTTCATGAGCTTAGAAGGTAACAATATCTTCACCTGGGACCAAATAAAACAATCCTTCCTGGAAAAATATAGAGACTAGTGTAAGGAAAAATATACAAGAGATGAAATCTTCAGGATGCAACAAGGAGAAAGAGAATCCCTAGAAGACTATGCACAACGCTTTCAACTCAACTACAAAAGAGCTAGTCACTGCACCCTAGATCAAAAATCATTGAAACTTGTCCTTCTTAAAGGAATCAAAGAAGAAAATCTAGAAGTCTTAAACCTATTAGGAGATGGAGATATATTCCAGAAAACCTATGATCAAATCCTACAAATCTTCAAGAATTATTCTAGATCCAGAAAAGGTAAAACTAGGACACGGGATACACATCCATTTATAGGAGGATCATCATCTTCAGTACCAAACCTCACAAAGTCTAATTTGGGAAATCTTCTTGATGATATGAAAACTGATATCCTTCAGTCCCTAGCAATGCAACTAGATGCACTCCAAATAAAGAAGAAACGGGATGAGATAAACCAAGCATTGCTAGTATTTTGTCCATGCTGCAGAAAGAAACATGAAAAGGGACATTGCACATTAAACACAATAGAAATATGTGGCCTTTGCACTGATGATCACTCTACTGATAAATGACCTCTGCTGACATCATGTAAAGCTTCCATTCAGGATCCCACATCTGAAGGTACTATGGAACAACTTTGTTTTGTTAATCAAAGAAGAAACAATTTTTTTAGGCCCTTCCAGCCCAACAACCAAGCATATTTTAACCAAGGAAGTAATCAACAAAATTGGAACCCCTCAGCACCAAACACGTGGCCAACTCAAGAAGCTCCAAACCAATGGCAGCAAAGCCAAACACTGTATCAACGACCATATTATGCACAGCCTTATTCTCCCTACCCCCCACATTTTTCTCAGTCACCAATGAATTATGGAAATCCATATCGTTATTTAGCAAACTGGAGGGCTCCATTATAGTAGCCACTCCTCATGCCGCCCCCACAAAACCAACCACCTCCCATACCACCCTCAATTCCTTCCCAACCAGTTCCAAACCCAAAAAAAAAACAGATAAGCACAACAACAACCCTATAACACTGAGGTAGTGCATTTCCCTACATATGTCGTGGAGACACTCGAAATAAATGAAATTAATCTCAGATCTAGTAAAACATTACAAAACACCTATCCACCAAATAATCAAGAACAGATCAATCATAAACAGATAACACAACTTGAACCACAACAACCAGCTGAGATACACTCTCAAGAAGACAAAAATCAACCACAAGTACCAAACAGATCCCCCCCATTCCCTGAGAAACTCACCAGAAACACCAGAGAGGAAGAATAAAACACTATCCTTAATGAGTTAAAGCATTTAAACATCCAAATCCCCATTTTACAAGCCATAAGAGATGTACCAATCTGTAATAAATTTATTAAGGAAAATTGCTTAAAATGACCTGGCAGAAAAAAGTGTGACCCACCAACTATAAGCGTAGTGGGCCAATTAGCATATTTAATGTTGGGTGTCATTGTCAACCCCAAATACCTTGACCCAGGTAGTCCAGTCATCAACGTAACCATTGACAACAGACGTATTGCAAGAAGTCTAATTGATTTAGGGGTTGCAATCAATGTGATGACAAAGGACACAATGATAGCCCTAGTACTCCAGTCAATTATCAGACCGACCAGTACCGTGATTCAGCTTGCTCATAGATCAACTGTAAAACTTGAAGGAATGCTTGAGGATATCATTATCAACATAGAATCTTGGGAGTATCCAGCCGATTTCATAGTTATAGAGGTGAAGAGTAAAGTTAGTGGATATCCAATAATCCTAGGAAGGCCATGGCTAGCAACAACAGATGCCTATATAGGATGTAGATCTGACAACATGACAATCACTAGTGGGCAAGCTATAAAGAAAATCACAATTTATCCTCCAACAAGAAAATCTATAGACATAGAATATCAAAATTGGACAAATGACTATAATGATATAAATGACCAAAGCATACAACCTGTTCTTACCATCGAAGTTGCCCTATCGCTAAAAGCTATTGATGAAGACAATCATTTAGATAGATTTATTCAAAATGCATCTTCTAATCATGATGTTCTTGAATATTTTTTTGAAACAGATCAGCAACAGGAAGATAAAATTTCACCCCACAACTCTGAGAGAATGTGGGAAGATGTGCTCTCACTTGAACAACAGTCAACACAGATCAGAAGAGTTGAAATCATGCCTGGAAAGACAGTTAATATTAACTCCAATTTGGAGCCAAAACAAGAGCAGCAATTCATGAAGGTACTCTCAGAAAACAGCAAGGCTTTTGCATGGACATACACCGACATGAAGGGTATCCACCCAGACATTTGTAAGCATTACATATATATCAAAGAAGGAGTTGTACCTATCAGACAACCTCAAAGAAGGATGAACCCAACATTAAAGGATACAGTCAAATTGGAACTACATAAATTATTGGATGCAAGGTTCATCTACCCAATCTCAGATAGTGAATGGGTCTCACCATTGATAATAGTCCAGAAGAAAATAGGGAAGTGGAGGATCTTTGTGTATTACAAAGAACTCAATAAGGAAACTAATAGAGACCACTTCCCTCTGCCATTCATTGACCAAGTATTGGATACACTGGCTGGAAATAAATTCTTCTCATTTTTAGATGGATTAAGTGGATACAATCAGATCCTAATCAACCCAGTGATCAGTATAAAAACACATTTATATGCCCATGGGGTACTTATGCATACAGAGTGCTTCCCTTTGGACTCTGTAATGCCCCAAAAACATTTCAAAGGGCCATTTTGAGCATATTCTCTGATTTTATCAATGATCAGATGGAATTCTACATGGATGACTTCACACCCTATAGCCAAAAATTTCACCAGGCATTGCAACATCTTGAATTAGTATTAAAAAAATGCATCGAAATGAGCTTATGTCTAAGCAATGACAAATGCAGGATGTTGATGCAAAAGGGCATAGTGCTGGGACACCATATCTCACAAAGAGGCATTGAATTTGATCAAGCAAAATTCACGGTCATTAGGACACTTCCACCACCTATCAAACAAAGAGATGTATGAAGTTTCCTTGGGAAAACAGGATACTACAGAATATTCATAGAAATTTATAGCAAAATTATTGCACCTACGTTTTCTCTTATAAGAAAAGATACATAATTCATCTGGACCAAGCATTGTATGTAAGCATTTTACAACCTCAAAGAGAAGACAATCACAGCCCCAGTCCTCGAAGGACCCAATTGGACACTACCATTCCATGTACATTTTGATGCATCAAATAAGGCCATTGGATCAGTCCTTGGGAAGGAAGAAGAAAAGAAACCATATGCCATATATTATATTATCAAAAACTTGGCTGGAGCTGAACTCAATTATACAGTGACAGAAAACGAATTTTTGGATGTCATACATGCAATAAACAAACTCAGGCACTATATCACTGGATACCAAGTCTTTGTCCACACTGACTACTCAACAATCAAGTACCTTATGAATAAACCTAACAAAAGTGCTATAATTATTAGATGGCTTCTCCTCTTGCATGAATTTGACATAACAATCCCAGATAATCCAGGAAAACATAATGTGGTAGCATATTTTATGTCTAGACTGACCCATGGATAGGACAGTGAGTTGGTAAATGATAACTTCCCTGATGAGCACCTCTTTTCAATCTCAACAATAATACCATGGTTTACTGACATAGCAAACTACCTAGTATCTGGTAAATTTCCACAACATTAAAGCTACAAAGAGAAGTGCAGAATCATAAGACAAAGTGCAACTTACACATGCATAGAAGGGATGCTTTTTAAAAGGGCCATACCAAATATTGAGAAGATGCATAAGAGAAGATGAAGTCCATGACATATTGCATGCCACTCACAATGAGCCATGTGGAGGACATTATGCTGCAAAGAGAACAACTTATAAAGTTTTACAAACTGGATATTATTGGACAACACTTCACAAGGAATCCTATGATTATGTATCAAATTGTGATGATTGTCAATGAATGGGGAAGCCTACATAAAGAGATGAAATGCCTCTACATCCCCAAATATCTTTGGAAGCATTTGAGAAATGAGGATTTGATTTTTTTGTTCGATTTAACCCCCCATCACATCATAAAAGCTATATTTTAGTATGCACTGACTACCTTACAAAGTGGGCAGAAGTGGCGGCACTTGCAATAGCAAATGAAACAAATGTGGAAAAACATTTTACAGAACAAAATCTTCCACAGATTTGGAGTTCCAAGAGAGTTAGTTTCTAACCAAGGAACACAATTTATATCCAACCTTATTGAGGACCTGCTTCAAAGAAACAATGTTAAACATCGAAGGTCCTCCTCCTACCAACCTCAAGCAAATGCTCAAGTTGAAGTGACAAACAAAGAACTTGAGAGAATTTTGACAAAGACAATACAACTGCACAAAAGAGATTGGGAAGACAGATTGAGTGAAGCAGTTTGGGCTTATAACACAACATGGAAGACAACAACAAGCTTTACCCCATATGAGTTGGTATATGGAAAGAAAATAATGTTTCCCATTGAGTTTGAAATCGAAATATTGAAGATTGCAGCCAATTTAAACATGGAACTTTCATAAATTCAAGAGGAATGCATGCTACAGCTAAATCATTTGGATGAGCACCACCAACAAGCCCTTAGCCACACTGAAATAATTCAGCAACAGAGGAAGAAGTGGAATGACAAAAGCATTAAGCAGAAGCACTTCAAAGAAGCTGACTGGGGACTACTATATGACTCCAAGTTTCAAATTTTTCAAGGCAAACTCACCACCAGATGGCTCGGATCCTATATCATTGACACAATTTATGAAAATGGAGCAGTAAGAATTACAACAATTGATGAAACAAAATTCCCAATGTTGGTGAATGGACATAGACTCAAGCTATATAAGAAACTGAGACATGAGTGTTGAATCCGCAGTTTCTTCTTCATCTTGAACAACTTTATCATGAGATATGGTTGAGTCCGAGACATATTTAGACACAACAATTGAGGAGGTATCACTAGGCTTGTTCTCCAAATAGCTAGCATGATCCTCTTCTTTCTACATTCCAAATTCTGTATCCAAATTGGTCCAGAGATATCTTGGATGTTCAACAATATTAATGAGGTAGCACATACTAGGAGACATAGTAACACAAATTGCACCAAAGGCTCTATCACAATCATTTAGCCAATCATTCTCCTCTTCATAGGAAGCAAAATCTCTCGTAATACCAATACACATATCAAAAAGACATTGTCTCTTCAAATATTATATCATCTTTGGTTTCCACTCATCATAATTGAATGGAGAGATAGGAGTAATTGCTTTTAGATCCATTGAAGAAGTTTTAATCTTTGAGAGGAACCTGGAGTCACAAACAAACAAGAACCATTAGGTTGATAACCTGCGCTTTTCAAGTTGCATCACACCCAACATAGGAGATCAAGCAAGCTTGAATATCCAATGATCAATATCCATAAATTATGTGGAAACTCTCGGCTTCTGGTGCAGAATTGGAAAAATGGCATGCAGTGTAGAATCACCACTGCAGAATCACCAGTGTAGAATCACTAGTGCAGAATTGGCATACAATGTAGAATCGACATGCAGTGAAGAATATGCATGCAGTGTGTAATAGTTGGCTTGTCCCTTCCGTGGATATGATACCATATGAAATTCAACACAGCATATCTATGGAACAAGAGAAACCATTACAAGAGATGCATGCAGAATAATATGTCAAAACTGTGCAAAAAGACTTGCAACAATACTCTATTGAACTTAGAAGTATAATGCAATACAATATTTAGTAAAAATGACTGAATAATTATAATTAACTAAGGAGGTCATTCGAATAGCCTGCATGGTGTAGCATGTCTCCAGTAGGATTCCTCATTGGTGTCATCAATGCAGAAGTAACGGTCAACCAAGTGTCAAACTGAGTCTAACTAAATGTAGGTAGGTGTAACTGGGGCATGGAGCACTAATGGCATAAAGAGAATCCAAGGAGGGTGCATGCGGAGTGGTCTGGAGTCAGAATAGTCAAACTAGTCTCCTTCGGTGTCCATTGGAGTGTTTCAGTCAGTTAACTAGTCAATATGTCCTCAAATCAAGTAAAGATCCACAAATCAAGCAACTAACTGAGTGTGTCACTGGTGGTAGGTGAGAGAGGCACACATGTCAAGTAGTAGACTCAAAATAGGCGCATCATGGACTAGGAGGGCTGGAAATGAGTAGAAAGAAGCTCCTGGGGCTAGCAAACTAGGGACTAGGTGCTGGGTGACACCTCACTGATGACTGGGATGCATGCAAATGCATGCTTGCATGACTACATGACTACATGACTACATGATTGCATGATGGTGAGAATATCCTAACACTTACGGATTTTATTTCTTGAATCCATCATCTCCTTGATATATGTTCTTGATATTATCCCACATTTCCTTCATGGAGGTGATATGCATGGCCTTTACTAACTTTGTTTCTGACAAACACTGAAGATAGCATTTACTGCTTTTGCATTATTATGATATAACTTCTTTCCGTCAACATCAACAGGTGAATCTTCTAGAACTTTGTAGCCATTGAAAATGGCGAGCCAAACTTCAAGTCCTAGAGACATTAAATATGCACTCATCCTTACACTATAAAATTCATAATTACTTCCATCAAAGAGTGGAATTCTATTTGATGAAATCCATTTGTGTATTTCAATGGATCGTCTCCTTCTAGTGATTAAACTGTAGCTTGAAGGAATCGTCTCTGAGACCAGTTGTTGGGATATTGAGTGGGGGGGTGGGTGAATCAATATTCTCACAATTACCACTTTTGAACACAATATGTAATCATTCATTTTATTATCAGTAGATCACTACATTCAATATATCATGAGCAGTATAAATCAACAATGCACAATAAATAACCATAAATACACACTACACCATAATTTATGTGGAAACCTAATTGGGAGAAAATGACAGAATGATTTATATATATATCAAGATTACATTCAATTTATCTACCAGCACCAACCCCTCAAGTTTCTGGCACCAACTATAAGGAGGCTCTAGCCCTCTAATTTACAAGAATCTACCTGAAGAAAGATCCAAGTCCCTGGTTTACTAGCGCCGACTGGAAGGAAGCTCCAACCCCCTAATTTATGGGATCCAACATGAAGGAGACTTCAATATCGTATCCTTTCTCTGTCCTACCACCCTGTTATGAATAGGAGAATTGATTTATCATTTTCATTGTCTCTATCAATTATCTTGTTCCAAGACTAGTTACGACTTTGCTTTGTGCTTCATCGAACTCTACTTTGACTTTCTCAATTTTCTACGTATCCACTGGTTCTTTCTTTACCTTCAACTTATCCAACTGTGACGTGCAACTTGATTATGTGCTTACTTTCACCGAACTCTACTTTGACTTTTTCATTTTTCTACGTATCAATTAGTTCTCTCTCTAGCTTTGACTTATCCAACTGTGATGTGCGACTTGATTTTTTGCTTACTTTGAATTTAGTTGCGGTCTTTCACTTCTTCCTAACTATAAATTACTTTGACTTATCCAACTGTGATGTGCGACTTGATTTTTTGCTTACTTTGAATTTAGTTGCGGTCTTTCACTTCTTCCTAACTATAAATTACTTTGACTTATCCAACTGGGACGTGCAATTTGTTTTTGTGCTTACTTCAAATTCAGTTGCGGTCTTTCACTTCTTCCGAACTGTAAATTACTTCATCCAACTGGGACGTGCGATTTGTTTTTGTGCTTACTTCAAATTCAGTTGCGGTCTTTCACTTCTTCCGAACTGTAAATTACTTCGAATTATCCAACTAGGATGTGCAACTTTTTTCTGGCCTTAATTCAAATTCAGCCATGGTATTTCACTTCTTCCAGATTGTAAATTACATGGATTTATCCAACTGTGACGGGTTCCTTGATTCTAAAATTGCCTCAATCTCTCCTATGGTGTTCCAATCGGGACACCCAATTCTTTTTGTACTTGATTCAGATTCTTCCTCTTCTTTGAATCGACTAGCCATTGATTCCCTTTCCAAAACCCCGAAAATTAAGACCTCATACCATCCACACTCGCACTCACCTTCTCAGTATACTACACAAAGTGCATTAGTCCTTTTGTACTCATAGCTTTTCTTATGTCCACATGAGTGCCGACATGTTTTCATTATTATATTAATTTAATCAATTGACCACAATGAGGGGCTTATACCCCATCCTTCTTCAATACTTCATCATCTTGCTGCACACTTCGACCGACATACTACTTGCCTGTTATCTTTGACTTATCTATTATCTGTGTACTTAGACATGAACACTTCGAAATACAACTTGATTCAACATATAGACTAGTATGTTCTCACTCTGACTATATTCATCTACTTTGACATGGGTACCTTTGCATTGACATTGTACAACATTATTCTATATACTTCTTCAAACCGAATTCAAGGATTCTCATAAACCACCTCAACATCCAGTCCAACAATCTCCCATTTGTCATCCATGACAACATTAATTCCAACAATATTTTGTTTGACATCAATGACAACATTATGTCCAACAAGATTATGTATGATGGGGTTAAAAACATTTTTCTTGATAAGAATTATGGAAAACAAACTTTAATGGTATCCCTAAAAGAAGAAAATGGTGAAAGGCGAAGCACTAGTAATTGTTTTCGAAGGAGGAGGATGTTGTTCTCAACGAAGACATTCCTAAGAAAGGAGTAAAGGGTAAATTGTTTTTGTTGTTGTTATACTTAAAGGTCTTAGTTCATATGTAAAATGAGATGATATTCCAAAATAAGTGTAGGATATATTGTTTGAGTTAAAAAAATTATTTATGAGGATATGCCAAAGATATTACCACCAGTGACGAGCACATCCCATTAGATTGATTTCAAACCAAGTTCATTTTTTCCAAACAAAGCCCCACATAGAATGACACTAGTAGAAAATGAGGAGTTCAATACATAAGTTCATGAGTTGTTGGAAAGAAGATTGATAAGGGGAAGTTTAAGCCTATGTGTAGTACTTTCACTTAAGAAACCAGGAAAGTGGATAATGTGTATTGATTCTAGAGCTATCAATGGGATAATAATTAGGTATAGGTTTCCATTGCCAAGGATGGATGATCTTATGGATTGTTTGAGTGGATCAATATCTTTCACTAAGATTGCTTTGGAGAGTGGTTATCATTCAATAGATAATTATTCGTGATGAAGATGAGAGGAAAACTATGTTTAAGACAAAAGAAGCACATTTTGAGTGGTCGTTTATGCCATTTGGTTTACTATTTAATACGCTTAGTATTTTATGAGATTGATTAATAAGGTGTAAAACCTTATCGTGGTAAGTTTGTGGTATTTTACTTAGATGATTTTTGGATTACAAAAATACAAAGGGATACCATCTTGCATTGTTAAGGCACGTGTTAGAGAAGCTAACACGACAAAAATTGCTTATAATCTGCAAAAATGCACCTTCATGAAAGAGGAGTTATTGTACCTAGGATTCATTATTTCTCAACAACATCTGATGATGGATCCAAAAGAATGTGAAGGAAATCATAGAATGGCCAATTCCTAAGACTACAAGTAAGGTATGAACCTTCCATGGATTATCTAGTTTTTACAAGTAGTTCATAAGGAATTTCAGTTGAATTTTTGCTCCATTAACTGCATATATGAATAAGAGAGCATTCAAGTGGACTATTATTGCTCAAAAAGGGTTTAAGTTGTTAAATAAAAGGGTAGGTGAAAGACCAGTGCTATCTCTTCTAGATTTTAATAAAGTATTTTATGTTGATTTTGATTCTTATGGTACAACAATAGAAGCAATGCCGAGTCAGGAAGGAAGACCAATATATTTTTTCCAATGAAAAGTTGAATGAGGCCAAGCTGAAATATTTAGTTTATGATCAATAATTTTATGCAATTATTAAAGCATTAAAAAAGTGGAGACACTAATTGTCACCTAAGGATATTGTTCTATATATTGATCATTGGGCATTAAGGTATTTAAACAACCAATAAAGTGTGAAAATCCTCACAGCAGATCTAGGAGTTGATGTATACCTCACAAGAAAGATTAAGATTAAGCAGGAAAATAGAAGAAGAGTGGTCAATGCAATGTAAATGATCAACAAAATTATGATACAGTAGAACTCAGATAGAAGTAGAATAACATCACACACTAATTCATTAACCATAATATGAACAATAAATAATACAATGGTGGAGAGGATTTGAATGCCAAGGTGGAAATTCGAATTAGCCTGTATGGGCATGGCTTATCTGCACTAGGAGTCATCATCATCATCAGTGGAGTGTCAACAATATACCACTAGGAGTCCTAATCATCATCAACGGAGTCATCAATGCACAAGTAACGGTCAACCAGGTGTCAAACTGAGTCTAACTGAGTGTGGTAGGTGTAACTGGCACATGGAAGCACTAATGTAGTGAGGAAGGCTCAGTGGAGGGCACATGGGGAGTTGATTGGAGTCAAAATAGGAAATCTAGTCTCACTGGGGGTCCAACGGATTGTTTCAGTTAGTTAACAAGTCAATCAATCCTCAAATCAAGGAGAGATCCACAAATAACTCAACTAACTGAAGTGTAACTGAGTGGTAGGTGAAGAAGGGTGCCTTTCACATGTGGTAGGTGAAAGGAGGGCGCACTAAGCACTAGGAGGGCTAGAAATGATCATAAATAAGCTCCCAGGGCTAGCAAAATGGGGACTAGGTGCTGGGACTGATGACTGGGATGCATGCAATTGCATGCCTGCATGCAAAAATGCATGCATGACTGAAATGAAAAATAATGAAAATGCTGGTAGGACTAGGATGGAGTATAGGAATATCCTAACATAACGATTTAATCAAATACATATGAAGTCGGTGGAAATTCTTCAAAGTTATAATTTTGTATTGAGGCATAGATTAGGTATGTCAAATAGAGTAGCAGATGCATGGAGCAAGAGGTTAGCATCGTTATCTACCATGAAAATGGAGATAGTAGGATTGGGGGATATGAAGAAGTTATATGGAGAATATCTATATTTTGTTGAAGCATAGAAGGTGAATAAGGAACCATGGAGTGGTTTTATAACTCCATATTTTGATTACTTCATTTAGGAGGGATTTCTTTTCAATAATCATCAGTTTTGTATACCAATTGGGTCAATGAGAGAAAACCTAATTAGAGAGCTACACAATGGAGGTCTGAGTGGACACTTTGGTGTAGAGAAAACTAGAGCATTAGTTGAGGAGAGTCACTATTGGAGTGGGTCAGACATTGTATAATTTGTCAGCATTCAAAGGGAAGGAACCATAATACTAGAATGTATATATATCATTACCGATACTGGGAGCTCCATTGTAGGACATCAACATGGATTTTATGTTGGGCTTGCTAAGAACCCAATAAGGTAATGATTCTAATTTTGTTTTTATTGGCAGGAATGGCATATTTTATTCCTTGTAAGAAGGATAATGATTGCAGAAGCATAGTTGTTTTGCAATTTAAATAAGTTGTTAAATAGCATGGAGTTCCTAGAAGTATAAATTTAGATAGGAAAAAACAATTTATTGGACATTTCTAGAGGACGTTATGGAAGAAATTGGATACCATATTGTGGTTCAATTTTGTGCATCATCCACAAACTGATGGGAAAACCGAGGTTTTCAATAGAAGCCTTTGAAATCTGCTAAGATGCATGACTGGAGAAAGGCCAGGACAATGGGATGTAGTGTTGGAGCAAGCTATGTTTGCATGCAACAACTCAATGAACAAGTCTACCAAAATGACCCCTTTTAGATTATTAATGTAAGGTCAACACAAGGTGTTTTTGACTTAGCACCACTACCCCATCAAGACAAAAATAGTGCCAATGTAAATTAATTTGGAGAGCATATGAAATAGATCCAAGAATAAGTACACAAGCAGTTTCAAAAGAGCATCTAAAAATATAAACAGAGGGAATATTTAAGAGAAGAGTAACAATATTTGAGGAAGGATATTTAGTATTAACCCATCTAAGGAAAGAAAGTTCTGAAAGGAAACACATAACATGTTGAAGATGAAGAATATTGAACCCTCCAAGAGAGTGAATAAGATCATTGGGTGGGCACACAAAGTTGCTCTCCAAAACTATTGCAATGGGTCGTGCTAGCAAAAAAAAACTAGGATGTGCACACACCTAAGAAAGCGTGCATGCGCCTTTAGGTTCGGTACCGAACTGAGGCACATGCGCGTTGCTACATGTGTGCGTACGCACCCAAGGGAATGCACATGCTCCTGTTAAACCAAATAAAAAGGGGGGAAAACAATCAAGTCTTTTAGGGCCTCCTGTAAACCATAATCCCCAAATGCATAAGTGCTTAGGTGTTTAGTGGTTTTGGGATTTAGAGCTTGTCGTTAGGGGGTTAAGGTGTTTTGGGTTAACTAGGATTTAATGGTTAAGATGTTTGGGGTTAAAACTACTAAATTCTTATAAATTACATAGAAATAAAGGTTATAACAATGATTTCAAGATAGATAGCAGGGTTCATAAAGGCTCGTGGGGTCTAGGGATTATAATTTCTATGGTTAGAAAGGGTTTTATTGGTCAAGAATTTAGTGTTGGCTATTACTTGTGTTAGAGTTAAGGGTTTATGGGTGATAGGGTTACATGGTGTATATGGGTTAGGGATTATTTAGGTTACCATTTTATGGTTGTGTTGGTTGATGTTAATACTTTATGAACTATAGGGATTATTAGTTAGAAATATATAGGGGTTCTAAGGGTTACAGTGTATATGGGTTAAAGGTGGTAGGGGTTACGATTATAAGGATTGTAGGTTAAGAGTTGTTAAGGTTATGGGGTTAAAGGTTATATATTTTAGTGTTCAAAATTGATAGTATTTAAGGGTTATAGGGGTAATTATTTCTCCCTCTAAACCCCTAACCCCCAATATTTCTCTCTCTCCCTTTAAACTCCTAACCTCCAATTTTTCTCCATCTCTCTATAAACACCTAACCCTAATTTCTCTCTCTTTTCAAACCTCCTTGATATATTTATTTCCCTATAAACCCATAATCCCCAATCTCTCTTTCTCTATCTAAACCCCTGAGCCCCAATATCTCTCTCTCTAAACCCCTTGCCACCAATCTCTCTCTCTCTCTAAACTCCTTATCACCAATCTATTTCTCTCTAAACCCATATGCTCTAATTTTTCTCTCTTTATCATCCCCTAACCTCCAATATATATCTCTTTGTCTCTCTCTAAACCTTTAACACCTAATCTCTCTCTTTATATATGTCCCTCTAAACCCCTAAATTCAAATCCACCCCTCTCTCTCTCTACCCCTAACCACCAAACTCTATTTCTTTAAACCTCTATCTCCAAACCCCCCCTCTCTCTCTCTTGACATGGAACCATCAATATCTCACTTTCTCGATATCTAAACCCATAAACCCACCTCTCTCTAACCCATTATCCCCCAATATCTATCTCTCCCTCTATAAGACCCTAACCACCATTTTCTCTCCCTTTATCTATCTCTCTAAACAATAAAACCACAATATCTCTCTCTTTCTATACCCCTCACCACCAATATCTCTCTCTCTCTAAACCCTAAACCCAAATCTCTCTCTCTAATCCCCTAGCCCCCAATCTCTCTCACTCTAATCCCCTAGCCGCGAATATCTCTCTCTCTAAAAACCTATCCCCCAATCTCTCTCTTTATAAACTCGTAACCACCAATCTCTCTATCTCTCTATCTCTAATTGAACCACTAATATCCAATAATTTTTTCTCTCTAAACCCCTAACCACCAATCTCTCTCTCTCCCTCTGTAATCCCCTAACCTCCAATATCTCTCTCTCTAAACCCCAAAAAATTGATCTCTCTCTTTCTATATTTCTCTCTAAACCCCTAACTTTACATCTCTCTCTCTCTCTCTCTCTCTCTCTCTCTACACCTAAACCCCAATATCTCTCTCTATACACCTAACCACCAATATCTTTCTCTCTCTCTAAACCTATACTCCCAAATCTCTCTCTCTCTCTCTAGACCACTAACTACCCATATCTCACTTTCTATCTCTCTAGAACATTGACCTCAAGTCTCTCTCTCTCTAAACACCTAGCCACACATTTCTATCTCCCTCTCTAAGCCACTGAGCTCCAATATCCCTCTCTCTATCATTAAACCTTGGACCATCAATCTCTCTCTTTCTCTCCCTCTACCTCCATTCTCTCTCTGTGTCTAAATCTATAACCCCGAATTCCTCTAATTTTCTCTCTCTCTCTCTAAACCTCTAATTTCCAATCTCTCTCTCTATAAATTCCTAACCCACAGTTTATCTCTCTATATGCTTAACCAACAATCTCTTTTTGTTTCTCCCTAAACATGTAACCACCAATTTCTTTCCCTTTCTCTCTCTAAGAACCTAAACCCCATTCTCTCTCTCTCTCTAAACCCCTAATCCCAAATCTCTATCTCACTAAAACCATAACTTCCAATCTCTCTCTCTCTCTCTCTCTAAACCACTAAACACCAATCTCTCTCTCTCTCTCTCTCTCAACCATGAAGCTCCAATCTCTCTCTCTCTAAGACCCTAACCATCAATCTATTTATTTCACTCTCTCTCTCTCTCTCTCTCTCTCTATACCCCTAAGCTCCAATCTCTCTTTCTGAACCCCTAGCCCCCAATCTCTCACCATCTCTCTCTCTCTGAGCCCCTAACACCCAATCTCTCTCTCTTTCTCTCTCTCTAAAATATGAACCACCAGTCTCTTTATTTCTCTCTCTCTAAACCCCTAAGCTCCAATCTCTTTCTCTCTCAATCTCCCTCTCTGAACCCCTAATTTCCAATCCCTCTCTCTCTCTCTCTCTCTCTCAACCCCTAACCTCCAATCCCTCTCTCTCTCTCTCTCTAATTATATCTCTAAACCCCTTACCACCAATCTCTCTCTCTAAACCCATATGCTCCAATCTATCTCTCTATCTCTCGCTCTCTAAACCTCTAAGATACAATCTCTCTCTGTCTATATTTGTACCCCTAGAAACCAATCTCCCTCCATCTCTCTCCCTCTAATCCCTTAAAAACCAATCTCTCTCTCTCTAATCCATTAACCCTCAATCTCTCTCTCTCTCTCTCTCTCTCTAAACCCTATCCCCCAATATCTCTCTCTCTAAACCCTTAAGCCCCAACATCTCTCTCTCTAAACCACTAATATTTCACTCTCTAAACTCCTAACCTCCAATCTCTCCAATCTCTCTCTCTATCTCTAAACCCCTAACCTCCACTCTCTCGTTGTCTCTCACTCTCCCTCTTTAAACCCTTAACCCCTAGATTCCAATCTCTCTCTCTAATCCTCTAACCCCTAATATCTCTCTCTCTCTCAAAAAAAAACCCTAAATCCCAATCTGTTTATCTCTCACTTTCTCTCTCTTGCTCTAAAATCCTAATATCTAGTCTCTCTCTCTCTCTCTCTAAATTTCTAACCACCAATATCTCTCTCTCTAAACCATTAAGCACCAATATATTCTCTCTCTAAACCCCTTACCACCAATCTCTCTCTTTCTCTCCCTCTCTTTCTCTAAACCCCTAACCTCTAGTCTCCCCTCTCTCTCTCTCTAAACCCAAATCCCCCAATATCTCTCTTTCTATCTCTTTCTCTAAACCCCTAACGTCTATTCTCTCTCTCTGTCTCTAACCCCATAACCCACTCTCTCTCTCTCTCTAAACCCTTAACCCCAATATCTATCTCTTCCTACCTAAAACCATAACCATCATTCTCTCTCTAAACCATTAACCCACAATCTCTCTCTCTATACCCCTAAGCTCCAATATGTGTCTCTCTATGAACCCTTAGCCCTAATCTCTCTCCATATCTCACTCTCTGAGCCCTTAACACCCAATCTCTCTCTCTCTCTAAAATCCTAACCAACATTTTGTTTCTTTCTCTCTCTTAAAACCCCTAAGATCCAATCTCTTTCTCTTTCTCTCTCAATATCCCTCTCTGAACCCCTAATCTCCAATCTCTCTTTCTCTCTTTAAACCCCTAACCCCCAATATCTCTCTCTCTCTCAAAAACCTTAACCACCAACCTCTCTCTCTCTCAACTCCTAACCTCCAATCTCTCTCTCTCTCTGACTATCTCTCTAAACCCCTTAACACCAATCTCTCGCTCTCTAAACCCATACGCTCCAATCTCTCTCTCTCTCTCTCTCTAAACCACTAATTTTTCAATCTCTCTCTATCTCTAAACTCATAAGCTCCACTCTCTCTTTGTCTCTCACTCTCCCTCTCTAAACCCTTAACCCTTAACTTCCAATATCTATCTATCTATACCTCTAACCCCTAATCTCTCTCTCTCTCTCTAAAAAATGCTAAACCCCAATCTGTCTCTCTCTCCCTAGACACCTAATCACCAATCTCTCACTTTCTCTCTCTCCCTCTAAAATCCTAATATCTAGTCTCTCTCTCTCTAAATTCCTAACCATTAATCTCTCTCTTTCTCTAAATCATAATGTCTACTCCCTCTCTCTAAACCTCTAACCCACTCTCTCTTTCTCTCTCTCTAAATCCATAACCCTAGTATCTCTCTCTTTCTACCTAAAAAGATAACCATCATTCTCTCTCTCTCTATCTCTCTCTCTGAACCATTAACCCATAATCTCTCTCTCTATACCCCTAACACCCTCTCTCTCTCTCTATGAAACACCAATCTCTATCTATAAACCCCTAACCAGGAATATTTATCTCTCTCTCTCACTCTCTCCCTATCTCTAAACCACTATGCCCCAATATCTCTCTTTCTAAACCCCTAACCACCAATATCTCTCTCTCTCTAAACACCTACTCTCCAATCTCTCTCTCTCTAAACCTTCAACCACTGATCTCTCTCTTTAAACCTCTAACTTCAATCTCTCTCTCACTCTCTCTCTCTTTCTATAAACCTCCATCCTCCAATCTCTCTCTCTCTCTCTCTCTCTAGACCTCAACGCACCAATCTCTCACTTCCTTCCTCTCGAAAATCCTAACCTCTAGTCTCTCTATATCTCTCTCTCCCTCTCTCTCTCACTCTCTAAACACCTAATCACCAATTTCTCTCTCCCTCCATGTAAACCACAAAGATCCAATCTCTCTCTCTCTCTCTAAGATCCTAACCACCAATCCCTTCCTTTCTCTCCCTCTTTTTCTCTGAACCCATAACCTCCATTCTCTCTCTCTCTCTAAACTTGTAACCCCCAATACCTCAAATTCTCTCTCTCTATCTCTCTAAACATGTAACCCCCAATACATCTAATTCTCTCTCTCTCTCTCTCTCTAAACCTCTAACCTCCAATCTCTCTTCTCTCTATGAACGCCTAACCCTCGTTTTCTCTCTCTAAACACGTAACCCCCAATCTCTTAATGTTTCTCCCAAAACCCATAACCACAAATTTATTTCTCTCTCACTCTCTTTCTGTATAATCCCCTAACCCCCAATTCCCCCCCCCCCCCCCCCCGCCCCTCTCTCTCTGTCTCTCTCTCTAAGCCCCAAAGCTCCAATATCTCTCTCTATAAACTCCTAACCCCCAATATTTATCTCACTAAACCCACAACCTCCAATCTCTCTCTCTCTCTCTCTCTGTGTATGTCTCTGACTATCTCTCTAAACTGGCTATGGGTTACAGGTTTTAAGGGTTGGGTGTTTGATGATAGAGTTTAGGGTTGATGAGAATTAGAGGTTATAAGGGTTGGGGGTTCATTTTTATTTGACTAGACACTTTAGAGGTTAGGATTATAGGGGTTAAGGGATATATATCATTATGTGTTAGTATTTAGGAGTTTTAGGGGCTATACTAGTTTAAGATTATAGTTGGTCAAGAGTTATAATGGTTAGTTGTACTAAGGACTAGGGATTGCAATGGCTAGGGACTAATGGTCAAGGGTTTGGGGATCGAGATATAGGGGTCATAGATTTATGGTTATAAAGATGAATATTTATATGTACATGAGGATAATGCGAGTTAGTGATTTTGTGTAATAATATATCTCCTAACCCTTGTGGTCAAGGAGAGAAGAGAGGGGTGAGGGACGAAGGAGGGATTGGGCAGAGTGGAAAAGAGGGGGAGGATTGGGTGGATATGAATAGAGGGGGATGGATTTATAGAGAGGGAGGGGGGGTTTAGGGAGAGATAGAAAAAAATGAAGGTGTCAAAATGAATGCATGCGTGCATCTACAAGTGCACGTGAAGCAACACGTGCGTGCATTTGCACGCACACGTGTTTGGATTCAAATTTTTTTTGGCACCCTTGCAGGTTTGGTACTAGCTTCGGATTGCCAAACCTTCAGGCTTGGTCTGAGTTATGGAAAAACACACCAATTTATGTAACTTCATGTTTTTCACGCTTAGTTCCACATATGCTCCACTTGTGCACTATTGATGAAATTGCACACACTTGTTGAGCTCTGCGTGTAGATTCTAACTATATATTTTTTGAATAGATTTGTTATTGTTTTCTATTTTTAACTCATTTTTAAATGCACTCATGTCAAATTTGTAAAAGACATAGGTCATTTATTTGGGCTATAACTTTCAATTGGCTTACATATTTCGAAAATGGAAAAGATCATGCACAAGAGTACAATAATACCTACAAGCTAAAAAGAAAATTGATTGATTATGTTCAGACCATGATATGGTGGACCAACACTCGACCATGTCTTTTTAGAGCTTCACTGAATTTCGTAATTAAAAAAAATATAAAATTAACTCTTTTTTTTTAAAATAGCCCTGCACAAGATCTGTCTGTTGCCTACGCCTCTACATATTTTTCCTCATAGTTTGACAATTTACATAACAAACTGGCGGACCAACGCGAACATATGCATTATGTTTTAGAGAAAAAATACCGGCAGACCAATGCAAACATATGCATTGTGTTTTAGAGAAAAAATAACATACCAATCTTAAAATAATGACATTTTGGGGTGGTTATACCACTTTTCCATAAATAAAGTTATATATTCTGGAAGGTGGTCCAATTTTCTACGTTTCATCTTTTTACACCTAATTTTAGAACATTTTGTAGGTACCTCTAATAATTCATTTTAATGATAGGATTTTTGTTTTTCCAACATGCCATTGAAACTAACGCGTCATAAGTGGGTATCATTACCTTGCACCAACCCCATTGATAATGCATATGTGTTAGAGTTACTTGTGAAGTCAAATATCTCATATATTTCCAATGTTGTACCATCATGGTATTTCATAGAATATGATGATGTTATTGTTGATTGGAAAGAGAAGATACACATAGGGAAGAAATTGTAGATATCCTTGATGAAATGATGGCCAGAAGAATGCAACGTTGGAAAACCAGATAATTTTTAGTTTGATGGAAGCAAAAGGAAATTAAAGACATGACTTGGATCGTAGAGGCGGAATAAAACCATTTTGAGGCTCCTGCTAACCTAAGAAGGAGCTCATTATTTCTCTTCTTCCTCGAGGAGACTTGTGTAGGAGCCATATTGGTGCAAGCGATATGGGTGGATTTCATATTTCCAAGGGTTCATTCGAGGAGTAATCACACAATTTGTAGGGGTTGGCCTAGGCTAGATATGGTCATTCACAGGGTGTGTAAGGATTTAATCCAACCATTCATCGGAGGAGGAGGTTTGGGTAAGTGTGAAGGAGAACGAAGAATCAAACGGCATGGATTGAATCTCCAAGTCTAAAGAGACTATGAATGGCTAGGATTAATTACCCATGCAATAATGGATTGGATTATTTGTTGAGTCATTCGTCGTCAAGTTGCATCCATTTGTTTAATCCTTTCGTTGTATTTTAATAAAGACTTTAATGAGGCAAGAAACAAGATTTCAATTGGGTGCGTACTATAGTATGGGTTCAAAATCTTGTATGTGGATACAAGGGAACCTTAGCACTCTCTAATGTGAGACCCACTTCAACCCACTAACAAGAACCATGTAATAATTGGGGCAGAGAGGAAGAGAAGAGTTTTGGAAGCTGAGGTTAGAAGTGAAGCAGAAAGAAAAAAAAAGAGATTGCAAGAGAGAAATTGTGAATTTCTGTGTGTAAGTGGATTGTATGAATCTCGTATGAGTATTTGTAACTGTAAATGTAATTTTATGATATCTTAACAAAAACAATTGGATGAGTATTTGCATGTATTCCCTGAGTCTCCGAGTAATTGGTGTTTTGTTTGTATGAATCTCATATGAGTATTTGTAACTGTAAATGTAATTTTATGATATCTTAACAAAAACAATTGGATGAGTATTTGCATGTATTCCCTGAGTCTCTGAGTAATTGGCGTTTTGTTTGTATGAATCTCATATGAGTATTTGTAACTGTAAATGTAATTTTATGATATCTTAACAAAAACAATTGGATGAGTATTTGCATGTATTCCCTGAGTCTCTGAGTAATTGGTGTTTTGTTTGAGTCACAGCAGCTTAATTGTTGTTTTAATTTAAAAAATTTAATAACAACCTTGTAGTTGCTATCATGTTGTTACTAATCCTATCTCCCTTATGTGATTTCCATCAATGAGGATGTGGAAATATTTTCCTAAGCCAAAGCCTACCATTTACAGTCCTGTGAGAAAATATGCATTTAATCTATCAATTAGTTCACTTTGTTACACTGATATGTGTTTATATCTTTACACCGATAGGTGTTAATATCTTATAATTTGGGGTGGACTACTATCTATGTTTTTCCTAGATTGAAGAAGATGTGACAAGTGTACTGTCCAGATTGATTTTATGGTCGTCGTTCAAACAACCCATTTAACTAAAGAAGGTAATAGGTGACGAGACATAGACAACGACTAATTACAACTAAGTATGGAGAACAAGTAATAGATAACTTGTTCATGGCAATTAATTTGTGACCTATCGGGGTTCACTCACCACAAGTTAAGTGGTTGTGCTAGTAGAATTTGGGTGGACTAGCATTTATGATTTTCTTAGATTGCATTATGATGAGATAGGTGTATTATCCACATTGATTTTATGGAAGTCCTTCCAAATTGCAAATAAATAATTATAATAGAAATGATAATATCAGAAATAACTAGTAGTTGATGCATGGATAACTAGTAGCTGATGCATGGATAACTCTTAGTTAATGAATGGATAACATATGGAAATTTCGTGGTAGACACACATGGAGAACAAGTAACAGATAACTTATTTGTGGAACTTAACTTGTGACTTATCAATTGTACAACGACCACAAGTTAAGTGGTTGTGGTTACTAGTGAACCATTTAAAGAAAAAATAAAAAACTGGAGAAAAATAAATAACATGTAATTGAGCATTTTATTTTGTAATAGTTGTATTTTATTTTGTTTATATTAAGGTTTCCTTGCTTGGTTTAGATTCTGAGGTCACAGTAATTAATCTATCTACAATTGCACAATTTGATATCCATTATGGGATTTCTCTCGAGTTATATTATGTGGATGTATGTTGCTACAAAATGAACTCGTTAGTTCAATGGTATGAACTACTTAGTATTGTATTGAAATTACGAATATTGTGAATGTCAATCGGCCTCCTACAATTCTATTACAATCCATGGTGAAATACCAAAATGCGTTACTGATCTCTACAACCTGGAACCATCAATTAACTTTTGCATTGGGTGTTGTGTGAGTGGAAGTTCAAATAACTAGAACCAAGTTAACAAAAGGCTATAAACCACACTGGACGTGTACTGAATTACTGTTGCTTGAGTTGTTGGTGGAAGCTGCAAGCTTTGCTTGATTCGGGGGTTTGGGGAAACTTGGGCAGATATGTACAACGATGATTTCATTTTTTGTTTAGCTGCTACAACCAAGTGATTATGTCATCCATGTAGTTGTCTTATGGATGAGCAATGAGATACTTGAACTCAGCTTAATTGAGGAACTTGCATTATTTTTTAGTTAGTTACATTTGCCAATCCATTCGGATCAAAATCAAAAGATTGCATGCTTATTTTCTCAGCAATATCACAGAATTGGAATGGTTCACTAATATGTTATTGCACATTTTCAAGTCACTCTTCTTAATTAATTTCCAAAGAGAATGACTTGATTCCATAAATAATGGGGAAAATCAATTTTAACCAATGAAAAATTGAAGGATCAATAATTTTCTTAAAGTGTAAAAATCTTGGTGAATATCACTAATGCTTAAATTTTCAAGTATAAAATGTTGGGCATATTTATCTATAAATTTTCAAATTTCTAAGGGTTTTAATTAATTTTTGAACAATTTTGGTAAATTTTAGAGTAAATTTGAGTGAATCAATTTAGAAAAAAATGAAAATTGGTCAATAATTTCTTGGAAAAAAAAAAAAATTAACCCATAAATTAAATTTAAATATCTCATCCAACACACATATTAAAATTTAAACTTGACTTATATTTATTTATATAACTATGTCTCATTCCAAATACTATGATGTTTGTTTATTTTTAATATATGGGTGGGTGCACAAACATGCTCCCCAAATCCATTACAACGGGGTTGCGCTAGTGGGGATAAAATGAAGGCGCGCATGCACCTAAGGAAGCGCATGCACACTATTGCGTGTGCGCTTTTTTAGTGTAGACACGCTCAAAAGCATGCATGCGCACTTGTTAAGAAAAATAAATAAAAAATAGGGCAGAACGCGTTCTATTTCCTTCCAATTGGCCAAGCCTCACTTTCCCGGTGCATACGCGGAGCAAGAGACCAGTACACTCACCTATTGCACTCAAAAACTCCCTCAATCCATCCACCAAGTGATCATCAATTGCATTGGATAGGTAAGATCATTGTTTTTTGTCATTTTATTGATTGTTTTCTGTCATTTTATTGATTTTTTTTGTCATATTATTGATTTTTTTTGTTTATTAAATTTTTAATAATTCCCAAATTAGTAAAATAATAGAGATTTTTTCAATTGTAGAGTCTAAACCTATATAATGAATGAAAAAAATGTTAACATGGAGCATGGTGGAACACAAGAAAACACAAATCTTGGAACCAATGAAAACCTTCAAGAAAATCAAAATGCCTAAGAAAATCAAAACCCCCAACAAAATTTCGACTAAGACAACTTGAACCATTACGTAAATGAAATGCGAGTGCACACTCGAGAACTAAGAAACACAGGGGAACCATCTCGAGTGTCCCTTGCCACCTAAATTGAGAGCTCAATTGAATCCCTCATCCATGCACATCGCCAATTGACTTACATGACCGAATATAGAGCTAGGATGCAATAGTATTATTCCACAGGCATTTCCAATGAGGAAATAAAAGCATTGAATATTACAAAGGCCCAATTATACAGTATGTTCACCGATCTAAGAACAAAACAACCATCGGACTATAGAAATCCACGTGTCTGCATGGATTGGTATCATTTCCAGCCATAGAGGGACAATTGGATGCATAGGTGGTTCATGGTTTACGATAAACCTCCCTGCAATAATAGGGAGGTTCCACGGTACTTCGTTCAACAACTGTGGGTTGAGTTTGTGCTCGGTTTACATGTCAACTATTTTGACATAACTGATTTCCAGGGTGTTGGGCTTGGCTCTTCCAAAGATCGACCTGCTGCTAGGAGGAACCCACTGAGAGGGCCACCAGCTCCTAGGCGCGAGCCCAACCCCTCTCCCTATCCACCTCAATTACTCCATAAACTTTATCATATTGAGGGGGCGATGAGGAGTGTTGCACGTGGACTCCTTAGATACACCGCCTTTGTAGTGGTGACTACAGTGGAGAAATAGGTTGACCTTGATAGAGACTTAGGTGCAGGGCCTTCATGAAAGAGTCAGGATAGACCTATGCCTGGTGGTAGCCATGCTGGGCCTTCTAGTTCGATGGGGGCAATGCCACATATTTGTCCCCATTGCAGGCACACTTTCCCTGGCACGGTCGAGGGATGCTATATGGAGAAGGTTAACACTTTTTTTAATGTGTTTTCACTCATCACTTGATAATTTGTAAAGTAATTTTAAATTATTTGTATTTGACTTAAACTATTATTTCGATCTACAATTATTTAGAGTTGAGATGCCGTCATGGGAGAAGGTAGGATCTCCCAACTTGGATGCAGCAATGGCATGTGCAACTAAAATTGTGGCACCTCACATGGAGATATTTTCAGTACCTCACACAATATTGTTATTATTTATGGCATTTCTATTATTTATGTATTTATATTTATGACCTACACAATGATAGTTCGTATTATATTTTTGAATATTTTGATTCCCTAAATAATTACTTGTTTAATATGTTCATAACGTGCATGCATTTTGGTGTCCACAGGTATGCCTAGACTACGATGACCAACCATCTCCGCCAGGGTTCGGCAGGTCACCATACACACAGGTACAATGTGTAGTTAAAAGCATGCTTTTAATTTGAATTGGTATGACTTACTATGGTTTAATTTGATTTTTGTCTACTAAACTATGATATTACAAATGCATATGCAGGGGACACCAATAGCTGTAGCTGACACTTTTCCACATCCCCACTTCAATCCCATGTTTCCACCCTCTCCCATGAGTCGCCCCCCTCGCTTCCATCCAAACCCCTCCCTCCGTCCACCCCCTCCCTTCCATCCAACCTCCCCTCTCCATCCATACTCTGCCCTCCGTCCATCCTCCCCTGTCCATCCATCCTACCCCATTCGTCCATGCCCCCCCATCTGTACATCCTACCCCATTCATCCATGCCCCCCGTCTATCCATTCTCGCCCATTCATCCATGCCCCCCTTCCATCCAGTTTCCCCCCTTTGTCCACAACCTCCCTTGCATCCATCCTCCTCCCTCTATCTAAAACTGCCCTCCCCCTATCTTACATCCAGTAGGGGTTCATCGTCCACAATGTCCTCCTCCACCCCATACCACCATGTCCTCTTACACGATATCTTCTTTAGTTCCCGCCACTATTGTGGCAACTACTCTTCAATTATCCGTCCATGTAGCTACAGTGGTTGAACCCATAGTTGCTGCAACTACATCTACGCCCCCCCCCGCCCATGACTGCATCGGAGCAGGTTGTCCATCCAACTGCTCCACCTGCTCTCCCTGAAGCCTAGTCATGTCCATTGTTGGAGGTGTTCACGGTGAGAATCAAGTTAATTTATGAAAATATTTTGATGCATTAATGAAAATTAATTTAAGCAATTATTATTCTTTAATGAAATGATTGTCGTAAATGTTGTAGGTTGGAATTGCTGAGAGGCTCAACAATTCCACGACACCTGCCTCACATCTCCCTCTCCCATCAACGGTGAGTTATTTAATATTTGAATTCTACATTCATTTTATAAATCTGGTAAATGTTACAAAATTATGCTTGAAAATGATGGTATCTTATATCATTTGCTTCGGAGCATGGAGAGACAGTGTACTCCTAGACAGAAAAAGGCCCGAGATACTAGTAGCTCCAAGAAGAGGAAGATCGATTTTGGAGATGCGTCTGGGAGTGACAGGGGTGGGCACAATTATTGACACACCATGTTATGTACATTAGCCACGATGTGGCACTTTTGGGCACCAGTTTCCATGTACTTGGTATCTACGGCATGAGTTTCCATGTATTTTGGATCTACGACATGAGTTGTCGGATTTTGTATAGGGCACGAGTTGCCATCGTTTGTACATTGGGAACCATGTTCCACTATTTTCTATAAAATTTATATGTTTGGACGCATTTTGTAGCCTTGATGTATATGGATTTTCAATTATGTGATTTATATCCATGTTGTCTATATTTATAACTTGTTGTCTCATGTTGTGTGTAGTTTCCTAATAAACAACATCATGCTTTTAAAACAAATGGTTGTGTTTGAATGGCTTTTGATATGATTTCCTTCGTTTAGGTATAAGTGTGACTTTAGATTTAGAATTGAAATAATGAATATTATTTCAATTGGTTTATATTATGAAATGTATTTTGATCGTAAAATTTCATTCTAATAAGATCCAACTAGTTTGTATACATCACAATGCAAGGATCAAAGTTCGATGGTAAAATTCAACACATTAAGTAGTTATTGGAGAAATTTTATGGGGCCCTTGATCCACTTTCCCGCAAAAAAAGTCACGGGTACAATACTTCCTACCTCACTCTGAGTATGAGATATTGAGGGAAACCATTGGCAACAATGATGATCCAGATTGCCTACTTGAGTGAGTGATGCAAGGATTCTATTGTTATGGATAGGTGACTATTTTAAAATTCATGTTTATAGTTTCATCAAGGGATTATCTATTTTATTGAGAAAGGCTTTAACATTTAGTCTTTTAGGACCATTGTAAGCGTTAATTACACCAATGCTTCACTTGCTTATGGAGGGATTTGGCAATTTGAATCTTGGTCTCTCATAGTACATCAATTTGTGGCATCTTTAAACTCACCCCTTGGAATGCTAAGTGATGAAAATAGTTAGCATGTTTCCCCAAAACAAATTCTAGATATATTTACCTCAAGAAGCATATTGATATTTCTCTATTGTTATGAGGTGGCACATTGAAATGGATTCATTCCATAAATTTGTTGTCTTCAATTTTCTATTTTACTATGCATACAATAATGCAATATTTTGTAAAAGGATATAAACTATGGGAGGTATTGAATGTAAAAATAAATGGATTGAGAGAATGTAATATGGTTTTATATCATGGATTTGGAAATATGGTAGAGTGTACATGTTGACCTAAGCTTTACTAATGTTATGATCATATTAGGTTTTCCATCCATTGAGAAGGTTGTCACAAGTGTACATATCCATCATATAAAAAATTTCATGCTACAATCAATTTCAAACCATTGAGGAGATGGACATACACCATGCACCCTAAATCTCATGAGGAACCCCAAACATGTTGTAAACACTTTCAGAATAACCAAAAATTCTACGCTCCCCTTTATAAGGAAATGTTTTACACCAACACTTATCAAATCCCTTTACAACTCGACCAACTCAATTATCTTCAATAAATACTAGTTTTGGTCCTAGAATCAACCATGATCATTTGCAACAAAATTGTCAACCATGCCATAACACAATTTCAATCATCTAATAAATAATTAGGTTTCTGGTGCTAGGTATAATGTTTTTCTAGTTGTATTCACCCTTGCTATATAGATGAGAAAATATGCATAATATATGTGTATAATGATTTGGATTCAAATGTATGCACATGAATATATATGTACAATGAAAATGATTTAATTTTTATATGTATTATAATTTAGGAAAGGGATTAGGCTGCATAATAGGGTTTCATTGTGATTAGATTACAAACTAGGGTTTACGCTACCAACTAGGATTTTTAGGCTAGGCTCTCGTGTTTCTAGGCTATGATCCAAGCTCCAGGGTTACTAGCTTAATGTTGAACTCCACTATCATGACATCATTGTCACCAACAGCATGCCCACTACTACAATCACCATCAAGCCTCGTCATCCTCTTGCTCGTGGTGCCACCATCCTTGTCCCCATCAATCATTCATCATCCACCATCAACCTAATGCACTTTGTCTCATTGTCACTATCACCATCCTTATCCTCATGCCCATTATCACCATCGTCATCATTGTGCTCATTGTCACCATTATCGCCATCATGCTCATTGGAGTCTAGGCCATTTAGCCTCTTCGTTTATGTATTTTGGGTCAGATATGGATTGCACTTGATTTGGTTTTAGTTGTATGCACCCTTGTTATATACATGTCAAAAAATTTGCAGATAAGTGTATAATTATTTGGATTCAAAACTAGGGTTTTTAGGCTAGGCTATGGGGTTTCTAGGCTAGGCTCTAGGCTCTAGGTTTACGGGATTAATGTTGAACTCCTTTATCATGACCATAACAAAAATGTAACCCTCACTTAATAAAAACCACTTATTATACATGGGAAGCTTTTTATGCCTTATTTTAACACTTGAATTAGGAAGTTTCTTCAAATCTTAGGGCATTGACTAATGTCCTCAGAGGAACACCTTCGAGATTCAAGGTAGAGGTAGGGGCTAAATCCTAGAGGAGGGAGCACATGGTGCTATTTATAAATAGGATCCCAATATAGGAAAGGATTTTGATATGTAATTATTTGTTGTAGCTTGAAATTTTCTACTCTATAGGACATTTAGGTCATTTTCACCATAACGCCATCTCCATGTTCATAGTCACCAGTCTCATTCTCATTGTGCCATGACCATCATGATTCATCAACACCATGCCCATTGCCACCATTAATGTCACCACCATCCTTCTCATGCCCATGTTGTCACCATCAACACCATGCCCATTTCTACCATCAATATAAACTTCATCCTCACCATGCCCATGTTGTCACCATCACCATTGAGAGGCATTGGAATTTTTACACAAAGCAATGCAATTTCATAATCTTGGATATTCTTGGAGAGATTGCTCTTGTGTGATGCCATGGATTGCACCATCTAGATATGTTTTCTTTTGGATAAACATTCAAGGGTCTATATATTGGCATTTGATATGCATAATATGCTTACATATGTGCTCATATATGAAAAAATGCAATAACCTATTTGAAGAAATAAACTTTTCCAATTCCCATTTTCTTCTCATTGACTTTTGCAATGTTCATTCTCTTTTTTATAATAAAACAGAGTTGGATCAAAGAACACTTCGTAGCAATCATTTTGAAAATTCTTCCACTTACATGTCAAAATTTTAAGACCAAATATTGAATGTCACATTTAATTCCACAAATATGTATTTCAAGTAGTTTTTCACTCGGTGACTCCAAAAGACAAGTGTAAGAGCCAATTCAAAAGATGTGCTGATAGCGGTGCATCACTTGGGTACAATTGAACTCTATTAGCTCTATTGAGACCAACAATAGTGGATCATCAAGTAAGGTAATTAGAATTAGGGATAGTGTGAGGCATATTCAAACTTATAAATGAAATTGTGCTAAAAGTGAATGTGACGACAAAGCAAACCATATCAATAGTTGCATAGATATTCAAACTTATAAATGCAATTGTGCTAAAAGTGTCCTTGAGTGGCCACGGGGTGCTTGACAAAAATTCCTGTAACACCAAAACCGTGACTCCGATCACGAATCCGTCAATTTTGGTGGATTCAGGACGCTAGGTTTCATGTAGGGGACATCCCACACCATGCATCAAACACTCAGAAACGGTGCTATTGTGCCATCTCAGGAACTAGGGTTTTTCTTAGTGAAGGCCATGCCAATCTTGCTGAAGAGGGTCATTTATGATCTGAAGGCTCCTATAATACCCCATTTTCACCCTTAGGATATACTAGATTTTAATGTAAATATTGTATACATGTGATGTATGTTTTCCTAGCGTGGAGCTCAAGGCCAAGACCCCGCTAGTGGAAGCTCAAATTTTATTTAAAGGCAAGTATTAGACATTATGTTACCCATGTTTTATTTGGCCATGGAACATTGTAAAAATGATGTAAATAAACATTATGCAATAAAATACCAAAACTGGCTATGGAGACAACGAATGAGATGGGGCCATGTGTATCCACTAGGGAGTGGTGAGGGGGTTGTGGGATTGAGCCATAAGCTGCCAAATGTCATTGCGAGAACCCATTTGACTTTCCTTGCTGACATTTAATTATGTTGTAAGGAAGTGGTTGAAGAAAACAGTGCATGGCTTTAATGGAGCATGGGCAGCCCAGAAATTTGTATTTGCAGGTATGGGCTCTGTTTTCTTGTACCACAAGTCACTCTACCTCATGGGGATTGCTTCTTCCTCATCCCCATTCCATTGTGGAAGTTACCAGCATCATTTTCCATCCAAAAACGAATTCCCAGCAGTGAGAAAAACCAGAAATCGCAAATGTGCAAGAACCCACATTTTGAAGAGCCAAAAATGTCTAGATTTGGTATTGGACAGTGAAAACCAATGGGGGATCCATAGATATGAACCTTGGGGTGAAATTGGGAGTATTGGCTACCCCGAAATCCATAGGAAAACCTAGTTTTTGCAGCCCATAAAACCAGTGACGGATTTGAGTTATTCGTTGACAGAATGGTGAGAAATCCAAGTGTGGATGTTGGAACAAAAGATTGGATTGCTTGAATTTAGCCTGAGATGTCTATAGCTCTGTGGTTGAGTTCATTGGCTTAGCACCCTCCTCCTCTGCTATTTGCATGCTTGATAAACCCAGCTGTGTGCTGGCTTAGCATGACCATTTGAGTGAAACCATGACTGTGAGTGAGCCCATCTAGTTCCTCCTTAGTGGATACACAACCCAGCTCGGGGGTGATCTCTCAGCTGAACAAATAGAGGCTGGACAAAGATCTATGGTTGGGTGGAACATTGCTCTCACATAGCCAGTTGTTGGACAATTTCATGTTCAAGATAAGTATTCTCTGTGGTTTGAATGATGTTCATTATGTGGTTTGCCCTGTATGTTAAATTACTCACGTTACTTGGATGAAATGATTATCTTAAGTTAGTTGGTATGATGCCTGTGCATAGCATGAGAATGGGATTGATTATTATGTGATTATTTCACTATTTTGTCTGGAGGAAATAGGCTGATGCATCTCCTTCTGCTTGTATGCTATTATGGTTATTCTGTTGTGTTTATTAAATGAGTTGTGTTAATTCTATGTTCTGTAATGACTTAATTAATGGCTGCTATTTACATGATGATTGCATAATGAAACTGTGTGCATAAATAGTGTTTAAATCCGTTGTGCTTATTGAGTATGAATAGGTATGCACAAGTTTGATTTAACCATGCATTTCTAAAGAAATTGACTGGGTTTGAGTTTTGCCAATAAGCCCGGTACTTTGGTTAACGTTTCCTTCCTTGCACCGGATTGATGGAAGGGAATGTTACAGCTCCCGAGAAAGTGTGGCCATCCTAAACACATCCAAAATGGCCATATGCACATGTCGGAGCTGATGGAACCCAAGTCTGCTCGTCGGTTTGGGTTTCATGCCCCCGGAGCAAATACTCAAAGTGTCCTTGAATGGTCATAAGGTGCCTGAAAAAAATTCCCATAGCACCAAAATTGTTGACTTCGATCACAAATCCATCGATTTCGATGGATTCGTGGCACTGGGTTTCAGCTAGGTGTTCCCCCACAGCGTGCCTCCAACACCCGGAAACGATGCTACTGTGCCATCTCTGGAACTAGGGTTTTTCTCAGTGAAGGCCATTCCAATTTTTCTCGAGGGGAATTCTCATCTGAATGCTCCTGGCCATACATGGCCATCGTGAACAAGTCCACAATGTCCATATGCACGTGTGGGAGCTGACGAAGCCCAACTCCGCTCGCCGGTTTGGGTTCCGTGCCCCTGGAGAAAATCCTCAAAGTGTCCCTCAATGGCCATGGGGTTCCTGACCAAAATTCCCATAGCCCTAAAACCATGACTTAGATCGTGAATCCGTCGATTCTGATGGATTCAGGACGCTAGGTTTCAACTGTAGGATGTCACGTAACTCAATTTTGTTGCTCGGTTCGAATTCTATGCCACCAATAGGGATTTGCCATGTGTCCCTGAAAGCTCTGGGAGGCGAGTTTAGATGGGCCATAAAATAATCACTATGGCTTGGATTGATGAACCGCCAACTCCATTGGAATTGGGACATCAGACTAATGCTAGGAGTTCCTATCTCCTCTAACCCTATTGCCTGAATCTCGTCTTGTTTGACAATTTGAAAACTAGGGTTTCCCTTAGTAAGAGAAATTGAATTTTTTCCACAAAGTAATTTCTTGCATAATATTTGCAGATTGATGATGATGGCGATGGTGTTGGTGGTGGTTGTGGCAGTGGTGATGATGATGGAGGAAATTTTGATGATGATGAAGACACCAGTGGCCACCATGGTAGTGATGATGATGGTAATGTAGACAACAATGGGCACCGTGGAGATGACAAACAAACATTAAACTTTTTTTCACAACATATGAACATCATTATGATGTTTTGTACACAACATATGGGTTGTAAGACCTTGATCATAGTTTATGAGGAGCACCAACATATCGAGGCACATATGATGTTGTCATGGCTCCTGGGACATGTGTAAGTTATTAATTCACCACACAGGCCCTATAAAGGAAATATTTGACTCATGAATCTAATATGGGAAACATTATGAGTTTTATCATACCAAGGACATGTGTCATTTCCAATACCATATTTTGGTGATGAAAAAAAATGCCTTAGGTCCCAAAACATTCTTTTAGGGTTCATTAGCCATGCACATGATTTATAAAGGGGATATTTGGATGATCAATGTAATATTGACATCATTATGAGGATTTAGGCACCATATATGGGTATTGGGGCCACCTATATTGGGTAAGGTGGAACACCAACATCTTAAGTCCCTAAAATGTTATTTTATGGTTCATGAACCATGCATTGGATCCCAAAACACCACACATACCATATATACAAAATATTTGTTCCATAGGTGTAATATTGGTGTTAATACAAGGTTTTTCCCATAATTTATGGGTCTTAGGGACCACTAGTGTCATGGGGTCTAAATCATGCTTTTAGGCCTCAAGGGTCGTGCACATGGTTCCACGCCAATACATATGTCTCGCAAATTAAATGTTTGTTCTATGGGTGTAATATGAGTTCCAACAAGGTTTTACACATGACATTTTAGGGCACCATTACGAAATTTATCATCTAAGGGATGGGTACCATTACAAAATTTATCATCTAAGTGATGGGCCCTAGCTACAATATAATGATGAAAATTATTGTCTTAGCCTTTAGGGCCTAAAATAAGCTTTTAGGTTCATGAGGCACACATAAGGTCCAAAAAATCAATGCAAGCCCTATATAAGATTGTTTTTTGCATATGAGTATAATATCAACACCTTTATAACCTTTTTTGCACCACAAATGGGTCATAGGGACTTGAATTTGGTTTGAGGTTAACATTATAATTTAAAGGCCTAAAAGATGAATTTAGGGCCCATGGACAATGCAAAGATTCCTTAAAAAACATAGATTCCCTATAAAGGGAGTATTTGTCCCACCAATGAATATGGAGTCCATGACGAGGTTTTGTGTACCAAGGATGAGTACAAGGCCCTAGCCATGTTCTAAATATGAAAATCAATGCCTTTTGACCTAGAATTTACTAGGGACCATGGGCGATGAGAATGGTCTCAAACCACCATATATGCCCTATAAAGAACATACTTGTCCTATGAGTGTAATATGGGTGTCATTACAAATTTTTATCACCCTAGATTGTTCTTTGTGCCATAACTATGGTTCAAGGATGAAACCAACATATTTGGGATTAAAATTTTTGTGCACCACAAATATATCTTGGGAGCTTAACTATGCCTCAAGGAGAATAGTAGTGTCTTAGGAGACTCGAGATTGTATTTGGAGACATCCTCATAGTCATGCATGAGACCCGATATTGTATTTGGAGACATTGTGTATTTTAGTTTTCTAATTATGTTACGAGACTATTAATTATGTATTTGAACTTGCTTCCATTTTTTATTTTGACCATGGAATCATTTTTCATTTGACTACTTTATTTTTTGCATACAAATATTAATTGTGTTATGTTGTATATTATCATAGTTTATGAGATGATGTTATGAATTTTTGCATAGAATGTGGTTCAATCCTAGTATGAACAATATTTTATTTACTTATTAGCAATAAAATCCAATTATATATAGAGGACCAATCCTCATCAAGATAATCATAGTCCTCATAATCATAATCATCATTATCATAACCATTCACCAAAATAAATAAGAAAACACTTCGATCCATAAAGGACATGTGATGGAATTTACACACACACACATGCCAATCCTATTCAAGGGGGTCATTTCTCATCCCAACACTCCCGGATGTGCATGTCCATTGTGAACATGTCCAAAATTTCCATATTCATGTGTGGGAGCTGAAAGAATCCAAGTACGCTTGTCGGTTTGGGTTCCATACCCCTGGAGCAAATCCTCAAAGTGTCCCCAAATGGCCACGGGGCAGTTGGAAATAATATTCGCAGAACAAAAACCATGACTCTAGTCATGGATCCGTCGATTCCAATTGATTCGGGACTCCGATTTTCAGCTAGGGGCCCCCCACACCGTGCCTCAAATGCTCAGAAACGATGCTATTGTGCCATCTAAAGAACTAGGGTTTTGCTGAGTGAAGGCCATGCCAATCTTTCTCAAGAGGGTCATTTATGATCTGAAGGATATCGGGCCTACATGGCCATCCTAAACACATCCAAAGTGGCCATATGTATGTGTGGGAGCTGAAATAATCCAAGTTCGCTCACAGGTTTGGGTTCCATTCCCCTAGAGGAAATCCTTAAAGTGTCCCTGAATGGCCACGGGGTGCTTGACCAAAATTCCCATAGCACGAAAACCGTTACTCCGCTCATGAATCCATCGACTCCAATGGATTCGAGACACCGAGTTTCAGCTGCAGAATCCCCCACATAGTGCCTCTAATGCTTGGAAATGGTACTATTGTGCCATCTCAAGAACTAGGGTTTTCCTCAGTGAAGGCCATGCCAGTCTTGCTCAAGGGGATCATTTATGATCCGAACGCTTTCGGGCATGCATGGCCATCGTGAACACATCCAAAATGGCCATATGCATGTGTGGGATTTGAAAGAATCCAATTTCTCTCGCCGGTTTGGGTTCCATGCCCCCGGAGCAAATCCTCAAAGTGTCCCTAAATGGCCACGAGATGCTTAGCCAAAATGCCCATAGCACCAAAACCGTGAATCTGATCATGAATCTGTCGATTCCAATGGATTCACGATGTTGGTTTTTATCTAGGGGAACCCCCACACCATGCCTCCAACTCCCAAAAACGGTTCTATTGTGCCATCTTCGAAACTAGGGTTTTGCTCAATGAAGGCCATGCCAATCTTGCTCAAGGAGGTCATTTATGATCAGAAGGATCTCAAGCGTGCATAGCCATTGTGAACACATCCATAATGGCCATATGAACCTTTGGGATATGAACAAATCCAATTCCACTTGCCGGTTTGGGTTCCATGGCCCCGGAGCAAATCCTCAAAGGGTCCCTGAATGGCCACAAGGTGCCTGACCAAAATACCCGTAGCACCAAAATTGTGACTCCGCTAGTGAATCCCTTGATTCCTTTGGATTCAAGATGTCAGATTCTAGATGGGGTACCCCACACACCATGCCTCAAACACCCGGAAAGAGTGCTATGGTTCCATCTCCGGAACTAGGGCTTTGCTCAGTGAAGACCATTCCAATTATGCTTAAGGGGGTCAATTCTCATCCGATGACTCCCAAGAATGCATGGCTATCGTGAAGACATCCACAACAGACATTTGCACATGTAAGAGCTGATGGAACCCAACTACGCTTGCATATTTGGGTTCTCTGCCCCCGGAGCAAATCCTCAAATTGTCCTTGAATGGCCACGATGTTCCTAAACAAAATTCCCGTAGCACCAAAACCATGACTCCGATTGTGAATCCGTCGATTTCGATGGATTCAGGACACAGATTTCTAGTTGGGGGAGCCCCCACACCATGCCTCCAATGCCCAGAAACGGTGTTATTTTTCCATCTCTGAAACTAGGGTTTTCTCTATGAAGGCCATTTCAATTTTCCTCAAGGGGGTCAATTGTCATCTGAAGCCTCCCGGGTGTGCGTGGCCATTTTTAACACATACACCATGGTCCTGTGTAGGTGTGTGAGCTATGGGAACCCAAATCCTCTCTCTGGTTTGGGTTATGTGCCCCCGAAGCAAATCCTCAAAGTGTCCTTGAATGGCCACGGGGTGCCTTACTAAAATTCCCATAGCACCAAAAATGTGACTCCGATCGTGAAGACATCAATTCTGATGGATTCGAGATGTCAGGTTCTAGTTGGGGGACCCCCCACACTGTGCCTCAAATTCCCGGAAACAGTGCTATTGTGCCATCTATGGAACTAGGTTTTTGCTTAGTGAATGCCATTCCAATTTTGCTCAAGGGGGTCAATTCTCATCCGAAAGCTCCCAGGCATGTGTGGCCATCATGAACACGTCCACAATGTCCATGTGCACATGTGGGAGCTTAAATAATCCAAGTCCGCTCGTTGGTTTTGGTTTTGTGCCCCCGGAGCAAATCCTCAAAGTGTCCTTGAATGGCCACAAGGTGCCTGACCAAAATTCCCGTAGCACCAAAATCGTGAATCTGATCATGAAGCCGTCGATTCCAGTGGATTTGGGACATCGGGTTCTTGCTGGGGGACCCTCCATGATATGCCTCAAATGCCCAAAAATGGTGTTATTGTGCCATCTCTGGAACTAGGGTTTTTCTCAGTGAAGGCCATTCCAATTTTGCTCAAGGGGGTAAATTCTCATTAGAAGGATCCCAGGTGTGTGTGGCCATCATGAACATGTCCAAAATGGCCATGTGCACTTGTGGGAGCTGACAAAACCCAACTTCGCTCTTCGGTTTGGGTTCCGTGCCCCTGGAGAAAATACTCAAAGTGTCCCTAAATGGCCATGGGGTGCTTGACCAAAATGCCTGTAGCACCAAAATCGTGACTCTAATCGTGAATCCATCGATTCAAATGGATTCAAGATGTCATGTTCTAGTTGGGGGACCCCCCACACTATGCCTCAAATCCCCAGAAATAGTGTTATTGTGCCATCTCCTGAACTAGGGTTTTGCTTAGTGAAGGCCAGTCCAGTTTTGCTCAATAAGTTCAATTCTCATCCGAAGGATCCCGGGAGTGCGTGGCCATTGTGAACATGTCCACAATGGACATTTGCACGTGTAGGAGCTGAAATAACCCAACTCCGCTTGTCGGTTTGGGTTCCGTGCCCCCGGAGCAAATCCTCAAAGTGTCCCTAAATGGCCATGGGGTGCCTGACCAAAATTACCATAGCACCAAAACCATCACTCTGATCGCAAAGATGTTGATTCCGATGGATTATACACGTTGGGTTCTACCTGGGGGACCCCCCACATCGTGCCTCCAACACCCGAAAATGGTGCTATTGTGCCATCTCCGGAACTAGGTTTTTGCTCAGTGAAGGCCATGCCATTCTTGCAAAAGGGGGTCAATAAGCTAGATTAGGTTCTATAGGGCCAGATTAGGTCTCCAGGGCTAGGTTAAGCCTCTAGGGCTAGATAAGTGTTATATATTAGGTCTCTAGGTTTGTAGGTCCACATTAGGCTTTCCAGTGCTAGATTTGTTTTTGTCTAGTTTCTAGGGCTAGATCAGGGTCGATAAGCTATATTAGGTTCTATAGGGATAGATTAGCTCTCCGAGGCTAGGTTACATCTCTAGGGCTAGATAAGCATTCTAGATTAGGTCTCCAAGGTTGTAGGTCCACATAAGGCTTTCTGGGGCTACATTTTTTTTTGTCTAGTTTCTAGGGGTAGATCAGGGTCTTTAAGATATATTAGGTTCTATTTCTTAGAAGGAACATGTAGATTTAGCTTCCAACCCATATAGTGTTATTCTGAGATATTTCAATTTGCTACTATTTCCTCTTGTGATCAAGGTGAATGTCAACATTATTGATCTAGTGGCTTAGGATCGTGTACGTGTGATTGTACTGCCTAATATATTTATATCATTTGTTTCTTCCATCCGTGAGACTTCCAATTATATAGCGGAGGAGAGGTGTGATGATGAGATTGAATTCATCCATGCATGTTCTACTTATTCATTAGAGAGGTGTGATGCCTTAATTGAGGACGTTGTTGAGGGTGATTCAAGAGTCGTAGATAATGTGAGTATTCCAAAGTATAGAGCCATCGATTATCCTGCGAATGGTATGAGATCAATTGTATAAACCATTGAAGAATTAGGTTTTTATTCTTGTGTACAAATCATCACGAACAATGCACCTGTTTGCAAGGCTACTATCCATGGGGGCTTCACTAAATAAACCGCTATCATAGCATGTTTGTTCGTGGCATATGAAACAATACCCCTAATTTCACTAAATATTGGAAAATACCTTCGAAAATCATTTTTTTTTTACCCCCTCGCAATATGCCTTCCCAATTAAAAAACCCCCCTATTTTCACTAGATATTGTATGTATCAATTTTTTCATTAACATTTTTTATAGCCCTTTATATTTCTACCTAGTATATTGATATGATACCTTGCATGATTGTGGAAGTTAAATATCCACAGGTATGTTCATTTTGGACACCGTTCATTTCTAATTTGTTCATTGTTTGAATTTATCACAAGATTCATGATTCATCTAGGTGTCTTTGACTCATTTGATTGCTTAGTGTTGTAGAGTCATTTATACATGCTTTTATTGCTCTTACAGGTTTTTTGGACGCCTTGCATTGTCCATTCCTTGAATTTAGAATTGAAATCCATTGCTTTAGATGTGACATGGATTGGAAACCTTATTGAGAATGAACTCCATATCCGTAACTTTGTACAAAAACACACAAATGCCCTCCCCATCTACAAAGAGTACACATAGCTTTCATTTATGAAGATTGTAGATACTCGATTTGCTTCCAAATTAATCATGCTCATGAGGTCCATTGTCATGGAGAATGAGTGTCTCGAGTATGGGATGTCAAAAGAGAACTTATGGTCCATCATTCACGATATTCTTATCTCCATGTGGGATAAGAATTACACACCTTTGCATTGCTTGGCCAACTCATTGAACCTCAAGTTCTATACTCAGTATTGGCTCACTGGTGTACCGGGGCCCTGAAACAGATTCCCTCCTCACATGGATGGAGAGATTGCACATGGGAGGAAGATAGAACTTAGACGGATATTTCATGATAGAGACTTACTTTATGAGGTGGAGGAGGGATTTGTAGATTTTTCCACTTCCAGTGGGAGATTTGGAGGCTATGATGATGGTGATCATATGGAGGGGTCATCCTCCACACTAGTAGATACAGATTGTCATATGGGAAGAGAGTAGGAGGAGGCGGAGGATGATGATCAGGGAAGTGATTAGTTTGTTGATTCAGGCATGGAGGAGGACTATTGACACATGAGATCCTTCCATCTTGATACACCCCTTTTTGAATTTACTATTAGTCTATTCCACATTTTCCAATGCCTAGTGGCATTCCGACATCTATTTAATACATTTTGATTTTGATGACTTAATGAGAAATATGGTTCCGACATCTTGAGCTATTTCCCAATGCCTATGAAATTTCAATGCATCTATATGTTTCATTGTGATTTCTGAATGACAAATGTGTATTGATTCTAATTTCTATTGAATATTTGTAAATGTTCTAATATAAGATGAGTTTTCAATCTTGTTTATGCATGTGAATTTAAATCCTAAAGGGATGGAAACTTGAATTGGAGTGATTGGTGTAAAACATATAATGGTGTAAAACATCAATGTGTTGTAATAGTAACTTAAACATAACTCAAACATCAAATAAACATAAACGATATAAGATAACGATATCAAATAACATTAGACATGGATGAATAACATTATACATGAATGAATAAACAATCACATGACTATACTATTTACCTCAATCAATTAGGCCTTCTGGATCCTCTCTATTTTTTATTGTCTCAAACAACCTCTCATGCTCTACATGACGTAGTAAGTAGCGTACCTTGTTTGATGACTTCGTTGACATTGTTTGTAGTTGGATGTTTGTACCAACGATCAAGTGCATAAAGTGATACACCCGTGAACCTGGTCTATAATGCATGTATGTGTAGCCATTGCTCTTTGGTCCCTTTCCATTTACTGTAAGATATTCTCCTTGAAAAACCATCGAGCCAGTCGGAAAGGTAATGCCTTCATTGTCGTTTAATGATGCGAGGAGGGTTTGCTTCCCCTGTATGCATCATGCCAAACAATAATTCGTTCCAATTGCACTTTCTGTTGGGGCAACAACTCCATAGATGTGTCCCGCAAAAATGCATTTTATGATCATATTCCAACAAGTAGTGGTTTCATAACTTGGATAATTAAAAAAACAAGGAGGGAACCGGGATATGAATGCATACATGTTTACCTATATGTACAAGATCATATATATGATCATATTCATTTGAAATAGAATACTAGCCTTACTCTAACTGGATTGTTTCAAAAAATGCATGTGGGTACACTGCAACTAATACACGATCCCATTAATCATCCCAATCCATTGATTCACACTCATCCCACTCACAAATGATACAAGGCCCACAAAAGCAAGCAAGTTTTCGTGTCCATATTTCAAATAAGAGGTTGTTTGAACTTAGAACCGAATGAAATCCATGAGTGCCTTGTACAGTACTACAACTATAAGAACATGATCGATCTATATCAACCACATGCCATAAATTTCTGACATCATGTCCTCTACTTGTTGGTCTGTGTTGCTCCGTGGTTCAATCTGACATTTTTGCAGAGCAACATTGAACTATGGATTATGCATCCTGAATATGAGATTTTGTCATGCACCTCATCTCCTCCCTTCGTAGGGAAGTTTTGAGACATTCTACAGCCCCATCATGCTCTCCCTTTCCATGCCCGGTCTCAAAATAGTTCCATATATGAAGCACATCATAAGCCTTGTGCAAAATACTCAACCATTGGAATACAAGTGCATTTTTGAACTGGCCTACACAACCATTTGACCATATCCAATGATGATCCATCTGTATACCTCTCTCATTTAGCTGATCATAGAAAATTCTAAAGTAATGCTGCACATAATGCAGGTCATGGCACCTGTCGTCACTAATGTAGAAGTTGGTCTCTTTCAATATTATCCTCATGTCATTGTTGTTATCTGGCGCATGCCTATACGTGATATGGACCATTATGCTAACTTGGTCTGAATGGTATTATTGACTTTGAATCTCATGCTGTGGTTGCAGGGTGTAGTTTTCAGCAAAGTCCACAACCGATAATATTGTGCCATTGGGAAAGGTGGCCCTGCACTGTCTGTACTTTTCATCCTTCCATCGTGCTACATGGACATGTTGTATATACTACTCAGTCTTTTGGTAGAATTCCTTCATGAAATCACAAATTTGTACCTGGTGCCACAAAAGCAAGGGCACTAATACAACATGACATTTGCAATCTGAATATATACGTATAAATTCAACATGTACAACATGAAAGTATGCAAACTTCGATTACCTGTGACTTCACCAATGCAATTTTTTTACTTTCTTCACACTATCTACTTGATATGTTATGTACTAGAAGTTCTGCATTTCTACTGACATCCTCCGAAATTTGTGCTCCTCGATTTCATGGATGCAACGACTCAATAATGCAAATCCACTGCACCCGGAACATGTCCCATATAAACATGATATTTTATAATATTTTTTTCCTTTAGGTCTTGGACACATTGTGCTATTTATAAATTCTCTGGATGCATTAGGTGGTTGTAATGATGGGAAGTCCTGCACAATGTTATTATGCAAATAAAAAAAAATGTCTATATGTATCATAATAGTACTCAAATTCTACATGGTATCTACAGTAGCATGTATTGCGATCAATGCAAATTCTAACATACCAAGGTTTTCATTTTTCAAGGGACCTTTGGCCCAATTTCAATTGTGTGTGCTCATTCTTGAACCTCTCATAGAGTTCTGTTTGTGTTGTGTCAAGGAAGTGCTTGACATGGAGTTCACCTTCTCTCAACTTTAACACATCTCTTTGATTTGATGACGATCTAGTGTTATCATGCCAAAACTTTTGTACTAGTTCTTTAACAGCATCAATAAGCTTCATGTCTGAATGAGGTAACCTACCAACAAAGGCCTGACAATATTTTTGGCATGAGGTATCAAGTTTTTATCTAATAGAAGAATACTTTTGAAGAGTCTTTCTATCTACTTTAAATATTTTACATGTGTGTGACAATAGGTGACATTGCCTTGTGGATTTGTCTACAATCGATTCTGACAGTACATGATGGGCCGCATTAAAATATTTTGTATGAGAAGTTTTTCCAATCAAATTAAATGCAGACTGTAGATTTATAATAACATGATTGTTGGACTCTGAACTTCTAACTACCTTTATGCCTAAAATTCTCCTAACATGAGCTAGACAATGTGATTTTAACAAAGCCAGAAACAATTAACATTATGCTGCATCGGTTTTAGATTCAAAAAAAATTGTGATGATCCTATTACAATGGAAATCAATAGTGTGTTTGGGAAAATTACCTTCAAGTCCTAAAAAGGGAATTTTATCCATATGAATACATATGGGAGTTCTTTTTCATCCGCTTGATAGTCAAGGGAAGGGAGTCGGAAAGGAAGTACAAGTCTCATCACTGGTTTGTTGTGGCCCTTCATTCACAATTTGGTCCTTAAAGGGAGTGTGCTCGACATGTGTGTTCTCTTCTTGGGGAGGTTTTCAATTAACAACTTCTTCAACATCCATCCCTTAATACTCGGCATCAACCAATATTTGATTGACTTCAACCACCTCACCATTGCTTGTTGATGGATCTAGGATTATGATGTCTATGGTTTTCCATGTACAACCTGGCCTTTTCTCTTATCTCATGGGACTTTTCAAGAGGCGACTCCTTCCTTCTAGACTTTCTTTTATTATTACACCTGTTGCCCATCTTCAATACTTTTTTTAACAAAACAAAAATATCACCCCTGCAAGAATAAATAAAAAATAAGATATTATTTTTCAATTATGAAATGAGGAAACTCGACATGCATGATTATTAAAACTCGATGTAGCAATTGATTATGTACAACAAAATCTAGTGAGAATGTTTCCTTATAATCTAAAAAGCTATTGATATTCCCTGTATATAAAGACAACATCTACTCTAGGACCTCAGTTTGAGATGTTTTCTTGTCATCTTGAAACAATGTTCAATGAGCCTATTTTTGGTAGATTGGCACTTAGCACATGGTTTTTTGACAATAGTTTGTGTTAGTAGATGGTATTGGATGGTGGTATGGGATGTTAGTAGGAGCACATTTTCTACAAAAGGAGAAGCTCCTACTCACTTCATTTTCATGTTTTGGATGAGGGAAAATCGCCCCTAAAGATTAAGAATTTGATTCTTTTGGTGTTTGTGTGAGTTGTTGTAGTGAAATCATGAGGAATTCAACAAATGTTTGTGTATTGGATGGATTTATGTGATTATGAAAGGTTATTGGTGGTGATGCAAGTCAGTTTTTTGTATTATCTTTATGAAAGGTTGATAGCATTGCTTGGTACATGTTGTATTTTTTTGTGGTAAGATTTTTTTATTGTCTATGTTGAAGATTAAGAAGACTAAAATACATTTATCATACAATTCATGATGGAAAACTAAAATACATACAATTAGAACAAAGTGAATGAAGACTAAAATACATTTCATAAGGAAAAATTGTCACCATACCTCAAGGATTTCTCTTTGCTTGAAATGTAAAATGCTCTTTTGATGTATCCACTATATGTAAGAAGAGTTCAAGTGTGTCCAAGCAGCATGATAATTCAATCCAAAGAGCCAAACAGAGTCAAACTGTTGTGTATTCAATCCAAAGAGCCAAACAGAGTCAAACTGTTGTGTATTCAATCCAAAGTGCCAAATAGAATCCAACTGTTGTGTATTCAATCCAAAGAGTCAAATAAAGTCCAACTGGTGTGTATTCAATCCAAAGAGCCAAATAGAGTCCAATTGATGTGTATTCAATCCAAATTGTCAAAGAAACACCAAAATGTGTGTGAATTCAATCCAAAATGCAAGTGATTGTCGAACTATGCATGAAACGAGAGAAAAATATGTGATACATGAGAAAAAAAATGCGGGAGAAGAGAGTGGGTTATTTGCAAAATTTTATGTTTAGCAAAGGTGTGCATGCGCTAGGAGCACTCATAGGTTAGCAGCACATGCGCGCCTCGGCTGAATGTTGTTTTTTTTGGTGGGTAGCATTTAGTTCATTTATTTCCCAATAAATATATATATGTCGATTTATTCCTAGAGCCCCTCCCCCATAAAGGCCTTTAGACTATCTTCTAACCCATAATCCCTAAGTGCATAAGTGCTTCTAGGTGTTTAGGGGTTAGGGTTATAAGGATTGTAGGTTAAGAGTTAAAAGTTATAGGGATTGTAGGTAAGTTATGGGGTTAAAGGTTATATAAAAATAAAAATATACCAATATTAAAATGTAAATTATGATTGGTTAAAATTATACAAGCTATGCAAAATTGAATGTACAAATTATCATGGAGATTGAACACATAAAGAAACCAAGATAACTTGAAATACATATTCAAAAGTTGATTTTCTATCAACCACACAACCTGACCAATATGAATCTTTATACCCAGATATCTTAGTGTGTGAAATTCAAGTGTCCCTTTCACATAATTGAACACAGTCTTTGTTTCATTCCAATAGTCTATCTTCAACATTGTCATGAATATGTAAATGAAGCTCATATCATAGCTCAAATTAGGCGTAGTGGATATAAGATACATCAAGATCCCCACTAAATACCCATAGACTAACTCGTTAACTCCATTAGATTTAGTATTGATTGAAAGCTTCAACCCTGTAGACTAACTCATTAACTACCTTAGATTTAGAATTTTGCAATCTATCTTTTTAAACATGTCAAGGAAAGTCCTAGCATATTTTGTTTGTAAGACAAAAATGTTACCATCTTCCAAACTTCTACACCTAGACAATAATGTAGAAGGCCTATATCAATCATATCAAAAAATGTACTCATGTTAGATTTGATCTATTCAATAGCACTTGCCTCACTACTTGTAATACTAATGTCATCTACATATATGACTAGTAGACTGGTGTCATTACCAATTCTTTTGATGTACATATTGGAATCTAAAGGGCTCTGCTAGAACCCCTATTCATCCAATTACTTGTTAATTCTAATGTACCATGCCTTGGGTGCCTTCTTTAGGCCATATATAACCTTATTTAGTGTGCAAACAAGATGCTCCTACCTTGGAACTTGAAAAAATTGTGGGTGATATGTGTACATTTGTTCCTCCAAATCTACATTTAGGAAGGCATTTTACATATCCATTTGATCTACATTCCAACTAAATTGTTCTACCATGGATATAATTAATCGAATTATGCTCACCTTTTACATAGGATAAAAGGTCTCTTCATATTCGACGCCCTCTCACTTAGAGAACCCTTTTGCAACCAATTGTGTCGTATGCTTGTCAAGTGTGCCATTTGCTTTTTGCTTGACTTTGTACACCCATTTGAAACCAATGGGTCTCTTCCATAGTGAAATCTCTATGAGATTTCAAGTTTGATTTTTCATTAGAATCTCATGTTTCGTTTCCATGGCCTTCCATTCAATTTTCCCTATTCCCTCCTCAAACACCTATGGCTCATTAAATCCCTAAAAAATGGCCATGAAAACAAAATTTACCATGTTTTTTTTGTGTTTTATCTTTCCCCTTAATGATATCCCCTTAATCATTTAACCCACCCGAATATCCGTAATGACTTTTTGAGCCACTAGTATGGCCTCTTCTTGGGTCCCTCCTCATTGAAGTTAGTATTGTCACCATGACTTGTCTTACCTCTACCTGTTTCATACGAATGCTAATTTTCATTGTCTACATCAGAAATTATCGTAGAATTCACATCCTCAAAATATCTCCCCATTTTGGGCGGAGCTTCTTGAATCTTGACACTTGTATCCTTCACCACAACTGGTTTCTTCATGGTAATTTTGAAATATAAAGAAGCTTTGAAAGGTTGAAATTCTTCATCAACTATGAGATATCTATTGAATATCAACTTATTGGTGTTAACATAAACCATCCTATAAGATTTATATATGTCGTTGTACCCTATGATCATCAATTTATCTCTCTTATGGTCTAACTTGGTTCTTTTCTAATCTAGAATCTAGGCATGGAAAATATAACTAAATACCTTAGGATGAATGACTTTAGGATTCCTCCTAGACCATGCTTCCTTTACTGTGTTCTTCTTCACCACCATCATTAGAGATCTATTTAATAGATATGATATTGTAAACAATTCCTCATCCCAAAACCTATTTGGAACATACATGTTCTCCATCTTACACATGGTCATCTATTTAATAGCATGGTTCCACCTCTCAACCACACCATTCTATTATGGAGTGTAGGGTGTAGTGAATTGTATTTTTGTTTGATGCTTATTGAATTATTTGGAACAAAATTCTTTGTTATCATCAGACACAAGTGATAAGGTGACATCCTAACTCTTTTTTCTTGAAACTTTTGAAATTCATTAAACACTTCATCTTTCAATTTCATAAAATACACCCACATTTTCCTATTTTAGTCCTCAACAAAAATAAGGAAATACATGCACATTTTCCTACAATAGTCGTCAATAAAAAGAAAGAAATATTGAACACTAATGTTGGATTCCATGTTCATTGGTCCGCAAATGTTTACATGAACCAATTAAATTACTACGTTTTCTCCCCAGACTTGTCCTTCCTCAAATGGTGCTCTATGCTTCTTTCTCGTCTAACAAGATCCAAAAACACCCTATATTTGTGCTTGGATATCAAGAAGTCCTTCTACCATATTACCTCAAGCCATATGATAAAGGTAGGTTAAGATTAGGTTCCCATATAATCGATGTCAAAGAGTACTTATATTTGATGTACTTGTGCTTATCATTGCATGCTTTGTGACCTATCCAATGTTGAATAATCTAGACAATCCATGATTGTAAACACCAAGAGATATAGTATTGTTGGTCTCCTTGTCAACTAAGTATCATTTATGTTTCCTAAAGTTCACATCTAGATGGGGTTAACACTTTATAGTCTGACTTATCAAGGGTAGAATAATCTACATGCCTAATACATAACAAACATTGAGGAAAATCAAGTTCCCCATGACCCATCCTTAGTGATCATAACCTTCTAATAGTGATATATCACCACTCATAGGCCAAATGTCCTACATGGAGGTCATGTGTGGTATTTCAATGGATTAATGGTTTCCCTTGAGATTCAAAAGTTATATTTTAGGCCTGATTTCAATGTCTCATTCCTTTACATTGGTTTATGGCTCAAGACCTATACATAGTTCTCAATCAAATATGATCATGTGAAGGTGAAGTATCTTCTTGCAATGTCATGTGTGTTTATTGCACCGATAATAGTGAGGTGGTTACAACTTACTATGGGGGAGATGTGTAATGTAACGTAGCGTAACGACATCACCTTATGTACCCAAAATAAAAAGTAATTAAAAAAAGTTATGTCGGCTCATAAAATAAAAAGTAAAAACCAATTAAAAAATTCATATCTGCTCATAAAACAAAAATTTAAAACCAAATAAAAACTCATTAAAAAAATAAGACCTCAAGAAATTGGATGCCTCTCAGTGCTTGATAGATACACGTTTAGGATGGATCTATGCTGGTTCAAGGAAACAATCATATGCTAGTGATACCATGATGGCACAATCATCCTCAATAGGCCAACGATACCCTCAAAATGGTATATGTTCTTGGTGGAGGAAACCTTATTATCCCTATATGGATGTAACATTCCTTTATGTCTCGAGCTTCAAGTCTCCTCCCATGACCACGTCCAAACCCCCAATTCCAAAGACTTGGATACATAGTGACATGGAATCATTGATATCCCTGCAAAGTCATACATGGCGCTTTGAGACATTTTTCATGGCTTTGGATGCCTCAATAATTTCTTTAGGGCCAAATGCATGGTCTTTTTCGCTCAAATGTCATTCCCAAGGCCTTGAGACACATACATATTTCTCCAAACCACCTAATTGCACCAACATCCCTAATCATAAGCCATTGGCACACTCAATAAGCCATATGTGGTTGGTTGAGGAAACCTTCTTAATATTTGATGGCTAGAAGACTTCTTCAAGGACCAAGGTTTTGGTATCCTCCACTAAGCATGTCCAAGGCCCCAAGGCCCCAAGACATAAATATAGAACATCATGAATACCATTGACAAAGTCATGTGTTTTTCTTTGAAGCATTTTTCATGTATCTAGATGCCTCAATGCTTTCTTTAAGGATAAATTCAAAGTATTCTTCCCTAGAGCATCATCCTAAAGGCCCCGAGACATCTACATACTACTTAAAAATACCGAATGGCACTAATATCCTCAATCATAGACTAATGATACCCTCAAGATGTCGTGCGTGGTTGGTGGATGAAATATTCTTATCCTTGGATGGATATAATATTCATTTAGGTCCATAGGATCAACTCTCCTCCCTTGACTATGTCCAAGGTCCTAAGGCCTTAAGACATAGATACATATTTCCACATATATCCCTATGAGGTAAAGCATGGTTCCTAAAGGAATTTCTCATGGATTTGGATGCCTCAATGGTTTAGTTAGGTCCAAATGCATGGTATTCTTCCCTGAAAAATCATTTCCAAGGCCCGAAGACATGTAGATACTAAGTTCAAAACCATATAATGGCACTTCCATCCTCAATCATAGGACAATGATACCTCAAGAGGCCATGTGTAGTTGGTGGAGTTAACCTTCTTAGCCCTAGATGGATATAAGATTCCTTTAAGGCCCAAGTCTTAGGTCTCCTCCCTTGACCATGTCCAATGCCCTAAGTCCCCAAGACTTGGATACATCACACAATGGCTACCCCTGTAAAGTCTTGTTTGGTGTTTTGAGACATTGTCATGGCCTTGGATGTCTAAATGGTTTCTTTATGACCAAAGAAACAATATTATTCCATAAAACATCATTCCAAAAGCCTTGATCAAGAACATACATATTGCTCAAAACCACTTCATGGTATCGACATCCTTAATCATAGGACAATGATACCATTAAGAGGTCATGTGTGGTTAGTGGATGAAATCATCATAGCTATTTCTGGATAGAATATTCCTTTAGGGCCCAAGGTTCAAGTCTCTCTCTGTCTGACTATCTCTCTAAATTGGCTATGGGTTATAGGTTTTAAGGGTTGGGTGTTTGATGATAGAGTTTAGGGTTGATGAGAATTAGAGGTTATAAGGGTTAGGGGTTAATTTGTATTTGACTAACACTTTAGAGGTTAGGATTATGTTGTTAGGATTATAGGGGTTAAGGGATATATATCATTATGTGTTAGTATTTAGAAGATTTAGGGGCTATACTAGTTTAGGATTATAGTGGGCCAAGAGTTATGACGGTTAGTTGTACTAGGGACTAATGGTCAAGGGTTTGGGGATTGAGATATATGGGTCATGGATTTATGGTTACAATGATGAATATTTATATGTACATGAGGATAATGTGAGTTAGTTATTTTTTGTAATAATATATCTCCTAACCCTTGTGGTGAGGGAGAGAAGAGAGGGGTGAGGGACGGAGGAGGGATTGGGTAGAGTGGAAGAGAGGGGGGGGATTGGGTGGATAGGAAGAGAGGGGGGGGTGGGGTTATAGAGAGGGAGGGGGGATTTAGGGAGAGATAGATAAAAATAAAGGTGTAAAAAACAACGCGTGCACACATCTACATGTGCGCGCATAGAAATGGGTGCGAGCCTCTAAGCATGTGTTCATTTGTGCGCACGTGTGTTTGGATTAAAAAAAAAATTGGTTCCCTTGCAGGTTTGGTATTAAATTCAGATTGCCAAACCTTGAGGCTCGGTCTGAGTTATGGCAGGACACACCAATTTCTGTAACTTCATGTTTTTCACGCTTAGTTCCGCATATGCTCCAGTTGTGCACTACTGATCAAGTTGCACACACTTGTCGAGCTCTGTGTGCAGATTCTAACTATATATTTTTTTAATAGATATGTTATTGTTTTGTATTTTTAATTCATTTTCAACTGCACTCACGTCAAATTTGTAAAAAAACATAGGTCATTTACTTGGCCTATAACTTTTGATTGGCTTACATATTTTGGAAATGGAAAAGAACCCACACAAGAGTACAAGAATACCTACAAGCTAAAAAGAAAATTGGTTGATTATGTTCAGACCATGATATGGTGGACCAACACTCCACCATGTCGTTTTAAGGCTTCAATGACTTTCGTAATTTAAAAAATATATAAAATTAACTTTTAAAATTTTGGAAAAATATCCTTGCACAAGATTCGTTTGTTGCCTACGCCTCTACATATTTATTTTCTCATAAATTGAAAATTTACATAACAAACTGGTGGACCAACACAAACATATGCATTATGTTTTAGAGAAAAAATTACATACCAATCTTAAAATAATAATATTTTGGGGTGGTTATACCACTTTTCCATAAATAAAAGTTATATATATTCCGAAAGGTAATCCGTTTTTCTACGTTTCATATTTTTACACCTAATTCTAAAAAAAATTGTAGGTACCTCTAATAATTCATTTTTTGTTTTTCTAGCATGCCATTGCAACTAACGTGTCATAAGTGGGTATCATTACCTTGCACCAGCCCATATATATTATAATTTTTTTTTTTTTTTTAATATATATAGATAGATAGATAGATATTATAAGTAAGAGAATATTGTAATTGCGCCGAGAGGCGCATTCTACATCCCATATTCATTCATTGTGTTATTAAAAAAAATATAAGTCGACTCAAATTTGAATTAAAACATTTAGAACAACACACACACACACACACACATATAACTACACAAAATAGATAATTAAATCATAAACATTTTTTTGTTTGTTAACGAGGTGAATTAGTAACGCGCGTGTTTCGTGCTCGCATGACACGGGGTTGATTCCTGTGGCTTCCACTATAAACCTCGGGCACAGACAGCTGGGGCGTAACCTCTGCGACCTCCTTTGCGATAGACTCGAACCTGCGACTTGCTTAACAGCCTGTACACCTTAACAAATGGATAGTTGCTAGCAGGCCATTATCCCTGCCTCAATTAAAACATAAACATTGCAATACAAACTTGATATAATTAAAGCATCATCAAAGGTGGACACTTGCAAAGTTTTAAAGTCAAGTATCAATAGTTTATTTGTTTCTATTTTACCAAACAATAGTTTACAATTAGTAGATTCCTCATTAAATCTGTTTACAATAGTCTACAATAAAAATCTAGAAGCACTCTGGACATGGACAACACACCATGTTTTACTCAGCCATCATTGAAACTACAACCTAATGATATTGATTTTATCAGTTAAATATTAAAAAGAATAATATTGATTGCAAAAACAATGACAAAAGCATTCGAAAAGGTCTTGCACAATAGAATTAAAATTTATAATTTTGAGACTATATCACAAGCCTAATGTATTAGTTGACTGTGGTAAAAATTCTACATAATTAAAATTTATAATTATGAGACTATATCAAATTCAACACCATGATTACGATAGTTTACAATTAGTTGATAGCTTACAATAGTTTACAATTAGTTTAAAATTGTCCACAACCCTTGGCAAGTCAAATTAAATTTAAATCTATTTATAGTACATTCTTCACTCAGACAACTTCAAATCTAATGCAATATCTTCTTAACATGAATGTGTTAGTCTTTAAGTGGATTCATATATTAAAATCAAATATCTAAATTTGGAGTGTTTTATTTCAATTTTTCATGTTGATACTACTTTTTGTATTTGTTTTTTTTAAAATAATGGCAAAAAAATATTTTTATTGATATTGTTTATTAATTAATTTAATTTTTTAATGTTTTACAAGCCTTAGAGAATCATTAAATAATTTGAATATATGCATAGATATAGAATCTGGAACAAATCATGCCCATCTTTATTATGTTCTTTCTTATTCAATCACAAGAAGTGCTCTATAAAAGCTTCTATTAAAATCGCATTCACAAGAACTCTTTTATAAAGTTATGTTCTTAAAAGAAAGACCATTGTAACAATTACTACTATACCTTCCTATGCAAACATCAAGACTACTATACATATTTAGAAGAACTTTACTATTACTATATCAAAAAGCTTTGAATGCATGAAATTAAAGAAATAAGAAGATTTGTGTACAAGTTTGACACAAAACCATTTTTTGTTTCTAGGTTATGAGATGCCACCTTCTCACTCTATGCACCAATACTCACTGGGTTGATTTATGTAAACTTATCTTAGCCATAAATCTATATTGTTGCATTGATTTCTATGTAACTCTATAAGATATGGCCTATGTAACTACTTAGATAAGTTAATTGATGGAGTTAATATCCTCTTACAATAAATCATTATTAATATGCATTAATTTAAATCAATGATATTTTGTATATTCTTACAATAAATCATTCATAATAGTAGATGGAGTTAATATCCTCTTAATATCCTCTTACAATAAATCATTATTAATATGCATTAATTTAAATCAATGATATTTTGTATATTCCTACAATAAATCATTCATAATAGTATTAAATTAAGTATTCAATTCTTAATTACCTTCACATGGTGGATGGATTTTATTGCTTCCTACTCCCCTCAATCTATCTTAAAAGTGGCTCTACCAAGCCCTGAGAGAGGATCCCCTCTCGGCCTCTTGATAGAGTCACTTTTAAGATGGATCTATGATGGTTGTATTCAAGTTCATTTTTTATGTCTATGTTTCTAATATGCTTATTTATTAATATTTTTTAAATATGTTTTTATGTATTTTATATATTAAAAATATTAATAAAATAATATAATTAATATGAGATTAATAATAATAATAATTTATTTTTAATACTAAAGTAAAGTTAATAATTATATAATTCTTAAAATTTAATAGAAAAATATATATTTAATCATATAATTCTTAAAGTTTAATATATATATATATATATATATATATTATTTCTTTGGATTTAAATCTATAATTTTAAAAAGGAAATACATATTTATTTAACTATTTACAGATTTATATCCAACTCAACTAATTAAGGAAAAAGTAGGATGAGATTGATTATTTTTTTAATAGTAAGAATAGAGGACCTCGGTTCGCAATGATAGATTCTCGAAATTTCAATTTTTTTTTATGAGATAGTGAAGTCTCTATTCTTTCTATGGGTTTGAGATTTATGAATTTAAAAGAGTTTTCTTCATATATTGTTTACCTCTAATTTTTTTATTATTAAAATTCATATTTTACAGATTTATTTCTCTTACCATACATACATACATACATACATACATATATATTATTTTTTTGGATTTAAATCTATACTTTTTAAAAGGAAATACATATTGATTTAACTATTTACAGATTTATATCCGACATAACTAATTAAGGAAAAAGTAAGATGAGATTAATTATATTTTTAATAGTAAGAATAGAAAACCTGCGTTTGCAATGATAGATTCTCGAAATTTCAATTTTTTTTTATGAGATCATCATTAGGAGACAGTGAAGTCTCTACTCTTTCTATGGGTCTGAGATCTATGAATTTAAAAGAGTTTTCCTCATATATTGTTTACCTCTAATTTTTTTATTATTAAAATTCATATTTTACAGATTTATTTCTCTTACCATTTAAAATTACATACGATATTTTAATAACCTTGTACATTTAAATAATTCATTAACGTTTTTGTTTATCAAATTCTTGTACTACCCGTGTTGAAGCTAAAGCGTGGAGATTTTTATTTATGATAATTAAAACCGAATTAGATCGAATGATTCTCTAGGGCCTTACATCTAGTTATGAGTATAATAAAATATATCATTACCGAGTAGCAAATATAAAGATTGGGAAATCAAAATATAAATTTAAATCACCAGTACGGATTCTGTGGGATCTTCTGTATTTTGTTGGCAATCATAAACTTAATTTACTACAACATTAGAGATTCGCTCGTGGTGGGAAGCAAGTTGAGTTTCGGAAGCTCAACCCCATAAATCATTAAAACAAGTTGACAGACTGCCGAAATAAAATATAAGATTTGGGAATCTATATTAAACCTAATCCCTGCGCAAATATTTTCAACGGTTTCCAGTCTACTTGGTATGAAGATCTTTCACAAGAAAAATGATGAAGATGATACCGTAAATGCAAAGATCATTAACAATACTGAACGTCCCTGCTCATATGAAGTAACAGTAGAAGGTATTTGAGGCATGGAGAAGAATAAATCCATTATTATGATTAAATTTATAAGAAGGTAACAGGTAGTAGGTATTTGAGACATAGAGAAAAATAAATGATTATAATTAAACATGAAAAACGAGTAAGAGATAACTTTTTCATAATACTTAACTGGTCACATATAAATGTGCAATACCATACTAGATAGTAAGGATCGTACTGCAAGCTTTACTAACATTGCACCGTATTGCAAGATTTACAACATCGACTCTTAAAAAACTGGCAAACGATGTCCTATAAATACATATAAGTAATGGAGATTTAGTTTCGGGTAATTGATGGTCTTTCAACCTGCGAATTGGATAACGGGGATGGATTCGTCCTTCTTTCAACCACGACGGGAAAACCACCCTCCATGCGGGAAGTCAATCTGTGAACAAGCTTTGGAATTCCGGCTGCTAACTGGACAGGCCGCCGCAGTTTGAACATGGAAATTAGGGTCGCCGCAATGTACTTCATCTGGATAAAAGCCATGTCTTTACCCAGACAGAGGCGCATGCCGCCTTGAAAAACTGCAAATTTGAACGGACTCTGCGGAACGAAATCGCCGTCCTCGTTGAGCCATCTCTCAGGCTTGAATTGCAGGCAATCGGCGCCCCAGATGGTGTCCATCCGACCCATAGCATAGGGGTGGTAAGTCACGCGGGTGCCTTTTCCGACAAAAGTTCCGTCTGGCAGGACGTCGTTATTCAGGGCGTGCTTGGAGTCCACGGGTACCGGCGGATAAAGCCTCATGGATTCGTAGATTGCGGCGTGCATATAATTCATGCTCTGAAGTTCTTCGTAGGAGAATTCAAGCACGAGAGATGACTTAACTTTTCCTGCTTCTTCTGATCTTCTTGCGGCTACGAGATTGGTTATTTCATTGTATATCGCTTGCTCTACACGGGGATGAGAGGACAAGAGCCAGAAGAACCACGTTAATGCCGAGGAAGTGCTGTCTCTGCCCGCCAGGATAAAACTGATTATCATGTCTCGGAGAAATTCGTCTGAACAACAGCCCGCCTCGTCTTCGACACCGACGCCGTCCAGACCGTTGGTGTCAGTGAGCGCCATAAATCTTGAAAGGAGATCCTCGTCAGGCTGATTCTTCTTCGAATTACACGCCATATCACCGGCGCGGCTGATTTCACTTCTTCGACGCCTGATGACTTCCATAGCGAACTCGTGTACCACTCGAATAGATTCAGAGAGTCGCTTCTCCGATCCGATTTTGAGCATCTTCTTGGCCTTCCAGACAAGCTGAATTGGGGCAGAGGATCTCTCAGAGCTCAGCTTCGCTGCCTCGTCAAAGGCCTGAGCCAACTCTGACACCGGAAGAGACGCTTCCAGGCACGCCGGATCGACCCCGAACGCAACCCGGCAAATAGAATCGAATGCAAATCGCTGCAGAATGTCTTGCAAATCCAACACGCTGCCGCTCTCACTGGCACGCTGTACAATCGGAACAAGTCGATCTGTTGCCTCTTCCACAACTTTCACGATAAAATTGCGCAGAGAGCGGGAATTGAAGTGGTGACTGGCAGCCTTCCGCTGCAGTCGCCAGGCATCGCCGTCGGCATTGAAGATCCCCTTGCCCAGCAGATCTTGCAGAATGGTCGTGAAGGGCTCGCCCTTGGGATAATTGTCGAACCGCGTCTTCAGGATGTGCTCAACATTCGCAGGATTAGCAGTAACTACCGTCTTAATTCCTCCAAGACGCTCCACCACAATGGTCTGCGTGGGGGAATTGGCAAGCATTTGTGTATACCATTCTATATGCCTCTTGCCATTCTTCCAGAACGAAAACAGAGAACCCACAACTGGATATCGCTGGGGTCCATAAACCTTAATAACACTCTTTCCACTGCCAAAAAAATCTCGCCTGTATACAGAAAGCGCATAAAAAACTACCGCGACCGCAGCTACCAGGATTTGGACTTGCAGACAGAGTAAAGGCCAACATCCCTCCATTTCTGCTTTTGCGTTGCAAACACAGATTGAAATTGAATCCACACCACACTTATTAATATAATGGACGCATCAACGTGCGGGCCTCGATGCGAAGCAGTCGTGCCCAATAATTCATGTCAGCTTTTCATTTTAATCATTAATTTCACGTGCGTGTTACAGGCAACTTGGCACCCGCATATACAATTCCGTTCTCACTTGTCACCGTCATTTATAATTTCCACCATGAATGCAACCTATGGGCACCGTCATTTCGAATTCCATGAGCACCGTCATTTCGAATGGGAGTGAGCACCGTCAGGAGCTGTATAAACGCTAAATAAAACGCTGCGGGATAAATTTTTGTTAAAATAGTAATTTGGAGTGTTCGTATCGTAATTTTGATAATTAAATTGGATAATTAGTTGAAGACAAACAATCCCATTCACTAAAATTACCAAAATTGAAAAATAACAATTTCGAACAAAAATTTTAACCAGTTTTTCTCCAAAAACCCGTGTGCGTTTTGCTTGTCTTTTATCCTAGGCAGCACCGTCATATCCAATTTCCTCCGATAATGGTAATGGTTTTCAATCAAGCCCAACCGTTGACAATTATATAGATAGATTCATCTATTATGTCACGTGATTCTATTAACAATATCTTCAACGTTGAGGGGTATGGATTTTATAACAATATCTTGAACGTTGAGGGGTATGGATTTTAAGCACGTTGTTGTATTGTTTGATTTATGATCTGCACAAAATGTTCGTCTTGGCAAATTGTCATTAAAAATACGCTTCTATTTTAAGGAAGACGAACTCTTAATCTTTAAGATAATTAATCAAAAGAAGTTTTAAGTTTGCGCAATATTTTACTTCAAAGTCATAATTTTATTTATTAACTCACTTGTAATTTTTATATTTTATTACAATTAAAAACAACTTTCCAAATTTTTTGAATCTATTAAAATATTTAAAATTACAAATTATTTTATGTTGATTGGGTGTGCCTATGCCTTTACCAGATTGATTAGAAAGAATAGATTTATTATTATGGTGGTTAGATGGTTTTCTCAATAACCGTCTTCGTTATTGTATAAATATGCGTGTTTTGTGTGCTTTATCATAAGAATGGTATCAAAACAAAAGGTTAGAAAAACATATCTCACTCGTGGATAAGTGTATGTTGTGAGAGGGAAAGAGACCTGTATGCCATGAGCAGCAAAGAGGAGACATGCATGCCATGAGCAGCCAAGAGACCGTGAATAAGTCTTTTTTTTTTAAGTCGTAAATGCCATCTTTAAAAAGGATTGTTATGTTAACCTTAATTAGGTAAATTAGTTATTGATTTAATCTTGTTTTAAGTCAATGCTAGTAGTTTTTTGGGTTCATGGTTTTGGTAGCGTATGGTATTGTGTCCATAAGATTGTATGTAATCAAGCTTTAAAAAAGGCTTGGAATACTCCATTGTAACAAGGTTCACTTTGTAAGCATTGGCAGATTTTGTTAAGGGAACAAAGATATCTTTGGCGCACAAAGGTTTTCTAGGGAAAATCATGTGTTTTATTGTGTATGCATGATTTATGATTAGCTATTGTTGTTATGGTTATTATTTTTATTTTTTTCTTGCATTAGTGGTTGGTGAGTCACCTATTGTATTTCGACTGTTAAAACTTTGAGAGGGATTAGCGATTACCCCAATTTAAATTTTAAAAAGAGATCTTTAATTAAACTTTTTTAATTTTTTGTAAGTTAGAGTAGATCCTTATATTGCCTTTGTCAAAATATACATAGTTTTACAGGCCCTCCCATGTAAGATTTCCATGAAACTATAATGAGAAAACAACAGCAAAGACTATAATGATAAAACTAAACCAAAAAAAGACAAATATTAACCAAAACGTAGTTAAAGCTTCAAACCAGTCGATCCTTCTTGAGAACCAGGCTCCTTGGCAAAAGCGATGCAGAGACGGTGGGCTATCTATTGTTGGTTGTGGAGAATCTGCTTGAGATACCCAAACCATTTCATCTTGTTGCAGAAGAATTTATGCCTGAGCTTCACCTTTGTCTCCCAAGGTCTTTCCTAGAACCAATTTTTGCAACCAATGATAGTCCAGGGTCCTCTAGTAAAGGGTGGTGCGACCTCTGGTGTTCCTCGGGTATGGAACCAGAGCTTCAAATTCACTTCTTATTTCAGTGTCCGAAAGAAAACCTCAAAAAACCTGGGCATCCTCTTCTGCTTCAACTTGTTCAACAATCATGGTTTTTGAATCCATGATATTTCCAAAACTTATTTTTCGAGGATAACCTCCTCTTATTATTATAAAAATATACTTATTTTATATATTGCTAATCATAACATCAAGATCATTTGTAAAATTGTCACTAAAGTTTCCAAAAGTAATTCAAGACAACAATCTCAATAATTGAAAACTGCAATCTTAAAAAAATTCCTTAACTTTCTAAGGTTTAACAGTTGACCGTTTACAATCTCACAAAAAAAAACAATTTCCCGGGAGTTGTCCAAATCTTTTTGTAACGTCCAAAGGACTTTTGCGACTACATCTATGGCATGGGATCAAATTTTCATTACAAAAGCGCAGAAAATATAAAATTAAATACCCATTATCATACACGTTTGAATATGCTTGATGCGGTTTTTTATTATTATAGTTGTATTGATATCCATACATCTGTTACTTTGACTTTGCAAGAGATTATCCACCTTCTAAATCTTACTGCTGAAACGTGTTCAAACCGGAATGGACATTATAATAATCACATTTTGGATTCAATTTTCAATGAAACTGATATTGCCATATGATTACTGCATTGAAGAATGTGAAAGATACTCCACTTTTTCATGGTGGCGGTATCTTTGGAATAAACTAAAAATATATGTACAGTTAACCACAGTTCTCGTCAACTTATCTGTGAATCTAATTTTATATTAAAAAATATTTTATTATTATAATAAATAAAATCAAGTACCAATTAGAACCTAGTCTCTCCCATATTAAATTAGGATCTTAGTTGTAGCGTATCTTAGTAAGACTAGATTTACGATGAAAGATCGTTTTAGTTAATGACGCTATATTAATATATATTATTTTACACATTAATTAATTTATTTAAATTTTACTCAAAATTATATATGATTTTAGTTAATGATGTTATATTAATATATATTTATTTTATATATTATTTAATTAAATTAAATTTTATTCAAAATTATTTACGTGTTAATATGTTAAGTTTTAATTAAGAAAGAAGTAACAATGTTTTAAGAATAGATAACATCAAAATTGTTATTAAATATATTAAAAAAATTGTGTTGTGATAATGAATAGTTTTATATCAGTTTTATTCTAAATTTATCATAGGTTGATAAGGATCAAATAGTAGTTTTGCAATTATTTTTTTTTAATAAATAAGATTAAATTAAGATATTATAATTAGATAATTAACTATATTCCAAAAAATAAAAAATATCTTTGTTTAGTATTTTTAAAATCATTATCATAAAAAACTTCAAAGTGTTTAAAAAAATTGATTAATTTTATGTAAAAGGTTAAAAACGAAAAATACTTAGTAATTTTTAATTATAATAATTCATGGAAACTAAAATTATATATATAATTTTTTAAAATCAAATAATTTATAATAAATTTGAATAAATAATCATCTTTATTATAACTATCTTTTAACATTATTTTAATTTCTATACAAACAATTCACACTACAATCTTTTAGTTAAATTCTTAACCCTTATCTATCAAACTCCTTCATTAAAATTATAAATTATATATTGACGAAAATAATGATGATCCATACGTTTCCATGAAGCATTATTTCGAAGGGACCACAAAGGATCCTCGATGCCCGTCCACGAAGCATTATTTACAAAGTGACCACAAGAGATCATGCTCTAGAACGTTCCATAGGCTGGCAAGGCATGCGGCTTTTGAAAATAAATGAGACATCTAATTACAGTGTTTTATTAATTATATGAATTTATTATTGAAATGTTTAATTTTAAATGATTTTATGTAGTGATGAATGGCATGCTATAGATATTATTATATTTTTTTTAGCAGAAAAAAATATATTATTGATATTCAATGAGAATTAAATAGTACATAATTGATCAAGTCATAAAAAGATTTATCAAGAAAAACGTAAAACACTTTTTCCAACTCAGATAGATACATATTTCAAAAACTCTTCACCCAATCTATGATGTCAAAAAATAAAGACATGAAAACATAGATCATTTTTCAAAAATTTTCACAGAGCCATCATCATAGAGATGTGAACCCTAGAATTCTTCCAACAAAATAATTCCTTCAACGCCTTCCATTGCTTATTTGATAACTTGTCCGCCAAAGAGTTATGTTGTCGAGAGATATGCTCAAAAGTGAGATTTTTCAACAATTGAATTTATGCCTTGATTCTGTAGCACCAATGAAAGAGAGAACCTTCAGGTTGTAGTCGCCACAGACCCATTTAATAGTAACCCGAGAATCCCAAAAGACTTTGAGTTCAACAATACCAAAAGTATTTGCCACTCTCAGAATACACCAAAGAGCAAGTAGTTCTGCTTTCATGTTAGTGCCTGTTCCACAATTAAGTCTCAGAGTCAAATAATTACATTGATTTAAAAAGATAACTCCACCTACAGCACATAAACCATTTGTAGCAGCACTGTCAAAGAAACAAACAACACCAATAATCTATAAATTAAACGAGCTCACTTTCTGAATCTTTGGGGCTACTTCCTCAGTACAGTGATCTTTAACCAAATTTAGTATCTAAATACAGTTTTTTTGCATATTCAGATTTTTATTTTCAAAAATAGCTTTGTTACGAGTATTCTAGATTATCCATGAAATCAAAGTTGGAATAGTAGGATGAGACCTACAAATTCGGGTGCAATAAAGACAACAGAGGTCAAAATTTTTGAATCCCCATTGCTGATCAAGATTGAAAGAAGACAACGTCATATTCTAGACTTTTCTTGTAAACTCACTCTCAACAAGTAAATGTTTTGTGGATTCAAAGTTAATCTTGCATGACAGGAAAATACGTGGACCATGCAAACCTTTCTTAATAAGGTTGTCCCATGTATTAATACCATCTTGCAGAGCATACTACATAAAGCATTTGATTTTCAGCTGTAACTTCCAATTCCATTAAATCCTTTTATACTGCCAATTCTGCGGAATATGACAGTTGCTTTTTATAATGGCGTTGTAAGCAGATTTACTAGTAACGATGCCGGTAGCTGGATTTGCATTCCAAATTAGACCATCTTTTTCAGGAGTTAGTCTACATCCTTCCGAGTTCAAATTTCTAATATATTGGTTCCACTTAGTAGCTATTGGCCCAATTAATCCCAAATCTTTTGCAGAAAACCAGTATGAATTTAGTTCAGACTTGACTCTCATATTCTTTATATTATTAAGTGTGTAATAGCCATAGCCTTTCAAGTATCCAAGTATATCATCAAAAAGCTTGTATTTTTCCTCCAAGCCTAGAATTGGGTTGATACCAATTAATATCTCTTGACCATTCCCTACACGCCAAATGAGATATTTTGCCATCCAATTGTAAACTTTGATGAAACCATACCAAACAGAAGAAGTTCCCTTTGAAATTCTCTTTGGGTTCCTTATCCAATTTATAATATTTCCTTTTACATACTTTGTCGATAACACTTTTGACGAAAGTGTAGAACCAAATAGAACCCTCCATAAACTCTTGAGTCTTAGAGCACAATTGAAAGTGAATAAATTTTTTATGTCCCATCTACCACTAGTTTTAGTCTTATCTAATCTCTCCCAACTAGCCATAACCAGATTACTTCTTTCCATACTACCAGTCCAAATAAAATTGAAGAGTAATTTCCCTAATGAATTGATAATAGAGCTTGGGACTTGTAAGAGTGAAAACCAATAAACAAGAATCCCTGTCAAAACCGCTTTTAAAAGAGTAAGTCTTCCTCCCACCGAAAGCAACCTGTAGTTCCACTGGTTTATTCTGCTTTCAACCTTTGAGAGTAGCCATGACCATTCCTTGATCTTGTATCCATTAGGATTCAAGTAATAGCCTAAGTATTTAATACCATCCTCGAATTGACAATCTTTATAAGGCATAATTGCAGTTATTTTAGCTAGCTTCGAATCCTCTGATCTGTAGTGAAAGAAGTTAGATTTGGTAGAACTCACCAACATACCTGAGGAATCACAAAACACCTTTATAATTTTCTTATAGATCAACCATTCATCAATAGAATCAGTCCCAATCATTAAGACATCATCTACAAAAAGAAGGTGAGAAAGAAATAAATCAGCTGAGAAATTTATAACCTTAATTTTACCTTCATATTTAGAATTAATTATCAATCTACTAAAACCTTCATTGACTAAGAGAAATAAAAGTGGAGACAAATGGAATCCTTGCCTTATGCCCCTAGTTCTTTTGAAGAAACCATAAGGATCTCCATTTATCAATACTGCAAAGTTTGTAGTGGAAACACAAGCCATGATCCAATTTATAACTAGGGGAGGAAGGCCAATTTGTATGAGGAATAGTCTCAAGAAAACCCATTCAAATCTTCCATATGCTTTCTCCAAATCCATTTTGAGTGAAAAAGCCTTCATCTTTCTCTTCTTTATCGAATGAATGATCTCCTGATAAATACCAATTGCATCTCAAATTTGGCGATCCTAAAGAAAGCCAAATTGTTCATATCATATGTGTCTAGATAGGGATGGCTTCAATCAGGTAGATATAATCGTAGTAATGAATTTATAAGCCAAATTACACAGAGCAATTGGTCTAAAATACGCAAAGGTTTTAGGTTTATTGCATATTGGGATAAGTGTGATGAAAGTAGAGTTTAAGGCCCCTAAAATGAATCCTTTTTTTCTTGAGAATTCCACCATTTTCAAAATATCCTCACCCATGATGTCAAAAAAGTGCAAAAAGAGCTCAGTTGTCCAACCATTGGGCCTCGAGATTTTTTCCTTAGCAAATAATTTCAGAGTTTCTTCAATCTTCATCAAAGTTACATGTTTGTCGAATTCCTCTGCTTCAAGATCATAAAAAAATTTAGGGAACAATATGGCTATCCTCAATTGTGCACCCAGATCACATTGCTCGGTATCTGAGAAGATTTAAAAAAAAAAACTTTTAGTAGAGAATTGCAAATTATTCTGACCATTAATTGTAGTTCCCACTTTGTCAAATAGTTCCCAAACAGAATTGGTGTTTTTCCTTTGTGAAGCATACGAATGAAATATTTTTTGTTTTTGTCCCCCATCCCAATCCAAAGGGATCTTCTTTTAAGTCTCTAGTCCATCTCTTCCTTCTTAAGAATTAGTTCCTTTCTCTACTCAAGATCCTTTAATTTTGAAAAATATCCTTATCCCAAAGTCTGGTCTAAATTCCTTACATGTAGCTTCTGGATCTGTTCCTCTAGATCAATTTACTCTTGAAGATCCTTTAAATTCTGCAATTTTATCCACTTTGTAACTACCTCTTTTAGTTTCTGGAGTTTGTAAACTAATGGATCCATTGGATTCATGTGTTCAACCACTTCAAACCTGAGCAAAAAATTATGAATGTGGGTACATAAGTCATCATTCATTAATCAAGGACAATTAAATTTGAAGGGAAACTTGAAGGGAGTTTTTGTATCATCTAGTTGTAAAAAGATCGGCCAATGGTCAGAAAATTTGGCTACCCAATACCTGTAACGCTAAAATGATTATAGAAAAGACGATTTTACAAGAAATTTATCTAGTCTTTTGTGAATACCCTCCACTCAAAGCCTTGCATTCGTCCAAGTAGGGGAAATAACACATGGATGAACATCCAATTAGTCAAAGCTACGCAAAAACTCTGAGAAATAAAAAACCATATCATCCATTTTAGCAGAAGGTCCCCATATCTCCGATGATGACATAGTATAGTTTAAATCACCTGCAATAATTAAATTTTTGATACTCAGAAGACCAGATAATTTAAGAGAATCCCAGAAGAAACCCCTATCTTTATAAGGTTCATAACAATTCAGAATTGACAGTTCCTTGTTTAAGGTCCCACTTTAACCATCAATTAGGATTCTCCATCTTGTCCTGAAAGATCAAAAATTATAAAAGCAAGGACTCTAGCAAGTTAATAAACCCCCTAACAAAACGACAGAACTAACAACCGACAATTTTTACCCGGGAAAATAGCTTGTAATTTTCTCTAAGGCACACGAATCTTCACACATGGTTTCCTAAAGAAAAATAATCTATGGGCTAGTAGTTTGAAATAATTTGGTTAAGGCCCTAACCCTAGAATCCTTCCCCAAACCCCTGACATTAATAGACAAAATAGTCATTAATCACCCAACAATATGGGCCTTTTTGATCTAAGTGCCCCATTAGAAACAATAAAAGGTAATTTATCATTCTACTATGCAGACTCATCAATTCTTGTAGAAATAGGCTTGTAATTTATAACATCAACATCTGGGGGAGGGTATTTCAGTTTCTTTTTATTTTTTAAGATAGTTACATTCTGAAAATGCAAACTATGAATGGGTTGGAATTCTAGATTCAAGGAGGGGTTTTTTGAATAGACCTTCAGTGGCGTGAAACAATCATTTGAAGGAGTAGGGTTATAGCCACATTCATCCAGTAATTTTTCATTCTGATAAAGAAAAAACCCTACCCTCCTGTGCAATGTAAGTCGACTGAACCCCAATATCGTCCACATTAGGGTCACAGAGTCCCTCCAGAACTGGAATCGAATCCACTACAGGGATTATTTGAGAAATGCATTCCCCAGTTGAATTGAGAGCTAAATTGTTACACACAACCAAAGGATAGGTCGAAACCCCCTCTCGAATATTATCAGAACATGAAATTTCCCCTAGATTTAAAACAACGTCCCTAGTGTAAATATGTTTATCTAAATCTTTTTCCACTGAAATATAAAAATCAAGTTCAACTTTGGTTACATCCTTATAGGGCATAGAAGAATTTGGATAAGACTTACCTGGAACCATGCTCTATGGAGTAGAAATCCTGTAGCCTTAGGCTTGCAATACCCTGGCGACCCCGAATCAGAGACCAAAGTGGTACATTCTTCAGAAGCATCACGAAGTAGATTGGGGAATTTAGCCAAAATATGCCCCATTTGTTTGCAATTATAACAACGGAAAGGGATTTTGAAATAATCTAAGCATTTCCTGAAAGAGCGAGCACCCGAGGTCACTTTCACTTCAGTCGGTAATCCTTTTTCCATCTCGAATTCAACCATAACTCTTGCCAGTCTCCTATCCACAAAAAATAGGATTTTTTATCCAATCTGATAAATTTTCCAACCAAGTATTCCAAACTAATTAGGCTGTTCTCAGTCCAAAGCTCAATAGGTAAGCCCAGAATTAGCATCCACAAGTGTCTTCTAGTCTACTTTTCCTTCAGAGGGTCAAAAGAGATATGCCAACATTTAAGCATGATGGAACCTTCTTTAAAGAGCCAGGTACCTGACAGAATTTCCCCAATTCGCTCAGGATCCGGAAAAATAAAAAGAATCAAATGATTTACCTGTAGGTTAACCCAAGGAGAAAACCAACAATAGGGGCCCAATTTTTGTTCACCCATTCAAGGATTTCTCCATGATTTCCAGAAACAAACTCAATCTGACCCAAGTTCCCTATTCTCCAGCATTTCCACTCTATCCAAATTTGTACTCGAGTGAATGATGTAATGGTCCAAACCCTCCATAGCTTTAACCACCTTCTGTCTGCTACGGTGACGCACCTTCTCCCCACAAAGATTCTTTCCCTTTATAGTGTTCTCACCCACAGGTTTTTGCTCATCGACCCAACTTGACCCAACCAAACACTATTTAATGTGCCTAACTAACGAGGCCCAACCTCTTGAACATGAAAAGGGTTAACTAGATGATACATCCCTGAAGTAAGTGATAACCCACTAAACCTAGAAACTGGTAAAGAATTGGTAGTACAACTGCCACCCATCAAAGGAGCAGAGAGACAACCCACAAGCTGAAAAAGCCCTCCCTTTGAAAAAAGATAGGTGACCACTATAATGACCAATGTAAAACAACCTTTACAATACCCAAAAAGGAAACAATTAGAAAGACTATATAAAAAACAACCACTCCCCAACAAAAAACTGTAGCCAGCAAACCAGAATGATAAACCTCAAGAAAAAACGAAAAATCCCTAGAAGTAAACATGATAAGAGGGGTATCAACATAAAGGTTTTTGTTTCCCACTTTTTTCCCTTGGTTGGTACTGGGCTGATCCATTGAATCAGCTTGACTCCAAGTCCTATTACATACCACCTCCAATCATCCTATCAGATTTTCCATAATTTTTCCAAACCCTAGCTCCCATAAATCATAGCATAATTATTTGTACACTACTTATTAGTAGATATTATTATATTATATGCACATATAGATGAAAAAGTTAACAATTTTCAACAAAAGTATTTAAAATACCTTCCCACTTTCTTTGGAAACTTGTTTGGACAGTTTAAAGTGACCATGCCATGGACTTTATGGTATGCTTTTTTAAAATATTATCTTTTATAAATACAAAAAACTATAAAAGATATTAATTGATTAATTTAATATATGTAAAAAATATTAAATTTAATATTAAAGTGTTTTAAATTTTAAATTAATTATATAAAATTAATATTAAAATATTTAATTTTCAAATTATATTAAATATTCCTGAATGGCATGTGATAGCAATTCTATCCATAGATTAAAAAATTAATAATTTTAAATGAAAGTATTTAAAACATTTCCCACGTTCTTTCGTAATGTATTTGAACAATATGCTTTAAAGTGGTGCTATGGAGTTTATGGCATGCACATTTTAAAGGATTATGTAGTGGTGACATGGTGTTTATGGTATGGATTGTTAAAGGGTTGGCTTCAAGGTATATAATCTTCTACTCATGGATTTATTATAAGTGGATATGGTTAAAGTTTTATTTGTATTTAATTTTTTTTATATAACTAGTCCATTGTATCTAAACATTTGAAAGGTATCTCAAAGTTGATGCCATAACCAAGATTGCATATTTTAAAAGCATGTGAAACATGGGTTTTCATGGTTATAATCTCAAGGTGTAGACGACTAAATTTACTGGAAATTGACGACGATCAATATCCAGCCTGTTGCAGGCCATTTAATGCGGCGGTGGCAGGCCGGTTGGCCATTGGATCTCAACCTGGTTGAGATCCAACAGTCAACCGGCCTACTGCCGCCACATTAAATGGCTTGCAGTAGGATGAATAATGGCTAAATATATTGGCAATTGACGACGATCAATATCCAGCCTGCTGCAGGCCATTTAATGCGGAAGTCAGTTGGCCATTGGATCTCAACCTAGTTGAGATCCAATGGCCAACTGACCTGCTGCCACCGCATTAAATGGCATGCAGCATGCTGAATAAGGCTTGCCGCATTTGACATCCCCTTCATGCAAAATCTAAAGCCCGCTACTCATTTGTTAAAATTTCATCCACAATGAAATAAGTTCTATCCTTGCATCCCTGTTGTTCTAATCCATATCCTTATGCAATATGGTGGGTAAGATTGTAACTATTAAAATCAGTTTGCACTTAAAACTTGTTGTAAAAAATTGTATTAAAAAATTAAGAATGGCAAAGAATATCTGAGAACCTAGAATTTGCGGAGATCAACAAATTCTAGATTCTAGAATAACACCAAAGGTGTTCTTCAACACTTATCAGCGAGATTATGCTCTAATCAGCCAAGTATTGGTGGTGAAAAACGTATATTATATATATATATATATAAAGGTTAAGAATTTTCAAGGAAAGTATTTAAAACATTCACCCACTTTCTTTGGAAACTTATTTCGACAAGATGCTTTAAAGTGGTGCCAAGGAGTTTCTGGCATGAAAACTTTAAAAGATTATGTACTGGTGTCATGGAGTTTATAGCGTGCATTTTTAAAGGGCTATCTTTTATAAATATAAAATATAACAATATTATTATTATTTGATCAAACAAGCAGAGACATGACAAAGCATGGAATATTATGCAACTACTCCTAACGCCAAGGCATATCATCCTCTAGAAAAAATATCATGGATTTATTAATACAAGTAAATCTTATTAAAATTATGTTTGCATTAGATTATCCTCCCATACAAATATTCTCTAATTAGTCAAGTACTAGTGGTGATAAGGATCCAAAGATTCTAGTCTCAAAGAAAAAGAAAACACCTAACTTAGACGTGCAGTACATGTAGAGTTAATTGAGAGAGGTAAATAACATCATTCTACAATATTCGAAGTAGGAATTTATCAAGAGATTAAGTGGTGGGGTGGGTATGTTAGAAAATTCCTCAAATACTTGGTGGGACAAAAATGGGATATACTTATTGGATATATCCCAAAGCTACTTTTTAACTGTACAGGTTTTTTATCACCTTTTGTTTAAGAATAAAGAAATTCAGAAATAATCAAGGTCGAGGGTCCTGATTTCTGCAATGTATCTTTTTTTTATACATCCATGATTGGGTCTTAAATTTTAATTTGTTGAAGGAAAGAATCACAGGGATCCCAATATGCATAAAACTATGAAAAATCCCAATATGCATAAAACTACGAAAAATCCCATTGGAATTTTAGACCTTGAGAATCCTAAGGAAATTGTGTGACACAATTAGAAGGAAAACAAAAATTGCAACAAAACTTTGGAAATCGATAACCAATCGATCTCCATGATCTATGTGGAATTGGAGCTTAATGAGTGACTTCCTAAAGGTATGCTTAGATACGGGGAATTCATTCATTTGAAACATGTAAAATTTATCAAAAACCCTCTCTAATGTGATGTTGAGAAATAGGCCATGTTCATTATGCTTTCCCCAAATGGTAGTATCTTGTAAAATATTAGAGGGACTTGAAGAGGAGTGTCTCTTGGTCCAACCCTACTTCTTGCTTCTGAATGATCATCCCCCTATTTTACCAGATTCAGAGTGAAAATATACCATTTATTTAAGTAAACTTGTGTCTCCATCATCCTCTCCTAAATCTAGTGCCTTGGAACAATTTTCCGAAGCTCTCAACAAATTCAAGGAATCACCTATATGGATGCTTGCCTCTCAAAAATGGTTATACCCACCTTGACATACCCTTGTCTACCAACCCCACTCCCACCACCCACTAATTGACCCCCACTTCATCTTTCCCTCTATCCTTCTTAACCCCTTAATCCTCCCATCCCCCTCCACAACTCCCCCAACATCTTATATCTCTATTGAACGCATTCATGTTGATGAACATGAGGGTGATTTCCATGAAATTTTCATAATGCCACACCATTTTAATACTCTTTTCTTATTAGTGTTTAGCTAATCATGCCATATATATCATTCTAGTTCTAAATCTAAGCCATTACAAAAGACCTTGTCTCTTATCTACATAGGAGGCCTATAAATGATACATTATGAAAATTTTGAAGAGAAAAAGGAATAACATTTCAAACACAACAATGATAAAACACCTAAATACTATTGAATTTCAATAGGTAAGAAAAGAAACTATTATTAGGTTTCTCAGTTGATTGGAATCCCAAAAGGATATTTGAAAATGATAATGTTGTCTATGAACCACAAGATCTTGCAATTTCCCCCAATGTGATATCCCTAAAACATATCATTTGTGTTGATAGGACATTTATTATCTTCATTCAAGAAACCATGATTTCTGAATAAATGTGTACAACCTCACTCATGAGATCCCTACCCAATTGGAATTTTGAATGCGTTGGTGCAATGAGCCTATCACGAGTCATTTCCATTGCTTGACAAGGAACTTGAATCTAGTCAATAGTATAAAACCAAACCACTACATTCTTGTCTCTTTATTTCCACGAGAGACACATGGTCTAATAGACATTCTTAATGTGCAAGGGACCCTCAATGACTAACATACATGGGTGAATCCACGAAGGTGGTTCACGATTTTAAGAGGATGGAAGCCAAAAAAATAGTTTTTCGAACCCTCGATCGAGGTCTTTTCAAGATCGAGATTTTAAAAGCTCGATCGAGGGTTTTAAAAGACCTTGATCGAGGGTTTTTAAATACGTCGATCGAGGGTCTAACCAAGCCCTTGATCGAGCTATTGCTCGATCAATGGCTTGCTTAGACCCTCGAATGAGCAATACCTCAATCGAGGGTTTGAAATAGAAAAAAAAACAAAAATAGGGCTCGCTCGACAGGTCGGCCCTGTTTTTGCAGTTTTCAACAGCGACGGTGATAACAACCGGGAGAAGAGGACCTCGACCGAGATGCTTCTCATGCCACCTCCACGATGTCTTCTCATCCACGAGGTAGGTGGATTTCCACCTATTCTTTCTCTTAAAAAAAATAAATTTTGTTTGTTTCATATAAAATTGAGTTTTGTAAAAAAATGTGCGTTTTTTATAAAATGTGAGTTTTATTTGGGTTTTATGAATTTGTTAGGAAGTAACCATTGAAACCAAAAACTACCATTGAAACCAAAAAACATTTTTTGGGTGTAGAAAAACCATTGAAACAAAAAACTAATTGAAAAAAAAAACAAAACAAAGAACTATTTGAAAACTAAAACAAAAAACCATTCTAAAACAAAAACGAAAAACCATTTGAAATTTGAAATATGTTTAGGGTTTTAAATTTATTTTGCATTTATTTTTTTTAATTATTTTAAATCTTTTTGTTTATATCAACCGATAGCATTTCATTGCATAAATGCTACCGGTTTTATTTTAAAATGTGTTGTGACAAGCAGAAATGCGTCGCATTTTTTTTCAATCCTCTGAGAACGCCAAGAGCATTGAAAAAAATAAGAATCATATATTACATTACTTAACGTATAACTCGAAACCTACCAATATAGCATCATGAAACATTAATATTAATAATATAATATAAAAAATTAAAAAATGAATATTAATAATTTAGAATCATATAATCATATATTATTTATTAATTTATTTTTAAAAAATAATATATTTATTATTTATTAATTTTTACTTAATTTGTGTTTAAAAAATAATATATTTATTATTGTTTGTTAAAATGTACAGTAAATATATCATGATTTACTAATTAAATCTTTAATAAAATATTTTAAAATTATGTAAATGAAAAAAAATATTATATCTATATCAAATTATATTATTTATTATTTTTTAAATAATTTAATTTAAAATTATGTATTTAAATAATGTAGTACCTTATTTTAAATAATTTATTTTAAAATTATGTATTGAAAGAATGTAGTACCTTATTTTAAATTTTTAATAAAAAATAAAAATTTAAATAACACAAGGTGATTTGTATATAATTAATACTAACATGTGATTAGGATGAATTTATATGAATTTAAAATTAAAAATTAAAATTAAATTAAATATAAATCTTACTATACCTACCTTTATACTCATTTTGAATATTGAAACTTAGTTTGAATTTCCATGTTCATAACATGTTCTTCCTTTAGTGGCATGTTGCAGTGGTACTTCTTAGAATTGGTATACTTCAAATGGCCAATTTGCTCCGTCTTACCACTAGTTCTTAACTAGTATGAAGTTATGCTGGAATCATTAGTTAGGGGAGAGCATATTTTTGCTAGTAAATAAAGAAGAATTATGTTTGAGTAACAATTTTTTCCTAATTATATTAAAAATAATACAATATCAAACACACCAAGAACATGTTTTATTAGGAGAAAGTGTGAGAGGTGAATGTTGTGTTGGAAGAATTTTTTTTATTTTTTATTTTTTATTTTATTTTATTTTTTTATAACTAGGGGAATCAGCAACTGGAGATTGGGCTAGTTCTCACGTGACACGGGGTCCAGGGATCCAATCCCGCTACCACTATACCCCTAGGTGCCCCACAACCACCCGCAAGCATGGGACACGGGTAAGCCCGGGTGTGATTTGAACTCGTGACCTCTGTTTACAACATGTGACTTCATATCAAGCAAAACGCCAATGAGCCACACCCGAGTGGGCATTGTGTTGGAAGATTTAAGACTTATGTATTTATGTAAATGGATAGTCATCATAAACGGAAAACTCTAGCCACCAATTCTTGTTAGCTAGGAATCTTTTCCAACCAAATATGGTCACTCCACCAAAGATCCACAACTAACAAGCATACATGCCAACAAGTACTCTTTTGCGAGAGAAAACTATACAAGAGAAAACAAGATAGTCTCCCCTGTTAGGAACCTATGTCAACCCTTCTCTTTACTATGTTAGTATATTGTTGTTGGACGCATATGCTTTGTAAGTCGTCTCGTAGTATTTGTTGATCCGTAGTTTATATTAGCCCATAGTATTGACCCATAGTATTGGACGCATATGCTTTGTAAGTTGTCCTGTAGTATTATATGTCCCATGGTTTTGACTCATAGTATTGGGCATAGACTTAGTATATAAGTGTGTGTTGAGGTCATTGAAGGCACCATGAAGTTAATTGTATTGAGCTTGCTCAAAGGAGGTTGCCCCCTCGAAGTGGCCCGTGATCAATATAAAAGTGATTCTGTTCTGTTATTTCTGATATCTTGTGTATTTGCATTAATTAATTATTGCAGGTTCATCACATCTGGTATCAGAGCACTTTCCTTGGCACAAGTGGGAATTTTTTTTTCTTTTTTTGGGAGGCGACTTTCAGATCAATTTATGAAACTTTCTGCACAAAATAAAAAGAAACCAATTGCATATCTGAATTCCTCTTTCAAAAATATGCAGTTTCAAAAAAAAAATCATCTCATTTGGAGTTCTAAAAGTGGAGATATCGCGTATTTAAAATCAACAATTTTTCAGAATTTCGGTGACGGCCGCGGAAATTGTGGCGAGAAAATATTTTGACCGAGTGCCCAGATTTCTATTCCGCTTTCATGGCTAGAAGCAGAGTGGTTGTTCCAGTTCCGGAAACATGCTATAATAGCGATTCTGAGCAATATAGATCCAGTTTTTGAACATTGGGTGGAATTTCTGCCCAATTTTTTTTCTGTTGCGGGTTCGAATTTGGGAATAATCCCTATCCGCTTAACTGTGGGAAGTACTTGGGCATAAGCCCTAAAACTCATTGTGAGGAGTACCACAGGAACCCCAAAGTAGCTGGCCCATTGAGAGGACCTGCCAGCGAAAAGGGCAACGACCCCTACCTGATTGACTAGTTCCCACCTGTGAGGTAAACCAAGAGCTGTCGTTTGTGGCAAAGCGGTTATCAGTTTTATCTGAGCCGTGGAGTGAGGGGTACTGCCCCAATACGCAAGTCGTTAGATAGCATTGGTGGCCGAGTGAAAACCCTGAACTGTTAGGAAGCCGCACATACCTGGGGTCCATATCTACTTTCAGCTGAACTATTGTCGATCACTGCTGCGCCGTTTCAGATCCATTTTGCAAGCCGTTCCAGATCCAGCCGTTCGGCGTTGTTCCATATTTCTTCTGAGTCATAGCCGCTCCAGTCTGTAAAAAAAAAAAAAAAAAAAAAAACTGGTTATGGTTGTCACCTGTGCAGGAGAACACACCATGGAGGAAGCACTGGCAGCCATCCAAACCAAACTCCAAGATCTGGATGAAAAATTTCTCAGCCTCCATCTGCAGCATTCAGCCATGAACAATATCAGACAACCAGAATCTTTTGCAGCCACCGGGTTCTCTGCTTCTAGCAATTTTCGTGGGCCAAAGCTTGATTTTCCTCGCTTCAATGGTACTGATCCGACTGGATGGATATACCGAGCAGAACAATATTTCAGTCTGCATAATACTTTTGATGTTCAGAAAGTTCCACTTGCATCCTTTCATTTGGAACAGGAAGCCCTTCAATGGTACCGTTGGTACATCAAAGCTCATCCCGAGCCAAACTGGACAGATTTTTGCCAACTCATTTTGCCACGATTTGGTCCTAGTGCTTTTGACGACTTCATAGGAGCACTCACTAAACTTCACCAAACTGGCACAGTGAGAGAGTATCAGATGGAATTTGAGAAACTAGCCAATCACACAGAAGGATTGTCTGATGAATTTTACAGGAGTTGTTTTATCAATGGTCTCAAGGATGAAATCCGCTCAGAGGTCAAAATGTTTTGTCCCAACACAATGATGGAAGTCCTAGGGTTGGCTAAGTTGGCCAAGGACAAGATCGCAGCTCAACAACGCTCCAAACCCACCTTTGTTCCCTTCAGAAATATGGGTTCCCAATGACCTACCATCACGCCTGCTCCTCAACCAACGCCTATCAAGCATTTGTCTGAAATAGAAATGCAGGCACGCCGAGAAAAAGGGCTTTGCTATAATTGTGATGAGAAATTCACTCGAGGACATAGATGTGTTCAACAAAAGCTCTATCTATTGGATGTGGATTCTCCACCTGCCTTAGAACTTGGTGAAGAAGCTACAGATACAGTAGATGATCCGGTCGACATGCAACACCCTCCTGTTGACACCCCATCTCAGGACGACCCACCCGAGATCTCTCTCCATGCTGTAACCAGCGTCACCACCCCATAAACAATGCGGGTTAGGGGATACTTCAAGAAGCTCCCTCTTACCATACTCATTGATTCTGATAGCACTCATAACTTTATTGACCCAAGAATTGCCAAAGAGGCTGATTGTTTTGTCCATCCTTGCTCCAACTTTGAAGTCATGGTTGCCAATGGGGGCACCTTACCTTGCAAGGGGAAGTGTCACAATGTTTGTATCTCTATGGAAGATTATAACCTACGCTCTGACATGTTTTCTTTTCCCTTAGGCGGATGTGATGTGGTTTTGGGTGTTCAATGGTTACGCACACTTGGCCCCATCTTATGGGATTTTGCTGAACTTTGGATGCAGTTTAAAGTCAATGGGGCACAACACAAATTTAGGGGCTTACAACCAGGGTCTCTCTGCATCATCAGTTCACATCGCCTAGAAAAAATCCTTAAGAAGAATTCACATGGTGTCATCGCTCAGCTTAATTCCATTCAGATGCACCCATCAATAGTCTCCACTACTCCCTGGGGTAGATATGCAGGTATATTTGTTGAACCAATGAGCTTTCTTCCTTCAAGAGACCTTTCCAGTAAGAATGTAGCCACATCTACCTCTCAGTAGGAAATAATGGCTATTTAGCATGCAGTACAGAAGTGGCAGCCATACCTATTAGGAAATTATTTTTGCATCAAGACTGATCTCCCGAGTCTGAAAAATTTTCTGGAACAATCGGTCTCCTCCCCAACACACCTGCAATGGGTTATCCAACTCATGGGTTATCCCTATGTGATTACTTACAAGAAGGGTAAGGACAATATGGTGGAAGATGCTCCTTCTCGCAGAATTGATGACCCAGTTTCTCTTACAGCTCTTTCTCTGCTTGTTCCAAATTGGTTGCAATATGTTCAACATGGCTATCTCTTCTATGAACTCCATGCTTCTTCATTAACAGGGCACTCTGGGTTCTGCAAAATGTATGACCAGGAACAATGTAACTTCTTTTGGTCGGGACTAAAAATGACAATTCAACAGATGGTGGCTAACGATGATACTTTCCAAGTCAACAAGGGGGAACCGACACTCCTTTCGGGATTGATCAAACCCTTGCCCATCCCTACACAGCTTTGGCCAACTATTTCTATGGATATCCTAGCAGCACTCTGGTGGTACAATACCACATCTCAAAGGACACAATATGAAGCAGTCTATGGACAAACACCACCAGTTCTTCTTCCATACACCCTTAGCAGCTCCCCAGTTCAGGAAATTGACTCGGTTCTTCGAAACCGCGATCAGATTCTTCTCATTCTGCAGGACAATCTTCACATGGCCAGAATTCGCCGGAAACAACAAGCCGATCAGCACCGTTCTGAGCGCATTTTCCACGTAGCTGACAGGGTTCTTCTTCATCTACAGCATTCCAAGCAATCCTCCTTGACACTCCAAAGGCGTCAGTGGCCCGAAATGCAAACCGAGGATGCTACCGGGGAACCACTCCTTCAGATTCTGCAGCAATTTCTCCAACCAAAGCTTTGAGGGCAAAGCTTTTTCTAAGGGAGAGGGGATGTTAGGAACCTATGTCAACCCTTCTCTTTACTATGTTAGTATATTGTTGTTGGACGCATATGCTTTGTAAGTCGTCCCGTAGTATTTGTTGATCCGTAGTTTATATTAGCCCATAGTATTGACCCATAGTATTGGACACATATGCTTTGTAAGTCGTCCTGTAGTATTATATGTCCCATGGTTTTGACTCATAGTATTGGGCATAGACTTAGTATATAAGTGTGTGTTGAGGTCACTGAAGGCACCGTGAAGTTAATTGTATTGAGCTTGCTCAAAGGAGGTTGCCCCCTCGAAGTGGCCCGTGATCAATATAAAAGTGATTCTATTCTGTTATTTCTGATATCTTGTGTATTTGCATTAATTAATTATTGCAGGTTCATCACACTCCCTCAATCTTCTCCACTACATCAAGCACTACAAGTAGCACTATGGTTTCTAAATTCCCCTAGTCTTCTTAGATTGCATAAAAACCACAAGAACAAGTGCTCCTTTTTCTCCTTTAGTTTTTCTCCAATGGTTTCAAGAGTCAACATATTTAGATTTGCATCTTTATCATACTAAGGAAAATTGTAATTTGTTAGACAATAATAATTCAAATAAATTAGTTTTTGTAGACCTCTTAAATTGTGTTGTGTGCATGGGTGTTATGGAATTAAGATTACATCCTAAAATTTGTCAACTCAAAATTAAAACATGTGCATTTAACAAAGTTTTCCCTAAAATTTTAGGTCGTCAAGTTTGCCAATAAAATTCCATTATACCATGTTATATAGCTTTTGTAAACACTCGCAAAATATCAACAAGTAGTAATCATTTGGTCTAAAAAATGCTTCCAAGGAGGTGAAACTTATCCATCAAAATCATCCAAACGATCAAAATGATAATTTTTAGACAACACAATCCACATAATTTCTCACTAATATTTTGTATATAGTTGAAGTGGCCTCTAAAATTCAACCATTGAGCCACCAAAATTTTCTTTATGAAGATATCTGAAAATCACCCATGAACAACATGCATGTTAAGGGTAAACAGAATCAAATGTGCAAAATACACATCCTACTCTAATAAATGAGAGAAGGATGTGCAAAAAATCTAAACAAACAATTGTAGAAAACAAATAACACATAATGATGCAACTCATTGTGACCTTGTTGAGATGGTAACAAAGTTCAAGGAAAATTGTATTTGAATCCAAATCTTAGCTCAAAAGTTTTCAATACTCAAGGGTTTTCGAATTTAGTCAATTCCTCTTTCTATTTGAGCCTTTGTAAATGTTTGGAATCTTTGTCTTTGTTGAAGGACACATTTTGTTATGAATTTTTACCCTTGATTCTCAATCAAGCATGATTTACTTGTCTTTTGTCTTGTACTATTGATATTTGAATTGGAAATGTTCTTCGATCAGGTCCTTTAAATCCATTCACATTATCTTTTTTCCCAACCTTTTGATAAGGTCTGGTTTCTTGATCATGTCCTTTTGATAAGGCCCAATTTCTTGATCATGTAATGGAACGCCTTCCAACATGCCCATCACCAATGTCATACACTGACACCGCATGGTGAGCAGTGAATGGGGCCAATGCTGAAATTTCTTCAAACTATGCATGTATGCATCAAAATTTGACATGGTTAGATGAGACACTTGCCTTGACAGTATGTGAGGGTTTCAAGACTCAAGGATGTCTGACGTCCCCACATAATCTTCAACATTCTTCATGTTTTCATGAACCTTCATTATGCGGTCTCGGTCTCATTTTCATCATTCGTCATTCTCAATTATTCATCAATTTCCAATTTCAGGTCTATTTATTTATGCCCCTCATCCACATCATACAACACATATCTCATGTCAAGGACATAGCCTACTTCCTTCACATGTACAATTAACCCCCCCAGCTTTTCATAAACTTCCTCCCTTTGCGGGTGAGATAAGGTCCCAACTCGATACTAATTCACTATGCTCGCTTTTGGTGTTGGGGGTTTCATAATGTATGTGTCCTTTCCAATGTATCTAACACTCCTTGTATTAACCCCATCATTTCTTTTTTCCCACCTACCACCTCCACCACCTCCACTTAAGTTCAATCTTGGCACAAATCTATTCGACTCCATCTCCTAGATCATCTCTACAACCCACCTTTCTATCTCTTCATTCCCATAAATCTTGTGAGCATTGTGCAAGGGCCCCCAAACCATAACGTTAGGCTTTGTTGGTATCTTATTGATGAACTATTTTGCTTCCTCGAATCATCCAACCCAACTAAGAAGATCAGTCATGCACACATAGTGTTGCATCCAATACAGGAACCCAATATTTATCCATCGCTTTGTAATACCTAAGGCCTTAATCCACCAAAACCAATTAATTGCATGTTGAAAAAACCCTAGTCGATATCCTTCATCTACCCAAAAAATTGAATCGCCTCATTTGCAAGGCCATTATAGGACAACCTAGTAATCACATAGCTCCACAAAGTACACTCTCGCTAAGGCATTTTTTCAAACACTTGACATGATTCCTACATGCACCCACATTTTCCATACATTTCAATGATCTTATTATCGAGAGAGACATAAAAGCTAAGCCCAATTCCAATCATGATTTATTGCACATTCCTTCGCTCTTCGGACGCTTTCCAATCAACACAACATTACATAATGTAAACATAAATGATGGAATACGTAGGAATACCTTACCATTGTGTGTTTTTGAATATATTCATGGATTCATTTAGCTTCCCTTCCTTGGATGAAATCCTCAATGACTGCGCTAGTTTCCCTAGTACCTCCGCTATAAGAATCCCTCACCTAGACTTTGGCCCAAGTGTTGATCTTAAGCCTAAGTGTTGATCTTGAGTTTTTAGTGACACCTTCATCATTTGGCACCATCGTTGTTCTTCCCTTATGTGATATCCCTCTCTTTTTGTATCCTTTTGTTTTGTAAATATGTCATAATTTGTAAGTGGCCCAGGTGAGGAGCTCAAGGCCAAGGCCCCACCTATGGACCTTGAAAACATTTCTAAGTTATTTCCTAAATGTTATTTTCGGCTTAGGTGACTAAGGACATGACACCACTTAAACAATGAGGAAGAGAACCACTAAGGGAAGAGGAAGACTGGCTAGGAAGCCATGAAGGTCTAGAATCTTGATGACGAGTGCCATCTTAGTGGTCTTAGACACTTAAAACTATTCACTTAAATTCTCAAATATATAAGTGTCGCCTTAAAGCCCTAAAAAAAAAGCTAGAATTAAGAATAATAGCTTACTTTGTTAATTATTTTGCATGGGCAAGGAAAGACCAATAAACAGGACAAGTAAGTATTATGTTCATAATATGAAATAAAGTTATCACTACCATGACCATATTACTGCTTGAATGGAAAAGAGCCTAAGTTGTTCCATTTTACCATAACATTATCTTACTATTATCAAGAAGAGGAAGAGGTAGTTTCTCCACTTAATGACTAATATGTTACAATGTTGTCCTAGACATAGGACGTATGCCATCATACTCCTTGAATTACCACCTTGTGGAGGAGGAAAAGGCTCTTAAAAATAATTATCTTAGGATAATTATAAATTATTAAAGAAAATAATATATAATCTTATTATTTGTAAATGCATAAATGGATCACAAGGATCTTAGTCCCATTAAAAAGATGGGAAGTTTTAATATTATATCTGCACTAGTACTATTCGATATATCACTTAGACTCACTCCACTATTGTCGTGATAGAGGAATTAAGTCGATTTCGAGTAAGGATCTAGTGGAGTGTAGAAATAAATGAAGTGACATATAATCTCACGAGAGATTTGTGCGAACTGTCCCCTTAACCGATCGTCCACCGAGTATCCTTCCATTTGTCACTTGATTGAGGGATAGGTGGAGTCTATTATTTTTACACGTTGCATCATGGAGGCCAAGCTACCAGTTGTCCAAGTGTAAGTTGCATGTGGCTGGGCAAAGTGGTTGTTCAATATCGCTGTATTGGATTTTTCTTAAAGAGGGGGCATTTGGGGGAAGATCGGGGGAACGAGGATGGAAGAGATCGAGGAGGTGATTTTGCCGTAGTTGAGATAGGCTCTTCGCAGCCCTAAAATGAAATCTTTGCATTTCCGAGGCGATTTTTAGTTATGCGACCCCCTGCATAAGGAGAGGTGATCCCAACAGTGTTTGGGGGCTCTCTGCTAGTCGCATCAGTGTGAGAATGAGAGTGTTGTGGTCTCTCTCGGCGCTCGGAGGGTAGACACAGATTTGTAACCTATATATTTCTATATTGGCGTGGTGGTTTCGTCAGGGGGTTTTTGTCAATCTCTGGGAAGGTGGTTGGGAATTTGTGAAAAGGAAGTAATCTCTGCATGCACTGGTAATATCGATCCAATGTTTATTGTTAAATATATATATATTGTTGTTTTCAATCGGTAAAAGCTCCGTCGTTTGGATCGAGGAGAATGCACCTTAACTTGGAATTGTTACTGATATTTTAGCGTAGATCGATATCCTCTCTGAGATTTATTAAATCATGTCCTGGCGATTTCTAGCTTGCTTTGACAGTTATCATGGCATTGCCATTTTGGAATTGCTACGTTCCTTTACAGAAAGGGTTTTTGTGCACCTTAGCGAGAGATTGAAACTTGCTGGTTAGGGTTTGCGTTTAATGGGATCGACATCGATCCTTGGCATTAATATTAAAGAGTTAAGTTGACCCCTACTTTGTGTTGCCTTGATACTATTTTCTGATCTTAGCGTTGCTGCTATAAGATCTCGGCTTCGACGCTGTCAATGGCCTTCCCTTGGTTTTGTATACTCCGATGGGCCTTTTAACCTTGATGGGATGCGTTATGCGCACAAATGAGTTAGTGCTGACCTCCATGCTTGATCGGTGAAGCCAATCTCTGTCTAGTTTTTCACTATGGATGCACTATGTCTCATTGTTACATGCAGAGTTGACCTCTAGTTGATTTGCCTGCATTTTTTCCTTCCAATCTTAGTGTTGTTGCATCTGTCTGCAGGCTCGGCAATCTCTCCAACGAGAGAAATGGCCCGCTTCCATCTTGTAAATAACCCTCTGATAATTTAAATATTGTTGCAGCATATGTTTGCAGGCTCAGTGATCTCTCTAACGAGTGGATCGAACCATGCCATCCTCTAAACAAAACCCTATACAACGAGTGTGTAGCTGCAATTGATTTGCACGCTGGATGAACTCACCAGTAAGAGGATCGATCCACACCTATTCGTTTGTTTATCTCGTGTTTTAGTTATGATGGATTGAAATTCATATCTGCTTACAAGTTTGACGTTGGATTTCATGTATAACTCTCTGTCGATTGACTTGTTGAAATCATGTTTCACTTCCTTGCTATCCATGTATGAAAATGAAAGCTCTACCTTTTTGGATCGTAGATCTATAGGCAAATAAGGAAAGGCAGTCGTAAATCTCCGTTGATTGACTTGTAGAAATTGTGTTTCACTTCCTTGTTATGCCTTTATGCAAATGGACAGTTCGAGAGCCGATCCCTGGCTTCTTGTATTGTTGTATAACGCATTCGATCTGTGTATTTATATTAATGTTAGCATTGAAATCTGGAAGGGTTTCTGTCAAATGAACATAGATCCCTATGACGATTATGATGTTAGTATTGTAATGTTTGAACTAGTATCTCAACAAGAGAGAAAAGTAGAGAGACTGTGTAAATATTTATATGTATCTATCTCGATCCCTGTCATGTGAAAGAGATGCCCTACGTTGATTCTAATATCCGGGTAGCTTATGATTATAAGTTAAGACATTGATTGCCTATCCATCAGAAAACTGATTGCAGGACATTTAATAATTAAACCAGAAATTATGATTATGATGACAGTATAGATCTGAATGTGATCGAACATCTTGAATGTTATATTGAAGAAGTAGATCTCAACAATTTTATTACGGCTTTTTATTCTATGATCTATTTAGCTAACCATGTATGTCAGGTTGGGAAGTATTTAGGAATTTACTTAGACATTAAAGTTTAAGTTGGGATATATATATATGAAGATAGGCACAGGCTGGATATCAAATGACAGGACGACCACGAAGGCCCGATCCATACTATTCTATGGTAAGAAGCTCTACTTTTGTATGATTTCGTAGAAATGTTTTTGATTTATGATTGAAATTCTAAAGGAACTCTCATTAAGTTTTTCCGGATCCCTGTCATATCTTGAGTATGGACTTGGAATGTATCGAAAGTACTCTTAAGGAGAGATGTTGTAAAAGGTGTAAAGTAAGCTTTGATTGTTGAATGTAATTTCTCTACCTTAAAGGTCCTCTAGGAGAAGGCCATTAAGTAAAGAAAGTGTCAACAATGATGCAGCAAAAAGATGTTGCGAAATGTAAACTATTGTCTCGACAAATGAATGAAATGACCTTCCTTTGTGGACGTAGCCCAATAGGGGTGAACCACCTGAAATTGTTCTCTTCTTATGTGTATGTGTCTTATTGTTGTTGATACGTAATTGATGGGAATTCCTTGATGTCATGAGATTAAATGCATGGTTGAAGGAGATAGTGGTTCACTTAATGATATAAAGGATCAAGGTAGGATAAAGAGGTTGCAAATATATGAATGATGGTACAAGTTCAATGAATAGTTAACCAATATTATGTTTGAAAGAATTAGTATAAATCTGATCTTACCTTTAAAAAGAATAGAGTGTCAGAATTTGAGGTATGTTACAAGGTGTTTCCTTTGAAGAAAGATGTTTCCTTGTTAATGTGTGATGATCATACGGTGATGATTATTGTTTTCGTGAATGTCTACTAAGGAATATTATTAACAGTTAAACTTTCATAAAGATGTGAATTTGCACAAGCTTGAGTTTAAAGAATGGTCATCAGTTTCTTTATGGAGGAAGGGAACTAGTTACTACAATATCAATTTTTATGTTCTACTGAAGAAGTTATAAGTAGGCATGGAAATAAATGAACGAATGTAAATGCATCTTTCTTATATTAACATTTGTTTTCTTGCACTTTCCCAAGTGAATAACTCGGTTATATGGAGATGTTACACCTTACTTTCATTTTTTGACCACCTTAGTAGTCTACTCCCCCACATTAATTTTTCTATGAAAACCCAAAAGGAAAACTCTTTCCCATTCCTCGACGTTCAAGTTACCCATATGTTAGATGGCTCCATTTCACACCTCTCTGCCTAAATGAATCATAAATCAACCCAAAGCAGTGTTGAATGAACAATGTGTCATGCTCACGATCATCACTAACATAAAAATGGTACTCCTTGATCACTTCATGTGACTGAGGAGTGTTATCCCTACCATCAATGCTTTCTTGAGCATGCCTGTACAATACATGTACGAAGATAGACACCTAGTCAGAGTGATATTACTCACTCTGTATATCTCTTTGAAAAGCAAAAGTGTAGTTCTCAGCAAAGTCTACCACTAATAAAATTGTGCCCGTCTCAAATACCTAACAAGAATGTTTGAATTCTAAAGCTTTCCACCTAGACCTATGGGAGTGCTTTATGTATTTATAAATATGACTTTGAAACTGCTCCATGAAATCTGAAATAGGAATCTCATCCTCGAGCAAGTCGATCGTCTTAGATGGCACAGATGAAGAAGATGATGGATTCATGAAGACATACTCGTACCTCTTCCACTTAACTGTGATATCTGACAATCCATGGTGCGTTGGATCGATAGGAAAGTTCCTATGGAACAATGTCAAATCACCGCATTCATGGCATTTTCTCCCACCTACACACCTCTTCTTCAAAAGCACGTGTTCAAGATTCATGTTGCATAGTATCATACAAATAAAATCTCTCACTGTGTGAGGAGCTAGTACACCATTCCAATGCCTTTTGCAAAAATCCAGAAATGTGTCATAGTATAGTTGAAAGTCAATGTGGTACCAGCAACAACAAGTGTCGCGAATCATATTCGGACTAATATACCACGGTTTCAATTTGTTGAACATGCTAAATGATATTTGAACACAAGGATTGGTTTCTTGGAATTCCTCGTAAAGTGCAACTCCCGTCATCTCCATCACATGCTTACAGTGCTCCTGATAAATGCCTCTGGATAAACGTTGTCACAGGACATGCTTTCGATCTGGAATAGCACGAGAATGGCTATCCCAAACTCTATCACCTTCTCTCTCATGCCTGCTTCCATACTAACTCAATAGGGTTCTTTACAAATAAGAGCCCGACAAGCAACTTCATAATTTTCATCTATTCGGACCCTGAATTTAGTATACTTGAACAATGTTCTTTTTGAAACATTGAGCAATGATGCCATTGTTGATACCATTCAATTTCTTGAGGTGTTTTGTTCCACAACAGCCGTTGTAATCTCCCTATGAGCAGCTTGGATATCATTATTTCTTGATTTTCCAAACGAAGATAATGTAGTTCTTACATTTTCTATTGCATTCTCGCATGTCTTTTTTGTTTTAACATCTTGAAAACCCAACAACTTTGTGGCACATTTCAATTTTTTGTGTTTTATCAACCCATGTAACATTTGAGCTTGTGCCATCGTTGAATGTTGTTCAAAATATGACTCGATTATGTTATTGACATGCTCTCTAACTCTCCAACTAGGGATCAGGATCCCAATCTCTTCTTGTGTGGAAACAACTGCACAATCCTCTAGACAATTTCCACCCCTTCCAACCCCACTACAACTATAACATACCCCTTTTTGATGAAACATTTTATGTTTGAAGAAAACATTATCTTAACTTTTATTGTAAAGTTTTATATTTGGCCAAGTGGCCAAGGATGCCTGTAATTGCACAATATTATTATTTAATGAAATAAAATAGGAGACACTCACCCAAAGAGACTGTTGAAAGAGTGTTTACTGACCCACTAGGTGGAATGGAATCTAGGGTAGAAGGCAATGGACAAGTGGCGGCATCAAGAACTTAGTAACTAGCTGTTGTTATGGGACAGCTCCCTTGAATTGTGGTCAAAGTTCCCTGAAAGATGGGATTGAAGCTTTAGGCTCATTTATTTTGGAAACTGATCACTAAATACCTAGGCATCTTTATAAGCCATCTAATTTGAGTAGAGGCTCACACTTTTTCTGACGAGAAAATTTACCTTGTGGTTCTACTGTATGCACACAAGAGATTGGAAGAGGGGAAGCTATGTTTAGAGTTGTAGTGCAAGTCTGTTTCATTTCTGCTGAATGCAGAGTTACTGCTAAGTGCACAGAGTTATTTGAGGTGTATTGGAAGTCTCCATTGATTGCTAGAAGTACAACCTGAGTGCCTTGCCTCTACACAAACACTTCTACCTAGTGGTTCAGTAAATAGGCTCGGGGGTCCTAAGGAACAAGTGATATTGGTTGCTTCTTCTGGAGAAGGTTGGGAGGAACAGGGCTCTTTGGGTTTTTTTCCACCCTATCTACATTTGTAGGCTCTACTTGTTATTTCATTACCTAAGTTGTTATAATTTATTTTCTATAACTGTTAATTTAGGATTTATTAGCTAAATATTGATAGTTATCATTATGCAGAAGTAAATGTTTAATTTTCTGAACTGATTATGATTCTGTAAGTTGTTGAGGAAATTATATGAAATGATAGAATAGATTTCTTCGTTGCATTTCTCCACGTACTGTTCTTGTACCGTACTCTAGTACATGGAAGGGTGTTTAAAGATAGATAGGGATGATGTTATGCAATAGATAAAATGATTGAATAATTGTCATAGACATAACTCTGCCATGTTTCCTGTAATTTTTCTAATATGTCTACTTTTTGCATTTAAATATCTTATGATTATAGAGACTTATAGCAATACTTAGTTTATGCAGACATATAATATTTTTATGATTATAGCAACACAAGTATACATCTCCTATTCTACACAAAACCTAGGGTTTAGTTATATATTAACTATTTCCTTATAGTGGATAATTAATACACATTATCTTACAATTTCTTTTCATACATTATAGTATTCAAACTTCACTATAGTTTTTCATCAACATTTATGAAATTTAACAGCTGTAAAAAAAACACAACTATTATTACATAGCTGCTAAGCACTGATATTATCACTAACAGCTTATCAAATAAAAACAACAGAACTACTGTACAGTACTAATACATCTTCAACCTTTCATTTATTTAAATAGACTTTGATACTATACTTTTGTTATAAATTTAAAACATTTATGTTGCGGACTAAAGTCCCAAAAGTTTCAATCCTAGCTGGTTAACACAAAACCCTAACTTTAAAACAATTTCATATTTTTGCAAATCGAAAAGATTATCCAAGACAGAGTTCAACTACCAAGAAAAAAAAATGCTTTCATACATATCAACTATGGGTTCGAAACCCTCATATAGTTTAAGAGAACCAAAGTAGTCTTTAGTATTGAGACAAGTTGATAACCAGCCTCACGGCCAAACCCTTAACCTTTGTAAACACTAACTTCATTGCAACACGGTTCCAAGTAAGATTCATTACCCATGCTCAACAATAGAATAACACAGTCACGCTTTAAATTATCTTGTACAAAGCCAACATAGACGAAGGAGCACTTTCGACATCTATAACAAAATAGTCCAATAATTTTTAGGTAAACTTAAGTTAAATCATCCTTCGACCAAACAATAGACATATGAGACTACGTATCAGCATTAAGTTTGAATTCTTAAACCTTTCAAAGTTATCCTCGAACAAAAATGAGTTCAGGGTTTGAAATTCCAAGACCAGGCATTAGCCATTTTTGGCTCTCGGCCTTCAACAAAACACACAATATTTACACATTTAAGAATTTGGGCTTTCGCCCCTAAACTCAGTTCAAATAAACATCTTTATAATCAACGTAGGAGCATTGCTCTCAGATGCAGCTTGTAAAACAAACAACACACATTACAACTTACCATAACCCCTTTTCTTTCCATTAAAATGACCAAGGGTTAAACCCTTTCAATAGTTGTTACACTTTTTAACAAGTATCTACACAGAGAAACACTATAGGCTTAACGCCGAAGTAGGCCAAGGATCCCATCCTCCCTACACTACCATTTGGCTCACAAACATTTTAACAGTGGCCACATCCACAGCCAGACATCAAGCTAAAGTCTCGACTAAAACCAGACAATGGCCAATAAGTTTTTCCAAGTCGAAACCTTCAAGAAAACCACCAAGGCTTACCAATTTTCAAATTATTATCCACGTAGCTTCGACATTAGAAACCTAGAACCGAAGGGCACCTGCCATGGGAAACTATAAATTGGTTAAATTATGTTGGAATACGAAGTATCAAACCTAAAATAATTCAGTTAAAACTTATCAATTAACGTGGAAACAAATGGAGGAGTACTAGTTACCTTGTGAATTGAAGAATCCATGAGCTTGGACTGAGCATCCTTCTAAATAGGCGTAAACACTGAAAACTACTCCAAACCTTTGCAGCATTCAATAACTATTAAATGGTTCGACTCTGCTCTTCTAAGATGCAACTTACATAACATCAGGTCTATGCATCGAATCCTCGGGAGTGCATTTGGGCACTACCAGCAAACGCTAAAGACCCGCAGGCCTGTTGGCCTCTCTACCACACTACTCCAGAAAAATGAATGCAAAAGGTTGTGCCATCGAAGTGGTAAGCCCGAGAGCAGTAAGGGTTAGCACCATAACTAAGGAGACCACGTGAAGGCTACCACGTTGGATGCCATTAGGAATTCCACGAAGGAATCCTTTAATGCACTTTATTAACACAGCTACCACAAGTACGAAGAACAGTCAGCTTGACCATGCAACACCATGGTGGATTGATCACCTATATAGTTAAAACATCGCATTATTAATATAGTAAAGTCACCAAAAGTCCCGAAGTCAAAACATTATCATATAAGTCATCTACAAGGTTACGCTGTTATTTAATAATCAAGGTAAGATCTCGACCATAGTTATGGGAGGTTTAGGAACTTAGGACCATAGAGTTATATATTATTATCATTGGTGTTACGTAGAACAATTATTAAAACAAACCCTCGTGTATTTTATAAAGACCAAATGACACATATTGCAACCTTAATCTCAACTATCGTTACAATGTTTTAAGTTGTTATATTAACTATAGTACGAACTATAGAAGAAGTGCAAATAGCAATATTATTAACTATAGATACTATTATAATATGCTAGCATGAAAAAGAAAATAGCCATCGCATAAATTACTAGAAGAGAATGCTTAGAGTGTATAGTTTGCAATCTTAGACATAATTTGTGTCAAGTCTCCATAATAATATCAAACTAAGGTTTATACCCATAATGTATAGCATCAAAGGATATGCTTAGAATTTCAATAAAACCATTGAACTTAGGACATGATCCTATTACCATAGACATATAATACTTATCATAATTTTCTTAAGTAATATTTGAAATACTTAACATTGTTTTCAACACTCAATATTGTACAAATACTTGAGTAATTAAAATAACATAAATGCCGAGAATAGAGTGTAATACGGTAAAGTCATATAAAAGAATCTGATACAGTTTATAGCTGAAACAACGATCAAAGTAGATCTCACCCTGAAATGTTTGCAAGTTATTCTACTTCTATTTTTAAAATTTGAAAGCTAACTGACGATATTTAGGACAAATCCGTATTTCACTTTCGAAACACTAACTTTCTCTTACCTGTGATCTACGACAAGAATGTTCAATGCTTTAGCTAATAGCTAATTAAACCTTAGGGTACCCATAGGACCCCTTCATCATCAAAAGGAAGAACAAACAATTAGTACATATAAACAATAGCAAGTAAATCTGTAAAGCATCGACATCAATCTTTTTTAGAATCATAAGTAATCTAAGATGCACAACTGAGGCAAGAAAACATCCAATAGCATCCTAATGTAGACATAATTACATTTCATGCACATCATAAAACAATACACATGCATGATCTTTATAACATTTTATTTCAGCATGTTGTTTAAATGAATAAACAAGCATTTATTATATTTCTGCACAGCAAGTATAGCAATTAATGCTACGTAGAATTTTTTTAAAATTTTTGTGATTTTCAGGATGTTACATGTGGTATCATAGCGTGAGTTCAAACTCTAGACCTGAAATAGGCTCACGCGCACAAAACAGAAAATGAAAACATAAAACTTAGTTACTAACTTTTATTTAATTTTGTTTCTGTATAGAAGAGTTTGACATTTAATTTGCAGGTATGGACATACCAGAGGAATCAGCAGAAGACAGATCTCCTCATAATGAACATAATAATGACGAACATGAGAATATTAATGAAGAAATCTAGGTAGAACTTAATGATCAATCATCTGAATTATTACGTACTGTTAAGGATTTAAAAACTGAAATAAAAAGTGTTAAGTAAGAAAATGAAAGGATTTTAAGAGCACAAGAGGAATTAAATCAGATTTTATTGGATAAATACCATCAAGATGAAAAGGATAAGAGAACAGAAGTAAAAACTGAATATGGAACAATGTCCTACAAACACAGAGATAAGAAAGAAAAATACTATAAAACTAAAAGTAACTCTTCTTCTGATGATGATGATGATAAAACTTATCGCATAAAATATAATTCTGATCAGGACAGCAGTGATAGTGACTATGGTCCTAAGAAAAGATGTAAAAATTATGAACAAATTTCAGGAGAGTTTAAAAAGATAAAACCTCCAACATTTAATGGCGAAAATGAAAAGGGAGAGGCAGCTGAAGCATGGCTGTCCGGAATGAAGAAGTATTTTAGATTTATAACTACTCATCTCATTTAAAAGCTAAGATGGCCATATACAATCTGACCAGAAGGGAAGACATTTGGTGGCAAGATATCAAAAGAGTTAAAAATCTTAAGGACAAGAACATAAAATGGAGTGTATTTAAGAAAATGTTTAAGAAAAAGTTTTTATCCGAACAGTACTATGAAGATTAGTCAAAATAATTTTATGATTTAAAGATGGTTTATATGACCATGAAGGAGTTATGTAGCAAATTTCTCAGCTTGTTAAGGTATGTACCTTACCTAGCTGAAGAAAAACTTAAGATACAAAGGTTTCGAAGCTGCTTACACTTCCACATAAAAGACAGAATTGAATATGATAATCCTTCAACTCTTGAAGAAGCCATGAGGAAGGATAATTTCTGTTTTGAATAGAACAAGAGAGGAGAAGGTGTATCGAGTTGGAGGAATAAAAAATCAAGTAATTATGAGCATAAGAAGAAAACTTTTAATTTTAAGAATTATGGAAATAATTAAAATTTTAATAACATAAATTTTCAGAACAATAATAATTAGAGAGGTAATGCACCACACAATTTTACTGTTGCAAGGAATGTGCCTAATAATAATAACAACACTAGAAATGCTAAACAGAGGCCACCTTTGAAGTGTTTTGACTGGAATGGACCACATACCAGAGTAAACTGTCCACTCAGAAGAAATACATTCAACAACATTCACACCATACAAGAGGAATCGACAGTTGGTGATGTAGCAAGATAAATGTGCAAGATTAATGCAGCGCTAGAAAATTGACAAGAAAACCATCAAACTTCCTTGGTCGAGATCGAAGGTATGATACAAAACAAATCTATTTCAATTTTAATAGACCGAGGTGCAAGTTTGAGTTACATTTCACCTGATTTAGTGAAAAGTTGCAAGTTAAAGGTAGAAAATTTTGATAATTCATGGTTAGTACAGCTAGCAACAGGCACTAAAAGAAAAGTTACAGAATTTGTCAAAACTTGTGATTTACTTATGAGTCAGCTGAAAATGCAAGTTAATGTGAATGTTTTGCCATTAGGGTCATATGATGTGTTAATTAACATGGACTGGCTTGAACAACATAGAGTAGTACTCAACTATTATGAAAAGTTTTTTACTTGTTTAAATAATGAAGGTGATACTAAAACAATAGAAGGAATTCCTAGGAAAACATCTGTAAGACAAATTTCTGCTTTACAAGTAAAGAAAGCTGTAAAAAAGGGCTGTAAAATGTTTGTTGTGAATGTGGTTAATGGAAAATGTTCATCTAAAGAAGATAAGATAAAACTGGAAGACATACCTATTCTTAAGGAATTTTCTGAAGTATGCTCGGAATAAATTCTAGGATTACCTCCGAAAAGGGAACTTAATTTCACCATTGACTTAGTACCGAGTGTAGTACCAAACTCAAAGGCTCCTTACAGAATGAATATTCTGGAGTTAAATGAACTAAAGTATCAGCTGAAAGAATTAATAGATAAGAACTACATAAGGCCAAGTGTGTCTCCTTGGGGAGCACCAGTTATCTTTGTTAAAAAGAAGGACGGTACTTTGCGACTATGCATAGATTACCGCCAACTTAATAAAATGACTATTAAAAATCGATATCCCTTGCTGCACATTGATGATCTATTCGATCAGGTATGTGGAGCAGAGATATTCACTAAAATTGACTTAAGGTCTAGATATCATCAAGTTAGAATAAATGATGAATACATTTTCAAAACTGCTTTCAGAACTCGTTATGAACATTACGAGTTCGTATTTATTCCTTTTGGGATAACTAATGCACCTGCAGTCTTCATGTGTTTAATGAATAACATTCTGCAAAAGTACCTGGATAAATTTGTAATTGTGTTCATTGATGATATTCTAATTTATTCAACAGCTAAAGAAGAGCACGACAAACACTTCAGAATAATTCTGCAAGTCTTAAGAGAACATCATCTTTATGCTAAGTTCAGTAAATGTGACTTTTATAAGGATAAAATACAATACTTAGGTCACATAATATCTAAAGACGGAATTTTTGTCGACCCAGATAAAATAAGAGCAATTAATGAATGGCCTGTCCCTAAAGACATAACTAACATATGGTCATTTATAAGAATAACAGGTTACTACAGAAAGTTTATTGAAGGATTCTCTAGAATTGCGAATCCCATAACTTCTTTGCAAAAGAAAGGGAAGAAATTCGTCTGGGATAAAAAATGCGAAGAAAGTTTTAAGAAGTTAAAATATTTATTAACAACGGCACCTATATTAGAAATTTTTGATCCTAATAAAGAATTCGTTGTATGCACTAATGCATGGAATGATGGATTTGGTGGGGTCTTAACTCAAGAAGGTCATGTTGTTTCTTATGAGTCCAGAAAGTTAAAAATCCACAAAAAGAACTACTCAACTTATGGTCTAGAGCTGGAAACCATGATGCATGCACTGAAAATGTGGTGCCATTACTTGATTGGAACAAAGTTCACATTAATGAAAGATAATAAAGGCTTAAAATACTTGTTGGATCAAACAAATCTTAACGCAAGGCAAGCTAGGTGGCTAGCTTTCCTTAGCGAGTATGATTTCGAAATTCAACACATTAAGGGTAAAGAAAACAAAGTTGCTGATGCCTTGAGCAGAAATGCCAAATTAAGTTTTGTGGTAGCAATCACCACATTTAATACAGATCTGGAAAATCAGATCGAAGAAGGGATTAAGCAAGATGAAAATTATAAAAAATTGCATGGTAAAGTTGCTGAAAATTTATCTGAAAATTTAATAACAGATTACAACATTAATGAAAAGGGTTTGATGACTTATAAAAACATAATTTGTGTACCAAATGTGTCAAAAGTTAAACTGTTGATTTTGGATGAAGTTCATACAAGTCCTTATTCGGGACACCCTGGTTATCATAAAATGATAACTATGTTAAGAAATGATTAGTTTTGGCCCAACATGAAGAATGAAGTGGCCGAATACATAGCTAGGTGTTTTGAATGTCAGACAATTAAGGCTGAACATCAACACCCAGCTGGCCTATTGCAGCCATTGCCAATTCTCGAATGGAAATGGGAAATTATAAGTATTGATTTTATAATAGTTTTACCTGAGAATTAGAAACATAATGACTCAATAATGGTGGTTGTGGATAAACTTAGTAAATATGCTCATTTTATTCCTTTTAAAACTACTTTCCAAGCTGCTAACATTGCAAATGTGTTTATGAAGCAATTCTTCCGCTTACATGGAATTCCCAAGGTAATTATTTCTCATCAAGATTCCAAGTTTACTGGAAATTTCTGGACAACATTGTTTAAAGGTTTAAATACTAAATTAAATTTCAGTACTTCTTTCCATCCACAAACTGACGGACAGACTGAAAGGGTTAATCAGATTTTAGAAGACATGTTAAGAATGCATGTTAAAGATCAACCAACTAGGTGGGAAGATTATTTGCATTTAGTTGAATTTGCTTACAATAATCATTATCAAGCATCTGCTAGACTTAGTCCATTGAGATTTTATATGGAAGAAAATGAAGTACTACTATTTCTTGGGACAACCCTATTGACAGATTAATGTTAGAACCGTATTTGTTAAAAGAAATGGAGCTAACCATGAAACAGGTACAAGGCAACTTAAAAGTTGCACAAGATAGACAAAAAAGTTATGCAGATATGAAACGCACTGAAAGAGAATTTTAGGTTGGAGATCATGTATTTGTAAAGGTAAAACCCAAGAAAAGTTCTTTTAATCTTGGGAGTTGTGCTAAACTAGCACCAAGGTACTCTAGGCGATTTGAAGTCCTATCAAGGATTGGACGTGTTGCATATCAGTTGGCTCTGCCATCTAATTTGAGAATCCATAATGTTTTTCACATTTCTATTTTAAAGAAGTATGTGCATGATGCTGCTCATGTACTGAATTGGAATGACATACAGGTGGAACCCAAAGGAGATTTTCAGGTGGAACTAGACTGTATTCTCGACAAGAAGGAAATTATGCTCCAGAATCGTACCACAGGGCAGGTAAAGGTGCAATGGAAGCACCTTAGACTTGATGAAGCTACCTGGGAATTGGAAAGTAATATGCAAGAAGCATATCCAATTCTGTTCGAGGGAGGCTCCGAGGAAGAATAAGCAACATCGAGGACGATGTTGAGATTAAGTGAGGATGTTTGTAACATACCCCTTTTTGCTGAAACATTTTATGTTTGAAGAAAAAATTATCTTAAGTTTATTGTAAATTTTTATATTTGACCAAGTGGCCAAGGATGATTGTAATTGCACAATATTATTATTTAATAAAATAAAATAGGAGACACTCACCCAAAGAGACGGTTGAAAGAGTGTTTATTGACCCACTAAGTGGAATGGAATCTGGGGTAAAAGGAAATGGACAAGTGGCAGCATCAGGAACTCAGTAACTAGATGTTGTTATGGGACAACTCCCTTGAATTGTGGTCAAAGTTCCATGAAAGATGGGACTGGAGCTTGAGGCTCATTTATTTTGGAAATTGACCATTAAAGACCTAGGCATATTTATAAGCCATTGAATTTGAGCAGAGGCTCACACTTTTTTTGACGAGAAAATTTACCTTGTGGTTTTGTTGTATGCACACAATAGATTCAATGAGGGGAAGCTATGTTTTGAGTTATAGTATAAGTTTGTTTCACTTCTGCTGAATGCAGAGTTACTACTGAGTGCAAAGAGTGATTTGAGGTGTATTGCAGGTCTCCATTGATTGCTGGAAGTACAACCTGAGTGCCTTGCTTCTATGTAGAGACTTCTACCTAGTGGTTTAGTAAATAGGCTCGAGGGTCCTAAGGAGAAAGTGAAATTGGCTGCTTCTTCTGGAGAAGGTTGGGAGGAACATGCCTCTTTGGGTGTTTGTCCACCCTATCTACATTTGCAGGTTCTATTTGTTATTTCATTACCTAAGTAGTTATAACTTATTTTCTGTAACTCTTAATTTAGGATTTATTAGCTAAATATTGATAGTTATCATTATGCAAAAGGAAATGTTTAATTTTCTGAACTGATTATGATTCTGTAAATTGTTGAGGAAATTATATGAAATGATAGAATAGATTTCTTCCCTACATTTTTCCACGTACTGTTCTTGTACCATACTATAGTACAGGGAAGGGTGTTTAAAGATAGATAAGGATGATGTTATCCAATAGATAAAATGATTGAATAACTGTCATAGATAGAACTCTGCCATATTTCCTGTAATTTTTCTAATTTGTCTACTTTTTGTATTTAAATATCTTATGATTGTAGAGACTTATAGCAATACTTAGTTTATGCAGACATATAATATTTTTATGATTATAGAAACATAAGTAAACATCTCGTATTCTGCACAAAACCTAGGGTTTAGTTATATATTAACTATTTCCTTACAACAGATATTTAATACACATTATCTTATCATTTCTTTTCATACATTATAGTATTCAAACTTCACTATAGTCTTTCATCAACATTTATGAAATTTAACAGTTGTAAAACAAACACAACTATTATTACAGAGCTACTAAGAACTGATATTAACACTAACACCTTATCAAATAAAAGCAACATAACTACTCTACAGTGCTAATACATCTTCAACCTTTCATTTATTTAAATAGACTTTGATACTATACTTTTGTTATAAATTTAAAACATTTCTGTTGCAGACTAAAGTCCCAAAAGTTTCAATCCTAGCTAGTTAACACAAAACCCTAACTTTAAAACAATTTCATATTTTTTCTAATCAAATAGATTATCCAAGACAGAGTTCAACTACCCAGAAAAAGAAAATGCTTTCATACATATCAACTATGGTTTTGAAACCCTCATACAGTTTAAGAGAACCAAAATGGTCTTTAGTATTGAGACAAGTTCATAACCAGCCTCATGGCCAAACCCTTAATGTGACGTCCCCCAAATAACAAGAAGACATTATGTTTTTTGTTTTGTTATCATTGTGAAATTCATTTAAATAAGGGGCTAGATGAAAAATCTGCCGAATAAGTCCTAGGAGGACTGTTGTAAGAAACAACTTTGAATTTTAATTATTGTTTTAATAATAAAAGGATGAACAGGAACAACCAAGTTAAATGAGGAGATCATGCATGGAAAAGTGGGGGACAAGTGAGAGTTAACCTTGGGGAAACCAGAATAGGTGTCAGAAGTGTATTTAAGACACTAGACACACCCTGAAAATCAGGGATTTAATTAGCTGCGAAAATTCCATGTGGAATGGGCTGCTAATGGTAAGACCTAGGAAAAACTATAAAGGAAGGGCATATGTGGGAGGCAAGACACTGCTTAGTATGTCGGAGAGGATTAGACTTGCTATGTGAGCACTCTGTGTTAGGCAAGGGATTCCGGAATTGTGACCGAGTTTTCAGGGTTAACTGTCCACACTTTTTCGTGCATGCATCTGGCTCGGGGGTGATTACGGACAGACTTGGCGTTTGGACCTAATCTACGGTTGGGTGGAACGTGGCTGTTCCGACTTCATTCAGGTTATCAGTCTCAGGTTTTTCTACTTACAAACTTTAAGTATTTTCCTGTTATCTTACTCTGTCTAGATTAGTTAACATGATTTTATGCACAATGAAAGAACTGTTCATTAAATTGTTGACGATAAGGTTAGATCTGTAAAGGAATAGACACGGAATATTATTGTGAGGATTTCATTATTGTAATTTTAATCTGAGTTATTCGTTGGATTAGATTCAAGCTATTAAAAATATAAAAATAATAAAAATCGAATCTACGTTTGTAACCAGATTTTAGACATAACATTGGGTTGGGTCACATTCCAAGGATGCTCTTCAAGTTGAACTACAGAATTAACGAGTCAGTCCTGTTAGTAAGCTGGATCTAATAGTAATAGACCTCCGATCTATACATTGATGTTAAAGACCTTGATTAAGAGTGGAGTCATCATTTTCTCATAAAAGCTCTGTGTAAGAACCCTCCCACTTTTCATTTTTAACCTGGAAATTACTATACCGGCGAACTTATGGATCTATTTTTAATCATGGCCACGAGACTCCTAGTATGTAAGTCATGAAATAGCATTACTTATACTCCTCAATGTAGAACGACGGGAGGGTAGAAGTATTAATCGTTTTGTTGACAGATAAAATCTCCGATCCGTTAAATGATATGTTTAGCAATTGGTTCTATCATTGTTTATATATATATATATTCATTTGAATGACTATCTTATAATTAATGGAGGTTACACTAGACAGATAGGTTTTATATGATTCAGTTAAGGTCTCGATACCGGATCCCTGGGTGATTAAACGTTTTTACTTGGCACCTGGAAATGCCAGGTTAAACCGATCCTTAGATCTGCGTTTAACCCACTCTTTACAAGAAATTGAGCTAGAATTATTATTGATGCAAATGAAGTCAAAATCGCTGTATTCAGTATCATGAAATTGCAGTCCTGTTCCACGAATTCTTAGTGAGAAAATTAATCACGGAACCAGTCCCTATTTTGTTGTATCTTTTGGGTACCGTTGAAATTAATGACGAGTCCAGTTTCTTGATGGTGAAATTGGTTACACATGCCATCATACATTATAATAAATCTATACCTCCATTTAGAATCGACGAGTTTCTGAAATTTTAAGTCCATCCTATCTCTTCTACGAAGAATCTACAGCATGAGATAAAAAATTTTACGTCAGATCTTACAGGGTTGTTATTTTTGTTTATTTTCTAGGGTTTCGTTTGGAAAATTTCTTCTTGAGGAAGCGTAGAGGGGACGATACAGATGAGGAAAAACCCCAAAGGGTTTGGGATTGGTTTAACAAGAAAATTTTTACCTTAGAGTGTTTAAAAAAAAACCCATCTATTCTCTTCGAGACTCAAATAAAATTATTATAAGATACGTATCTACCCTACACACATAGGAGAGAAAATGAACCAGAAATCTTACTGAAAATCGATTCCTACTAATAGAATTGCTATACAATTTTAGGAGGAATGAAAATAGGTTCATACATAAACTGTGCGTCTATCTAAGAGCAAGATTTTAGACATCCGAAACCACAATCACAATAATAATCCAGGGGTTATGGAATTCCATGGAAACCAAACCCCATCCACTTACAGTATTCTCGACATGAAACTATTCTGGAGTCTTGAAATTTTTTTCTGAAAATAGATATGATAGAAACAAAACCCTTGAACCTAAATCTCAACCAGCTCAATACGCTTCTCTAAAAAACTAGACCCTCAGCAGAGAGGTAGCTTAAAATTGATTATTACATCAGAATTCGTGGTAGTAAAAGAAACCCAAGCCACAGTGAACCGTGGAAGTTTCCAAACTAACTAACCATGTCATGAACCAAACAAACTCCCTGTTGTCGTTGGGAGGTTCCTTCCCCAGTTTTTCCATCATTGCTTGAAGGTGGAAAGGGCAATGCCACTTACCGGCAGGGGAGGGTTCCGCTAAGAATCTGTGTCTTCCAGGATGGGAGGACCTACCATCAAGAATACATTACGATATTAACAAATGATGAATGATTTATTTAAAAGAACAATAAGAAAAGAAATTTCTGATAGTAGCGTTTCGGAGTTACCTCTGAATCAGTAGTGTTTTAGATGAGGGTTCAAGGAAATGCTGTCTGGAGTACCACGATAGCAAGGAGCATCTCTTTCAAAAAAAAAGCAGAAGTATTATGTGAATTCATGAGACCGAATGGTCAGGGTATCTCCTTGTTGAAGGCAAGACCTGGAACCTTGTTTCAAATACCAGCAAGTAAGTTCAACCAGAGAATAGTAAAGCAGCCCGAGAAGATTAGTGCATTCCAAGACAACCAGAACAGTCAATTCCTGGGCAGGTGGCACCTTTCCATTAGATCTTCATTAATGAAATCACATGGTCCTCCTACTGAGTTATTGCTGGAGGGTATTGAAATACACAACCAGTACCGAAAAGCTTATCCATCCTGTAACACACGCTGCATAGTTTGAGGACACACCTCATAAACAATGCTTATAGTTGTCAAACGTAACCCGTACACAGCGCAAATAAAAGTTAAGAGCTATCCATTCGAATGGTCATACATTTTAGATTATAACCCGCCTATTATAAGACTTCAAACTCAATCCACTATGTTATGAATTTTGATTAATTAGTATGGTATCCTTAGGGTATTTGAGCCCTGTTTTGTCGAAGACCTTTGATAACCATTTTAGTACCTTAATTTATCAGGTTTGAATTGTCAATAAGAGTATTGTATTTAGGTCTTTTTTCAATACTAAAAATGGCATGGTATTTTTGCAAATTTGGATAATACAAAAGGAGTTGTTTTTAACCATATCATCGCAATAATGGTGGTGTATACTAGGTCTACTATACGATTAAATTTTCAGTACCAAGTTATAAATAAACTGTAAAGACATCTAAAAAGTTTAATAGTCCTAGTCACCTGCGTTGTGAGAAAACTCAGAAGTCGTAAGCGAACCTGCATGTCCACATAAGAATCAGTGTTAGCCGTAGCTAAGTAAGTGGCATGTCAACCTTAAGACCTTCTATCCAGTAGGAAAAACAAAGAGTAAGATTATGAGCAAAGATCAGAGTACAGTATATCAGTAATGTAAATATTGAGTAACATAAGACGATCACCGTTCTCTTACAGAAAAGAAAAAGAATAAAAGAAAAAAAAGAAAAAAAAGATTTATGGAGATATTACATATGGTATCAGAGCCAGATTCAACCCTGGCGCCTTGGAAACACCTAACTTTTGCTGCACGTGAAATAAAAATTTCTAATAATGTATTCGGTGTTGTATGCATATGCTCAGTTTGATTTTTCAGATGACTTCGCATGAAGAATACAGAGAAGAGCCTGAAGAAAATGAACAGGCAAGAACAGAAGAACATTCTGAAGCAAGTCAGGTACTGGAAACCATGAGGAGCTTGATCGTGGAGATACAGAGCTTCAAAGCAAACAATGAACAACTAAAGAAAGCTCAGGAAAAACAACAATAAATCAATGAAATTTTGTTGCAGAGTCTTCACGAAAGGAACAATGGCGAAAAACAGAAGGAGGATACCAAGAGGAAAGAAGAGACTGACGAAAACGCTGAGAAAAAGGGAGATTCCTCCAATGAGACCCAGAAATCTGAGCATCAAGACAAGACCATGGGAAAAAGGAAGGTTTATCACCTGGAGGGTGAATTCAAAAAGATAAAACCTACCAGCTTCGATGGAGAATCAAAAACTGGCGAAGAAGCAGAAGCCTGGCTACTGGACATAAAAAAATACTTTCAAATTTACAATTACTCCAGCAATATGAAAGTCAGAATGGCTGTGTACAATCTGAAGGGAAAGGCCAGCATATGGTGGCAAGACCTGAAGATTTCCCAAGGACTAAAGGAAAAGAACCTTGAATGGTCAGAATTTAAGAAATATTTCAAGAAACAGTACTTATCAGAAAGTTATTATGAAAGAAAAACCAAGGAATTCTACGAGTTAAAGCTGGGTCAAATGACGATGGAAGATCTTATCAATAAATTCCTAGACTTACTACGGTTCGTTCCATACATCAAGGAAGAAAAATTGAAGGTACAACGGTTCTTAAGCTGCCTGCCGCAGTCCTATAAAGATCGAATTGAGTTCGACAATCCCAGAACTTTAGAAGAAGCACTGAGAAAGGCCAGACTATGTTTTGAACAATACAAACAAAGGAATGATACTACTAAAGCATGGAAGAACACATATTTCATTAAACTTGAAATTAAATAGTGGATCTAGAATTCCAAAATAACTAAAAAAAAACAATTATAGGTTGTTCTTGTAATAAAATATTTCCAATTTTAATGAAATGTGTGTTGAAGGATAAGAAATAGGAAACGTTTAACCAGCGGAAGAAAGGTTTCAAACCCCCGCCCTTTAGGAACATGCCCAAAAACTTCCAAGGAAATTAATTTCCCAAGAATGAGCAGTTAAAGCAGAAAACTTTTAAAACCCCTAACGTGGGAATAAAAGGAAGTATCGGTATCCCTAAGGAACCCCTGAAGTGCTGGGAATGTGGTGAAGCCCATTTACGCAGGAATTGTCCTCGATACAATGAAACAAGCAGGGTACTGCATAATATACAAGAAGCATCCATAGTGGGAGACATTGGGAGGAGTTATCAGCGAATTAATGCAGCCTTGGAAGACCGACAGGCAGATCATCAATCTGCAATCGTGGAAATTGAAGGTAAAATTTCTAACCATACTTGTACCATTTTAATTGACCCGGGGGCAACTTTAAGCTACATCACTCCCAAGATGATGGAGCACTACCAACTCATCAAGGTAAAGCACCCAAAACCCTGGTTAATTCAGTTAGCTACAGGGGCAAAGAGGAAGGTAACTGAATATATATCTGACTGTGAACTTCAAATACAAGACCACAAAACAAAGATCAATTTAAATGTGTTACCTTTAGGATCATATGACATGATAATAGGTATGGACTGGCTGGAAAGATATAAGGTAGTACTGAACTGCTATACCAAAAACTTTACCTACATTTCTGAAGACCAAATTCTAAGAACAGTGAGTGGAAAACAAAAACCTGTCTCTGTTAGGCAGATTTCTGCCATGCAGTTAAAGAAGTGCATGAGAAAAGGATGCAAGATTTACGCAGTACGAGTATCCGATTTAATCCTCAATGGGAGCCAAGCTTCCATAGCAGAGCATCCTGTCTTAGGCAAGTTCCTAGACGTATTCCCAGAAGAAATACCGGGGTTACCCCCTCAATGAGAAATAGATTTTTCCATTGAACTCTTACCACGATCAGCACCAGTGTCAAAAGTACCTTATAGAATGAGTATCCTGGAATTGACAGAATTAAAAATTCAGATTCAAGAATTACTAGACAAAGGGTATATAAGACCTAGTGTCTCACCTTGGGGTGCACCAGTCCTTTTTGTCAAGAAAAAAGATGGGACTCTAAGACTGTGTATCGACTATAGGCAACTGAATAAGGTAACTATTAAGAATAAATACCCCTTACCACGAATTAATGATTTGTTCGATCAAGTAGGGGGAGCCAAATTTTTTTCCAAATTGGACCTTCGATTTGGGTATCATCAGATTCAAATTAAAAATGAAGACATCAGTAAAACTGCATTACGAACTCGATACGGACACTATGAATTTGTAGTAATCCCTTTTGGGCTAACCAACGCCCCTGCCACATTCATGTGTTTAATGAATGGTATCTTCAACAAATATCTAGACCAGTTTGTGTTGATTTGTATCGATGATATCCTGATATACTCCAAATCGAAGGAAGAACACGAACAACATATCATAATGGTATTGCAAACCTTGAGGGATCATCAGTTGTATGCTAAGTTAGATAAATGTGAATTCTTCAAAAAGGAAATTCAGTACTTAGGCCATATCATCTCTGAAGAAGGAATTTCGGTCGACCCACAGAAAATAAAAGCCATAGCAGATTGGCCAATACCGAAGGATGTAGCTGATATTAGATCTTTCATGGGACTCACCGGTTATTATCGGATGTTCATTGAGGGATTCTCAAAGATCGCCTATCCCATTACTTCATTACAAAAAAGGGGATTAAGTTTGTTTGGTCCTGAAAGTGTCAAGAAAGTTTTGAATGACTTAAAGATTTGCTGACCAAAGCACCTGTTCTAAAAGTAGCAGACCCATGTAAAGGATACACGGTCTGTACGGATGCTAGCAAAGAGGGAGTAGGAGGATTACTGTCCCAGGACAGACATGTAGTGTGTTATGAATAACAGAAACTAAAAGAACATGAACGCAACTACGTGGTTCATGACTTGGAATTAACGGCAGTAGTGCACACACTGAAAATTTGGCGTCACTACCTGTTGGGAAAGAAATTCTTGTTATTAACCGATAACACTTGCGTCAAGAACTTATTTAACCAACCAGGACTCAATGCTACACAAGCAAGGTGCATGGCCTTCTTAAGTGAATTCGACTTTGATGTAAAACACATAAAAGGTAAGGAAAATACAGTGGCAGATGCACTTAGTCGAAGGACCCACAAGGTGTACGAGATAATAATGAGTCAACCAGAAAGTAATCTCATGGATAGGGTAATAGTGGCGAGCAAACAGGATGCAGAATACATAAATCTGCAAAGTAAAATTCAGCAAAATGAGATAAACATGAACGGGACAGATTTCAAAACGGATCAGAAAGGTCTGATTTGGTTCAAAGATAGGCTGTACATGCCTAGTGTTGCAGAAATTAAATTGTTTATTCTAAATGAGATGCGCAAACCCCCTTTTGCAGGTCATCCCGGGTATCAAAAAATGATAACAGCCCTTAGAAAACAGTGCTTTTGGCCTAAATTAAAAACTGATCTAGCTGATTATTTATCTAAATGCTTGGAATGTCAACAGGTGAAGGCAGACCATAGACATCCTGCTGGTTTATTACAACCCTTACCAATTCCTCAATGGAAATGGGAAGTGATTTCACTAGATTTTTTCACAGGTTTACCGAGAACACAGCGACAACATGACTCTATAATGGTGGTGGTTGACAAATTTAGCAAATCTGCACATTTCATTCCGGTAAAAACCACCTACAAGGCAACGGATATTGCAGGAATATTTCTAAAAGAGATATTCAGATTGCACGGAGTACCAAAGATGGTAATTTCAGATAGGGATGTAAAATTTACCTCCAAATTCTGGAAATCTTTATTTGCAGGTCTAGAAACAAGAATTAATTTCAGCACGAGTTATCACCCTGAAACGGATGGACAGATTGAGCGTACCAATCAGATCATTGAAGATATGCTAAGAATGTATGTCATGGAAAAACCCACCAAATGGGAGGGCTATTTACATCTGGTAGAGTTCGCTTACAACAACGGGTATCAAGAATCATCAAGAATGAGTCCATTCGAAATTCTTTATGGAGGGAAGTGCACTACCCCAGTTAGCTGGGATAGCCCGGTTGATCGTTTGTTGGTAGGACCGGATTTGCTGTGGGATATGGAACAAACAGTCCAGAAGGTGCAGAAAAATTTAAAGGTGGCTCAGGACCGCCAAAAAAGTTATGTTGACCTAAAAAGACAGGATAAGGAATTCTCAGTTGGAGAACATGTGTACTTGCGGGTTAAACCAAAGAAAAGCTCACTCCGACTAGGGAGTTGCACTAAACTGGCACCACGATTCTGTGGGCCCTTCCAAATACTTGAGAGGATTGGACCTATAGCTTATAAGATGGCTTTACCAGCACATTTAAAAATTCATAATATTTTTCACATTTCAGTACTGAAAAAGTATATTCATGACCCCACTCATATTATTGATTGGAATTTGATTCAGGAGGCTCCAGAAGGCGAATTTCAAGTGGAAGCTTTACGCATTCTAGACAGGAAAGAAACAGTACTTCGGAACTGAGCCATCGCTCAGGTAAAGGTGCAATGGAAGCACTTTAGTCCTGAGGAGGCGAACTGGGAATTGGAAAGGGAGATACTAGAAAAGTATCCGAATTTGTTCCCAGAACCGATGGAGGAAAACTAGAACACTGAGGACAGTGTTCATAATAAGGGGGCAAGGATGTGATGTCCCCCAAATAACAAGAAGACATTATGTTTTTTGTTTTGTTATCATTGTGAAATTCATTTAAATAAGGGGCTAGATGAAAAATCTGCCGAATAAGTCCTAGGAGGACTGTTGTAAGAAACAACTTTGAATTTTAATTATTGTTTTAATAATAAAAGGATGAACAAGAATAGCCAAGTTAAATGAGGAGATCATGCATGGAAAAGTGGGGGACAAGTGAGAGTTAACCTTGGGGAAACCAGAACAGGTGTCAGAAGTGTATTTAAGACACTAGACACACCCTGAAAATTAGGGATTTAATTAGCTGCGAAAATTCCATGTGGAATGGGCTACTAACGGTAAGACCTAGGCAAAACTATAAAGGAAGGGCATATGTGGGAGGCAGGATGCTGCTTAGTATGTCGAAGAGGATTAGACTTGCTGTGTGAGCACTCTGTGTTAGGCAAGGGATTCCGGAATTGTGACCGAGTTTTCCGGGTTAACTGTCCACACTTTTTCGTGCATGCATCTGGATCGGGGGTGATTACGGATAGACTTAGTGTTTGGACCTAATCTACGGTTGGGTGGAACGTGGCTGTTTCGACTTCATTCAGGTTATCAGTCTCAGGTTTTTCTACTTACAGACTTTAAGTATTTTCCTGTTATCTTACTCTGTCCAGATTAGTTAACATGATTTTATGCACAATGAAAGAACTGTTCATTATATTGTTGATGATAAGGTTAGATCTGTAAAGGAATAGACACGGAATATTATTGTGAGGATTTCATTATTGTAATTTTAATCTGAGTTATTCGTTGGATTAGATTCAAGCTATTAAAAATATAAAAATAATAAAAATCGAATCTACGTTTGTAACCAGATTTTAGACATAACATTGGGTTGGGTCACATTCCAAGGATGCTCTTCAAGTTGAACTACAGAATTAACGAGTCAGTCCTGTTAGTAAGCTGGATCTAATAGTAATAGACCTCCGATCTATACATTGATGTTAAAGACCTTGATTAAGAGTGGAGTCATTGTTTTCTCATAAAAGCTCTGTGTAAGAACGCTCCCACTTTTCATTTTTAACCTGGAAATTACTATACCGGCGAACTTATGGATCTCTTTTTAATCATGGCCACGAGACTCCTAGTATGTAAGTCATGAAATAGCATTACTTATACTCCTCAATGTAGAATGACGGGAGGGTAGAAGTATTAATCGTTTTGTTGACAGATAAAATCTCCGATCCGTTAAATGATATGTTTAGCAATTGGTTCTATCATTCTTTTTATATATATATATTCATTTGAATGACTATCTTATAATTAATGGAGGTTACATTAGACAGATAGGTTTTATATGATTCAGTTAAGGTCTCGATACTGGATCCCTAGGTGATTAAACGTTTTTACTTGGCACCTGGAAATGCCAGGTTAAACCGATCCTTAGATCTGCGTTTAACCCACTCTTTACAAGAAATTGAGCTAGAATTATTATTGATGCAAATGAAGTCAAAATCGCTGTATTCAGTATCATGAAATTGCAGTCCTGTTCCACGAATTCTTAGTGAGAAAATTAATCACGGAACCAATCCCTATTTTGCTGTATCTTTTGGGTACCGTTGAAATTAATGACGAGTCCAGTTTCTTGATGGCGAAATTGGTTACACATGCCATCGTACATTATAATAGATCTATACCTCCATTTAGAATCAACGAGTTTCTGAAATTTTAAGTCCATCCTATCTCTTCTACGAAGAATCTACAGCATGAGATAAAAATTGTTAAGTCAGATCTTATAGGGTTGTTATTTTTGTTTATTTTCTAGGGTTTCGTTTGGAAAATTTCTTCTTGAGGAAGCGTAGAGGGGACGGTACAGATGAGGCAAAACCCCAAAGGTTTTGGGATTGGTTTAACAAGCAACTTTTTACCTTAGAGTGTTTAAAAAAAAACCCATCTATTCTCTTCGAGACTCAAATAAAATTATTATAAGATACGTATCTACCCTACACACATAGGAGAGAAAATGAACCAGAAATCTTACTGAAAATCGATTCCTAGTAATAGAATTGCTATACATATTCAGGAGGAATGAAAATAGGTTCATACATAAACTGTGCGTCTATCTAAGAGCAAGATTTTAGACATCCGAAACCACAATCACAATAATAATCCAGGGGTTATGGAATTCCATGGAAACCAAACCCCGTCCACTTACAGTATTCTCGACATGAAACTATTCTGGAGTCTTGAAAAAAATTTATGAAAATATATATGATAGAAACAAAACCCTTGAACCTAAATCTCAACCAGCTCTATACGCTTCTCTAAAAAACTAGACCCTCAGCAGAGAGGTAGCTTAAAATTGATTATTACATCAGAATTCGTGGTAGTAAAAGAAACCCAAGCCACAGTGAACCGTGGAAGTTTCCAAACTAACTAACCATGTCATGAACCAAACAAACTCCCTGTTGTCGTTGGGAGGTTCCTTCCCTAGTTTTTCCATCATTGCTTGAAGGTGGAAAGGGCAATGCCACTTACCGGCAGGGGAGGGTTCCGCTAAGAATCTGCGTCTTCCAGGATGGGAGGACCTACCATCAAGAATACATTACGATATTAACAAATGATGAGAGATTTCTTTAAAAGAACAATAAGAAAAGAAATTTCTGATAGTAGCGTTTCAGAGTTACCTCTGAATCAGTAGTGTTTTAGATGAGGGTTCAAGGAAATGCTGTCTGGAGTACCACGATAGCAAGGAGCATCTCTTTCAAAAAAAATGCAGAAGTATTATGTGAATTCATGAGACCGAATGGTCACGGTATCTCCTTGTTGAAGGCAAGACCTGGAACCTTGTTTCAAATACCAGCAAGTAAGTTCAACCAGAGAATAGTAAAGCAGCCCGAGAAGATTAGTGCATTCCAAGACAACCAGAACGGTCAATTCCTGGGCAGGTGGCACCTTTCCATTAGATCTTCATTAATGAAATCACATGGTTCGCCTACTGAGTTATTGCTGGAGGGTATTGAAATACACAACCAGTATGGAAAAGCTTATCCAGCCTGTAACACATGCTGCGTAGTTTGAGGACACACCTCGTAAACAATGCTTATAGTTGTCAAATGTAACCCCTACACAGCGCAAATAAAAGTTAAGAGCTATCCATTCGAATGGTCATACATTTTAGATTATAACCCGCCTATTATAAGACTTCAAACTCAATCCACTATGTTATGAATTTTGATTAATTAGTATGGTATCCTTAGGGTATTTGAGCCCTATTTTATCGAACACCTTTGATAACCATTTTAGTACCTTAATTTATCAGGTTTGAATTGTCAATAAGAGTATTGTATTTAGGTCTTATTTCAATACTAAAAATGGCATGGTATTTTTGCAAATTTGGATAATACAAAAGGAGTTGTTTATAACCATATCATCGCAATAATGGTGGTGTATACTAGGTCTACTGTACGATTAAATTTTCAGTACCAAGTTATAAATAAACTGTAAAGACGTCTAAAAAGTTTAATAGTCCTAGTTACCTGCGTTGTGAGAAAACTCAGAAGTCGTAAGCGAACCTGCATATCCACATAAGAATCAGTGTTAGCCGTAGCTAAGTAGGTGGCATGTCAACCTTAAGACCTTCTATCCAGTAGGAAAAACAAAGAGTAAGATTATGAGCAAAGATCAGAGTACAGTATATCAGTAATGTAAATATTGAGTAACATAAGACGATCACCGTTCTCTTACAGAAAAGAAAAAGAATAAAAGAAAAAAAAGAAGAAAAATAATTTATGGAGATATTACACTTAACCTTTTTAAACACTAAACTCATTGCAACAGGGTTCCAAGTAAGATTCATTGCCCATGCTCAACAATAGAATAACATGGTCATGCTTTAAATTATCCTATACAAAGCCAACATAGACGAAGGAACACTTTCAACATCCATAAAAAAACAGTCGAATAATTTTCAGGTAAACTTAAGTTAAATCATCCTTCGACCAAATAATAGACATACGAGACTAGGTCTCAAATTCTTAAACCTTTCAAAGTTATCCTCGAACAAAAACAAGTTCAGGTTTTGAAATTCCAAGACCAGGCATTAGCCATTTTCGGCTCTTAGCCTTCAACAAAACACATAGTATTTACAGATTTACGAATTTGGGCTTTCACCCCTAAACTTAGTTCAAATAAACATCTTTATAATCAATGCAGTAGCATTGCTCTGAGACGCAACTCGTAAAACAAACAAAAAACATAACAAGTTACCATAACCCCTTTTCTTTCCATTAAAATGACCGAGGGTTAAACCCTTTCAATAGTTGTTACATTTTTTAACAAGTATTTACACAGAGAAATGTTGTAGGCTTAATGCCGAAGTAGGTCGAGGATCCCATCCTCCCTACACTGCCATTTGGCTCACAAACATTACAATAGTGGCCACATCCACAGTCAGACATCAAACTAAAGTCTCAACTAAAACTAGACAATGGCCAATAAGTTTTTACAAGTCGAAACCTACAGGAAAACCACCGAAGCTTACCTGTTAAATTCAAAGCATTATCCATGTAGCTTCGGCATTAGAAACCCATAACCGAAGGGTGCATTCCATGGAAACCCATAAACTAGTTAAATTATGTTGGAATACGAAGTATCAAACCTAAAATAATTCAGTTAAAACTTATCAATTAACGTGGAAACAAATTAAGGAGTACTAATTACCTTGTGAATTGAAGAATTCATGAGCTTGGACTGAGAATCCTTCTAAACCAGTTTAAACACTGAAAACTACTCCAAACCTTTGCAGTATTGAGTAACTATTAAAGGGTTTGGCTCTTCGAAGCTTTGAGATGTAGCTTATATAGCATCAGGCCTATGCACCGAATCCTGGGGAGTGCATTCGGGCACTACTAGCAAACCTTAAAGACCCGCAGTCCTGTCGGCCTCTCTACCACACCACTCCGGAAAAATGAATGCAAAATGTTAATCCATCGAAGTGGTAAGCCCGAGAGCAGTTAGGGTTAGCACCATAACCAAGGACACCACATGAAGGCTACCACATTGGATGCCATTAGGAATTCCACTAAGGAATCCTTTAATGCACTTTATTAACATAGCTACCACAAGTATGAAGAACCGTCAGCTTGACCATGCAACATGATGGTGGATCGATCACCTATATAGTTAAAACATTGCATTATTAATACCGTAAAGTCACCAAAATACCCGAAGTCAAAAAATTATCATATACGTCATCGACAAGGTTACGCCATTGTTTACTAATGAAGGTAAGACCTCAACCATAGTTGTGGGAGGTTTAGGAACTTAGAACCATAGAGTTATATATTATTATCCTTGGTGTTACGTAGAACAATTATTAAAAAAAACCCTCGTGTATTGTATAAAGACCAAATGACACATATCGCAACCTTAATCTCAACTATCGTTACAATGTTTTAAGTTTTATATTACCTATAGTACCAACTATAGAAGACGTGGAAATAGCAATAGTATTAACTATAGATACTATTATCATATGCTAGCATTAAAAAAAAAATATCCATCGCATAAATTAATAGAAGAGAATGCTTAGAGTGTATAGTTTGCAATCTTAGACATTGTGTCAAGTCTCCATAATAACATCAAACTAAGGCTTATACCCATAATGCATAGCATCAAAGGATATGCTTAGAATTTCAATAAAACCATTGAACCTAGGACATGATCCTATGACCATAGACATATAATACTTATCGTAATTTTCTTAAGTAGGATTTGAAATACTTAACATTGATTTCAACACTCAATATTGTACAAAAAATTGAGTAAGTAAAATAACATAAATGCTCAGAGTATAGTGTAATACGATAAAGTCATATAAAACAATCTGATACAGTTTATAGCTGAAACAATGATCAAAGCATATCTCACCCTAAAATGTTTGCAAGTTATTCTACTTCTCTTTTTAAAACTTGAAAGCTAACTGACGATATTTAGGACCTTCGTATTTCACATTCAAAACACTAACTTTCTCTTACCTGTGATCTGCGACAAGAATGTTCAATGCTTTATTTAATAACTAAGTAAGCCTCAGGGTACTCATATGACCCCTTCATAATCAAACAGTTAGTGCATATAAACAATAGCAAGTAAATATATAAATCATCGATATCAATTTTTTTTAGAATCATAAGTAATCTAAGATGCTCAACTGATGCAAGAAACCATACAATAGTATCCTAATATAGACATAATTACATTTCATGCACATCGTACAACAATACACATGCATGATCTTTATAACATTTATTTCAGCATGTCATTTAAATGAACAAACAAGCATTTATTATATTTTTTAAAATTTGTGTGATTTTCAGGATGTTACTCCCAATTATACTTTCAATGTGAGAGAGAAAGGTGTCATGTGATGGCTGATTAGTATCATGAGGGGGCACAACATCAAGTGATTCTTGATCACCACGATGCGACGTCTGACCATAATCTCTCCCTACATAATCAAAAATCATGTGAAGGGAATTTCAATCAGAAATGCATTATATACAAGGAGGCTAATTTTAAAGTACCAAATTGAAGCGTTTTGAAATGCACTGGTACACGAATTGAAAATACTTCTAAAACATGAAAATTATTTGTAACTTGAATTCAAAATAACTAAATATGTACACATTTAACTTGAAGTTGTACATTTAGCTTGATAATTGTTCTAAGTAAAGTTTGAAATTGCTAGTAACTTGAAATTTGAAATTACTAGTAAAGTTTGAAATTGCTTGTAACTTAAAATTCTTGTAACTTGAAATTGCTTGTAACTTGAAATTGCTTGTAACTTAAAATTCCTTATAACTTGAAATTGCTAGTAACTTGAAATTTGATGTGAAAATTGTTAGTAAATTGAAAATTGGTTACTTGATAGTTGTGCATTGAACTTTAAAATTGCTAGTAACTTGAAATTTGATGTGAAAATTGAAAAATTGAAAATTGCGTGTGAATTGAATTTTCCAACTAATACATTTAGCTTGAGAATTGTTCTAAGTAAAATTTGAAATTGTCAATTGAGTGTAGATCGGGTGGTTGGGAGGAATGTTGTTATCCTCCCCACCCGGGTTCAAATCTTGCTTTGTGACACTTGCTCCTTGGGAGCCGAATTTCTATGTAATGATTGTAAATCTGGCCATACTTTGATTGTAAATTGGTAGTAACTTGTACATTTAACTTTAAAATTGCTAGTAACTTGAAATTTGTTACATGTAAATTAACAAATTGAAAATTGCTAGTGACTTGACAAAAATTTGGTACAAGTATTGAAAATACATTAAAAAAGAAAATTGTTTGTAACTTAATTTTAAAATAACTAAATATGTACATGTAACCTGAAATGGTACATTTAGTTTGAGAATTGCTAGTAAAGTTTGAAAATCAAGTATATATATTTAACTCAAGATAATTATTAATAACTTGATATTCTGCATTGAACTTTAAAATTGCTAGTAACTTGAAATTTGATGTAGAAATTGACAAATTGAAAATTGAGTGTGAATTGGATTTTCCAACTAATTATATCTAACTATCAATTTAACTTGAAAATTATCCATTTAACTTGAAAATTGTTAAAATTCTTGAAATATAAATTATATACCTACTATAGAAAAAAAAAAGTTAACTTATCACTACATTAATGCATAGAAAAAATTGGTACATGAATTAGAATTTGATTAACTATGAAAATATTTCATTAATTTGTTTTCAATTATTCATAACTATGAAAATATTGCCAACCACCACAACTATGAAAATATTCATTCATTTGTTTTCAAATTGAATTTCTTAACTAATACATAACTATCATAATGTTCATTTCAAATAAAATGAGGGTAAGTTAAAATTAGACATTAATAGTTATTTCAATCAACAAATGTTGAGACTTGGAGCTCACATTGAGGCTATACATTTATATTTTTTCAACAAATAACAAAACAAGAATTGAAATTACATTTAACTTGAAATTGTTAGTAATTTAGAAAATTGCAATTAGTTAAATATGTACATTTTAACTTGAAAATAGTTTCCAAGTGTACATTTAATTTGAAAATTATTCTAATAACATTGAAAATTGTTAGTAACTTAGAAATTTGAAAATAGTTAATATGTATGTTAGAACTCCATAAAATTTTGTGCTTAAATTTCTTCTGGTAGCGTTGACAATGCAAACTAGAAAAGATTTCCATAATGGAGGTTTAAAAATTGGTTGAAAAGAAACATTTTCTCCTCGAATGTAGACGCCAACGGTTGCAAAGAAAAAGGGGTCTTTATAGACCTATGATCAGCTCTCCGAGGTTTGTGGACTAGAATCTTTATGAGGAAAGTACAAGTTTTTAATTTTTCTACAAAAAAAAAAGAAAAAAAAAAGCCAAAGTTTTAAAACTTTTTGAAGGTTTTAGTTTTTAAATTTTTGGCCCAAAATCGATTTTATGAAAAAGGGAGGCTAAAAATTTATTAAAAAGGGTATGGCCAAAGTTTCGATCTAATTAAAAAAGGATCAAAAAGAATATTAAACGCCCAACACTGAGGGCTCACCATAGGACCAAGCGCCAAGCCGAGAAGACCACATGTATCCTCCTTCACTCTAGTGCCGAGGCTTAAAGCCTCCCATTCCTTTGTTGCTTGGCATAAATTGAAGGCATTGGGGTATATAAAGAGTGAAAAGAAATGATCCGCTGTGCATGTGAGATAAAACTTTCAGAATTAAAAATGAGAATCACAGAGTCTTCCAAATGAGAAAGTTATTATCGCGGGTGAATCCATCAACTTGTAGAGTTTTTGGAAGGCATGATTTCTTTTTGTTTCTGTTTGAAGTAGCTCGGGTTTTGATTAATATTGCATCAAGAACCTCTGAGCATACCAGAGTACAATAGATCAACATTCGGATGTCAGTCTCAATGGGATGCCCTTTGACTTGTCAAAATATATGGTGAAAAGTATTAAGAATTTAATTTCAAATACTTGTCGACAGTTAACATCAGGTTGAAATCAAATAAGATGGAAGTTTGTCAAAATATTGCTTTCACAAATGCTCGATTGCCCAAGTGATAGAGGAGAAATTACCTACTGCTAGACGTTGAAGATAAATTCCAAGTTTCCTCTACGAGATATGCGATTGAAGAATTTTAGTTGGAATGCTTTAATTGCAAATGGATGATCATGATATTATTTTTTGTTTCTGCATGGGATTTAAAAAAAAAAACACCTGGAAATGCTAAAAAGATACATTCTGTATATAACATTAAAAGAAAGCTTGACAATGCAATTTCAAGGAAAAGAGAGTATTGATGCCGACAATTTAACAAGAACAATGCCAAAAGGCCATCAGGTTGCCGTTTCTATAAAATCATCAGTTAGCAATATTTTATGGTAGACAGGTTCACGTGATCATGACTAATGTTGAGTATGGATCATGCAAACAGTTTTGGTATTAGACAACTTGAAGACTTGATGCCTGGAATATATATCGATCAGGAAATGCCTGAGATACTTTTAATAGACAGAGATAGTTTGGAATATCTCTAAATGGAAAGAAGAACATGTAGGGACCCCCGTTTGTGGGGTCGTCCCTAAAACTAATATGAAACTCATCAACATAATATGACACAGATTAGAACATATCAAAGATAGAAAACTGAACTACAGTAAACAAATTTACCTTAAGAAGATACAAGTGGAACCTCATACCTGTCATTCATCGGTCAATCCCGCTATCGGAGTAGTAGTCGTCGTCAATCCGATCCATCTAGCCCATTGTCGTCCCCATCATTCATAGGATCCTTCCAGAAAAAGCTCATATAACCATAGACGAAGCAACCGTTAGCTTCGCCACCCAACCATAGGCTCATGCTTTCAGTCGCATGGCCTCCCCCGAGCTTTGGGTCGTAGAGCTCACACAAGTATTTCAGAAATTCAGCTTGGGCTTCCCTTCCCACCAGGATTTCTAAGCCAAACCCTTAGATAGCAGAAAGTCTTTGAGGCATTCGAAAATTACGACAATCATCCAAATTATGGGCCCTTTACCCATTCCCCAAGCCTTCCTTATAAAGGAAAAATTTCATGCGACACATGTCGCTTCATGCATAATTAAATATTTTTAATTAATTATTTAATTAAAACACTCACCCATCCAAGTGTCAGTTTCTCTGGGAAGTGCACCAACACCCCTAAGTTTGCTCTAGTTTGTCCCCCAGATATTTTAATTAACTCCTAGCTTTTAGTTGACTAGGTGTCTAATCTTAGGATTCTATTTTGCTCCTAAATAATGATTTCTATTATTTTAAATGCTCAACAAAAATAACTATTCATGTGCAAATGCCTAAATTATTTTTATGCATTTTCTAAGTAATAATCTAGAGTTATTCTCATAAGTTTTTATGCAGTTAAATTTAACAATCAAACTCACTAGGATCACGGTGCTGCCCCGTTGGGCTCCTAGTTCCTTAATTTTAATTCCTTGACATGGCACCACTCCGTTGGGTCCAGTCATCCAGGTTTTCCATTCCTTGGCATGGCACCGCATCGTTGGGTCCTTGCGTCCATTCTTTCCATTCTCGACAGGGTACCGCATCGTCGGGCCCTTCTGCCACCATCTTTCCGTTTTGACTTGCGGGAACTCTTGTAGGGATTTTAAGAATTGTTACCATCCATCCTCCGTCTACATGCTATCTAGGGACTAATGACGTTGAGGAGTGAGTCCATTCTCACTGCGCGCCGCTCAACTCGTACATGACCAACTCCATTGTGGCCCACCTCGTACGCCCTCACGCTTTCCTCTTGAGCAAGCGGATCAGTGCTTATCTGCTCAAGCATGGTATTCCATCGGAAGTCGACATCGTCGTCGCTCTCACTGTGTGTGATTTACTCGTACTCTACGACCCTTCATATTCCTTTGTGTGTCTGTCGGTGAACCCTTTAACCTATCGCTACACACATTTCTCACAAATGTAAATTAGTAGCATTGTCCTCAATAATCACAATTTGATTTATAAATATGCTGCTTCATTAAGCATCTATAATTTACTCAATCATTACTCATTCGTCTAATCACATAATCTATTGCATAGTTGGTCATTAAGCATCATTCATATGTACAATTTTCCTATCAAAGTTAATCGTTAAACAACATCAAATCATCCATTCACAATAACTACCCAAATGCACATATATCAATCAATCGTAATCATAAATATACTCAAAATAAAATCATAGGGTTAGTTTATTAATGTTTCAAATAGTCGGGTGACTCAGAAGGTGCCCTCAATGTCTACAGTAGTCTAGGGGCACTACATACACCCCTACTTATTTAAAACTTCGTCCCGAAGTTCAGAATAAAAATGGAAAGTTATGATGCATCGCAGTTGCGTCCTCCCAAGTCGCAGAGCTAGGACTGTAACTGTCCTACTACACTTTGACTTGATCAATCAGGGCTAATCATTAAGCAAGATGTAATCAATCAATTATCCCACTCCACACGTATAATTTAATTCCTTAATTCATTTATCAATTATTGTTGTCATTCCCATCTTCAGGTTTTTCCTCAATCATTTAAGACATAACAAGGCTCAAGAGACCATTATATTGAAGTTGTTCTGTTGGGTCACTCGACAGGTGCCCTTAAGGTCCACAGTCATTCTAAGGGCATTACAAGAAATCATCATGTCCTTACCTCATTTCCGCATTCTCGTTGTCATGTGACTCCTTCAGCATATTTTCCCCATCTCGTCATGTGTGGGTTGTCGTATTCACATCGAGTCGCATCATGGGAATTAGTTGTATTTCGTTTTAGACTTCACCATTTCATACGATTAGCATCACTGCATTTATTTCGTCATGATTATCATCTACATATTTCATCTAACAAGATCGTTTTCAATTGACCCCTCGGCAGGTTCTCTAAGTTCAATGTTTCCAATTATCGTATCATGATCAAATCAAGGTTGTACCTTTTCATTTTCCTTAACAACATTGTCATTATAGAAGGTAATTGATATTTAATCACTATGTTGTTGACCACCTACATGACTATCATTCGGCATCTACATAATTATATAACTCCCAAATCCAAGGATAAGGTTTGTTCCTACCTTTACTCATACTTTTATGATGAATATGTTCTCCAACTTCTTAACACCATATATAAAAATTACGCATGTTTAATTATGACCATGATCCAAAGTTAAATGATATACTGCCGTAAATCCCAACATGTAGGTGAATTTCTTTAGCATGATTATATAAATGTGTTTCCTTATGCACACCATATAAAATGTATATCTACGTGCGTGAATACATAAATATGTTTCCACATGCATAAATACCATACATAATTATGTTTTGCCGATATGAAATAATAAATATATATACTCAAACATATGAATATAAATTAAAAGTAGATATTTATAATTCTACTACTTTCAAAGATTCTTCCTTCCATATCTCAAGCAATTATAATTGATAGAACATAATTGTATTTCTACCCTTTCTATAATTTATTTCTTTTCAAACTTAACCACAATTTTTCATTAATAGCACATAATTATAATCATATCATTTTCACGAAAACAATTCTACAATCTAACTTATCATTTTCATGAAAACAATTCTACAATCTAACTTATACATAAGACTCAACACCTTTTTCTAATAAAGATAATCTAAGATATAACTTCCTATGTAGGTATGTCTTTCAAATGAGAATAATCACGATTATAAAATGTCCAAAATAAAATAATCCCAAAATTTATACTTTAACCAAGCATACTCCAAATCTAATGCTATATCATTAGGTCTTATCTTTACATGCATAATTAATTTGTGAAAAAGTAATATAAGCCTAATCTATAATTTCACTAAAATTTAAGATAAATCTACTCACCAACCATATTCTCAAAAGCATTTTATATAGATTGTCTTCCCCATACAACTTGATTTTCTAAATATATTTCAGTACATAATTCAAATATATTTCAGTGACTATTCAACTAACATAATCTTCAATGCACTTTTAGAACGAAATGGTCCCTTCCTCTACAAAATCATCCACGTAATATCTTCTACTAATATATAGTGGGTGAAATGGTAATACATCCATCTCACATACATTCAAAATTCAATTTCAATCGGTACATAATTATTCAACGGAAAATATATATATATATATATATAAATAGTTTATATTCAATCATTAAGCAACATACACTCGGACTCTATCATCACTATGTGGCATTTGGTTGAGATCAGCACTTAGATTTGATCAATTGTACTATTGTCCCGATTCCTGTTTGAATAACTCTACCACAATTCAGCATATAAATAATAGCGATTAATTAATTAACAAGCAGACAACATTTAAAAAAAGCGACTGATGGTAACTGGAAATCTCTCTTGGTAGATTCCAGGATCGGTCAAATTACACGATGGGAGCAGGGATCATCTATCCTTTACCGAGATCAGTTGCCAAGTTTCGGCACACTTCATGGATCTACCTCAACGCTAGGATTGTGCGTTGGCATCTCTTTTCCAAAGGCCCGTGGGAGCTTCCATTTAGTAAAACTGATCTCCTTAACTACTGTCTCCATTGACGCCGTTTTTAACATGGGACACCCTATTCGCTATACTAAATTAAATATCTGTGGAAGCTTTTATAAAAAAACTTCGATCTCGCAGGCCGAGAATTCACAGAATCCTGTCGTGGTAATGAAGCATTTTTGGACTATTTGTAGGTAATGTTTAGTTCAAGGGATCTATGTTTCTGTTAGTGAATTCTATTGTCGATACTAAAAAAAAGAATCAGGATTTCTTAAGGATTAAATCTTTGATCATTGGGATTTATTTTCATTTTCTGCAAACAATTTAAAATAACTAGCAAATCAAGTTTTCATTTGATCTCTTGCGAGTCTCATATTCATAATTGGAGAACATTAAATTGTTATTATTTTTAAAAGAGATTCGTACTAAGTTTGCAATGATACAAAATGTGAAAAGCAAGACTCCTTAGATTTGAAATTTCCATTCATAATGTAAGACCCCTCCTTTAGGGTCCCCTTGAACTGAACCTGAAACTTTAAAAACTTCATACAAACAAATTAGCCATTATAGTTATTGGAAAAATAAAATAAAAGAGTGAATAACTTAACAAAAAATAAGCAAACCTTAACCTGTCAACCCGATCCAGCTGGTCCATTGTTGTCTGCGTCTTCCGTAGGATCCCTCCAGCAAAGCTCGTTTAACCATAGGCTAAGCAACCGTTAGCTTCGCCACCCAACCATAGGCTCATGCTTTCAGTCGCATGGCCTCCCCCGAGCTTTGGGTCGTAGAGCTCACACAAGTATTTCAGAAATTCAGCTTGGGCTTCCCTTCCCACCAGGATTTCTAAGCCAAACCCTTAGATAGCAGCAAGTCTTTGAGGCATTCAAAAATTACGACAATCGTCCAAATTATGGGCCCTTTACCCATTCCCTAAGCCTTCCTTATAAAGGAAAATCTCATGCGACACATGTCGCTTCATGCATAATTAAATAATTTTAATTAATTATTTAATTAAAACACTCACCCATCCAAGTGTCAGTTTCTTTGCGAAGTGCACCTACACCCCTAAGTTTGCTCTAGTTTGTCCCCCAGATATTTTAATCCACTCCTAGATTTTAGTTGACTAGGTGTCTAATCTTAGGATTCTATTTTGCTCCTAAATAATGATTTCTATTATTTTAAATGCTCAACAAAATAACTATTCATGTGCAAATGTCTAAACTATTTTTATGCATTTGCCAAGTAATAATCTAGAGTTATTCTCCTAAGTTTTTATGCAGTTTAATTTAACAATCAAACTCACTAGGATCACGGTGCCACACCGTTGGGCTCCTGGTTCCTTAATTTTTAATTCCCTGACATGGCACCACTCCGTCGGGCCCACTCATCCATGGTTTCCATTCCTTGGCATGGTACCGCATCGTTGGGTCCTTGCGTCCATTCTTTCCGTTCTTGACAGGGTACCGCATCGTTGGGCCCTTCTGCCACCGTCTTTCCGTTTTGACTTGCGGGAACTCTTGTAGGGATTTTAGGAATCGTTACCATCCATCCTCCGTCTACATGCTATCTAGGGACTAATGGCGCTGAGGAGTGAGTCCGTTCTCACTGCGCGCCCCTCAACTCGTACGTGACCAGCTCCGTCGTGGCCCACCTCGTACGCCCTCATGCATTCCTCTTGAGCAAGCAGATCAATGCTTATCTGCTCATGCGTGGTATTCTTATCGGAAGTCGACATCATCGTCGCTCCCCCTGTGTGTGATTTACCCGTACTCTACGACCCTTCATGTTCCTTTGTGTGTCTTTCGGTGAACCGTTTCACCTATCGCTACACACATTTCTCACAAACATAAATCATTATTTTATTGATTTACAATCAATCGTAATCATAAATATACTCAAAATAAAATCAAAGTATTAATTTATTAATGTTTCAAATAGTCGGTGACTCAGCAGGTGCCCTCAATGTCTATAGTAGTCTAGGGGCACTACAAAAACTAGTACCTCATTATTCTAAATAGTTAAGGTACTGAGGCGGGCATTACATACACCCCCTCTTATTAAAACTTCGTCCCGAAGTTAAGTCTCATGTACTTCCATGGTGAGTTCTCTTTCTTTCCACATTCATTGCTTCAACATAACCAAAATTAATAAAAAATCATTTCCTCCTTTCTAGCATCATATAAGTATATATCTCATATTTGACAATATAACTAAATCATATCTTTCATAGTGTAGCAATCCCCACAACAGTCCTCTATTGGCTAATTAATTGTAACCAAATTTGAAATCATCCATAACAAATTCCTTTCATTCAGCAAAACTATAAATATATCATTTATGTAACTCTGTTAAGCACTAACACATTTCCACATAAGGAATAAAATCTTCAATACGAATTTATTCATTTTCTATGGTTACGTATAACTATCATATATTTTAAACAATATCTGAGTTTTCAAATAAGAATTAACCCTTCCGAATTCTGTTCTTCAATACATACCTTATCCATTCCTAAACTAATCTTACATGCAACCTCTCTCTTTTCATAATCCAAAGTATAATTAAATACTGGAGTTCCATTTACTTAATATATCTAAAAGTATAATCTCAGATTTGTAAAAACAAAGTTATGTAAAGTTTTCTCCTCTTCCTAACTCAAGTACAACTAAGATTCTATAATTCAATGTAAGTTTAACTTCTCTCTTTTCTCAATCCAAAGCATGATTACAAACTAGTAGTGCATACCTGCGAAGCCATCGCCTTGATTTTAGAGAGTAAGCATTTACAACCAATAGATAAAATTCTGGACGCAAAACCCATCATCAAAGTATATGAACTATGAATATCATTCAATCTTTCATACTAGCAATTTTAGAGAAGAAGAATTCTAACCTGTTCGAGAAGCTGGGAGTATCCTTGCCGAAGGAGAAGAAGCAAAAAAAATCGCAACTTCGATTTTTTTCTACGTCGATCTTCGTAGCAAGTGTATGTCATAAAGTTAGCTTAGAAGACAATTATCACCATTCGTATCCAATCTTATTATAGAACGATAATTAAAATAACAATCATAACTCATGATTTAACTACTTTAAGCCATAACTTCAAACAAATCATTTAATACACATACCATCTCCTCTCCTTTAGTTTACTAAAATCCATCTAAACAATCCTTCAGGTTTCCCATTCTATTGTTGATGCCATGTATCCTTCATTTGTTTAACTTCCAACCATAAACAAACTTTCACTACATAAACTACGTTCATACTCTTTCACAATTATGTATACATCATAGTTATAATTCTAGCAAATCAAATGAAATCTCCAATATATATCTTATATTCCCAATCTCTTATAATGAGCATGAAACCTTAATAAATAAATTATATTCATATTATTTTATTAATATCTATGAATTTTCAATGTATAGCTTATATTCAAGTCCTTTCGCAAATACATAAGAAATCTTCGATATATAAATTATATACCTAATCTTTTATAGATTTTACTCGCAAAACACGTGACACAACGTCGTGATAGGAACATCCTAATAATACCTTACAATGTCCTTCGTACTAAAGAATGCAAATGTAGGGACCTTCCTTATGTGTATCAACAAGAGAAATTTATTTATTTCCTTAAGTTTATCAACCCTTGTCAGTAAGTATATGTAACCCAACTCATTTTTACTAACATTTTCATCTCCATTCTATACATGCTTCCTTACGACATGAGACACATGAAATAATATTATCCTCTATTATTAAGAGCATAATTTCTTCACATATACGACGCATGGCTATATTTCAATTATAAGCATTAGAAGTAATCCCAAGGTGTAATATCATACATTCATACACCAACACTTCGTATATATATAATCAAACTAAGTTGAATTAATTATTTAAATATCTTCTTAGTTAAGGTAAGAACTTATACAAATACATAATGTGTTATCATTCTATCTTCCTGAACTCCTAATATTTAAGGTTATCATATTACAATAGCATGATTTTGAATATCATTGTTTATACTAATGATATTTAACATCACTTTTTAATAAATTCCTAATACATTGAAATAGGATCCAACTATCACCTTTTATAACACTAATAAACATATTATATTGCATTGCTATATGAACAATCTTCCACATATTACCACACTAGTAATATACATATTTAATGTACTAATATATACCATCTTTCACATATTACAACCCTAATATAAAATATTATAATGCATTGCAACGTGAACCCTTTTACACACTACATCCATTAATATGCATGGGATAAAGTATAGTCATACCATTCCGCCTTCAAGAATATGAACACAATAATACCTATTGTAAGACATTATTGCACGAACCGATTTCTCATATTACGACACTAATATAACATTGTAATGCATTAATATATAAACTAACCATCAACAATACAACCATTAAATACTTTACAACGCACGGGTCTCATTGCTTGTCGACGAGCATAGACTTAAAGATACACGCAGAACTCTAGATATTTACACTTAATGACCTCCCGGCTCAGCGTTATGACTTCACCTGGACAGCGCCTACCTTTCGGTAATCAATGCATACACCCCCCCAAAAAAAAAGAAAAAGAAGGGCAAAATTCAAATGTAAAGTTGGAAATCAATTCATACTTGCCGTTCTGGAGACGTTTAAGGAATGTAAATCGACACACAGAGGTTTAAAAGGAGTAATTCAATTTGTATTAGCAAGCTGGAAACGCCAAGATTTAAATCGAATGCTATGTGTTAAAAATCCATGTGCCAAAATCTGAATTCGATTACTTGGAGTTTGGGGCCAAAGCGCCATCAATTTTCGGAATGCCATCAACTTGAAATACTGTGAAATTAAATAAAATATTAAGATCTGAAATCGAAACGCTTGAAACGGATCACAGAGATGTTTTAAAAAAAATTCATAAATTAAAATCAAATACGAAATCTGGATCGAAGTTTGAAACTGAGCACAGGGATTTTTATAATTTTAGGCATACAAGGATACTGGAGGAACATTAAGGAAATGCAAGGAGATTTACAAATTACAAATTTGGATAACACTTATTAAACCGTAATCAATTTATAATGACATATTTGGGAAAAACGCCAAGGAACCGTAACTATTACATAGATTACAAATTTGGGAAACGCCGAATGAATCCTAATCCATTTACAAATTACAACCTGGAAATCGCCAAATATCCGTCGGGATCAACGCAAACATTTAAGAGTAAATTTGAATTTAAATGTATTGACCTTGAAGTGCCATTAAAAATGGAATACAGAGATTCCAGTCGTCGAGTGGATTCTGAATTCATCATTCAAATTGGAAATACAAATGCAGAGACCAAAATTACAACCAAATGTTATCATAATTATAAATCTGAGAATGAATACAGAGTGGATCTGGAAGCGTCCGCCAGATAGAGTCATCGTAGAGATTAAAATTACAAAATGGGATCTAGGACATTCATTCGATTGAGAATCACACAGAGGATCCACGATCCTAAAATTACTCTTCAACCAATTAACATTACTTGTAACACCTGAGTTCGCAAATCTGAGAACGAAACCTTTAAAGGAGTAAGCAGAGTATTTGCAGATCGCCTCATGGCACAGATTGATATCAAATGACAAGATTTTAAGATTTGAAACAATCTTAATCATTCCAGAAATCGAAATCCAACATAATACTTCATGACGCAGATCCAAATAGACTCATTCCTTTGACCCGATACTCTACAAGAATTAGCATACTTCTGATAATCTAGTTTTATAACATGCAGTGACAGAAACTGAGATCACATTAATGCAGACAACTTCTTAGTAGAAGAGATAGAGGATTCTAACCAACCATTTTACCGATGGAAAGGTATCGCCGTGGCCAACCCGACAGAAAAGAAGTGTCGGTCACAACTCTACAGTAAGACTAACAAGCCATATTACTTAAAATATTACAGGCAGCATAAGTTTATAAAACAAAGATCTGAAATATACGAAAAACTTGTCTTTAAGCATTGCAGAGATCCCTGTCAGATCAAAACAAAGTAAAGACTGGATCCCCAGCTATCATGCATTCCCACAAGGATGGATATGAAATCTACTACACACGATCCATACAGAGATGGATGGCTCCAGAATGTTATTCACGCATTCTCCATAGTAAAATAGAGATCAAACCGGACTCTTTCATATTTCGGCATCATATTTAGTATATATAGATATAAGGTAAATAATCGGATCCCTGCGCTGTTGGAAGCATATAAATAAACATGAATAAACCTGCCGATGCCTGTCTTTTGGCAACATAAAGATAACATAAAACATGCGGATTCCTATATTTTGACAGAATGCAGATACATATATATATATATCAAGGAGTTAGATATCAATTTTTAACACAGAGATAAGACTAAAGTCGGGCAGCCAAATCACGCAGAGGTGAATGCATCCAGATCACGCTGCAATTAAAATCAATAAGCTTAACACAGAGACGAGAAAGTGTAAACAGGATTAACACTGAGTTAGCGTAACAACTCTAAGCGCAGATTCTAGGGTTTTTATAGCACAAGAATGAGTTATCAACGCGATGTGCGAATCCAAAGGGTTTCATAAAATAAAGGCAATAGCTAACACCGAGTTAGCATAGTAAGGTATTTTTTTGCAAATCCAAACGGATGCAGAAATGCTAGGTCGAAACAAAGATTAGCTCTGGAATCAACGCAGAGGTAATTACATCGACCAACAAAGATAAAGATGAACAGAGGTTTACTACCTTGTGCATTCCTGCTTGCATAAGATGTCAAAAGAAAAAAAATTACAAACCAACGATTTTCTCCAAACTAGAAATTAACCAAACATGAAAATCGCACTGGAATCGGGCTGCTACACGCCGTCATTTTCTCCAAAATCGATACGGTCAATGTAAAAAAAGAAAAAAAATGTAAACCGAAACGAACGGGTATTCGTTATAATCAAGGTTGACTGTAGCGGTAAGGGCACACAAGATCTCATCAAGATCTCATCAGAACATTTGGGCGGTAACTCAAGGCGCCAACGCGGAGAGGGAATATTGAACAGCGATTTAAGAGTGTTCGGTGCAGCGTTCTAAGGGAGTAATAAAGACTACTATCAGTGTTGGGAGAGGGAAAAACGGATTGCTGCCCCATTTATCATCAACAGCTGGCTTCAAGTTATAGAGACCCTCCGACGGTTAACTTCAATAAATAGTTTACAGCCAACCCGATGGGATTGATTACGAGCGGATCTCAGAATTTTGTATAACTCAATCTTCAATGGATGTTACGAACTGAGAGTCGGATCCACCCAGGCCGGAGATTCACTCGACCCTACCCCACGCAAACACTCGTGGATATCATTATTTGGATTACCTGTTGTAAGTGTAATTAAAAGAAGAGTAATCAGACCTGTTACCTTGACAAGCATCCGGTTCCGTCTAGGCTGTAGGTTGCATGCTTCGTGCTGGTGCTAAAGATTATTTAACCCTGAAACTAAGGATAAATTCAGGTGTATGCTCGGGAACTAGATTCATATCTGTTTCAATGAATTTTCTTTCACAAACAAGTTAAACCTCTGGATCATAGATTTCCACAGTAACTTATTTAAGTTTCAGGTTGTACTTCTACAGGGATTGTTTCAAATCAGAATATAAATTTGCAGAACTAGTTTTAAATTCTAAATTATATTTCCACAAATTTAATACAGAACACAAATTTTACAGAAATTGGTTCAATTTCTAAATTACGATTCTAGAAATTTAATAAGTAATATAACTTCACCGAGATATTAAAAAGAGAAACTTACAGCGAAACATAACCCATTTTTTTTTTTACATGAAGTCCAAGATCATAACCTTAAGTTGAAACAGAAACAGAAATAAAATGCTTAAACTAATAAGAACCTGTAGGAATAGCTGCTCTTGTTGGATTCCGTGAAGTTCGTGGTTCCAATCGCGTCGTTGTTTTCGACGGTCACAAAAATATGAGTCCGGTGCCCTCAAGGCTCGACCGGTTCTGATACCAAATGTAAGACCCCTCCTTTAGGGTCCCCTTGAACTGAACCTGAAACTTTAAAAACTTCATACAAACAAATTAGCCATTATAGTTATTGGAAAAATAAAATAAAAGAGTGAATAACTTAACAAAAAATAAGCAAACCTTAACCTGTCAACCCGATCCAGCTGGTCCATTGTTGTCTGCGTCTTCCGTAGGATCCCTCCAGCAAAGCTCGTTTAACCATAGGCGAAGCAACAGTTAGCTTCGCCACCCAACCATAGGCTCATGCTTTCAGTCGCATGGCCTCCCCCGAGCTTTGGGTCGTAGAGCTCACACAAGTATTTCAGAAATTCAGCTTGGGCTTCCCTTCCCACCAGGATTTCTAAGCCAAACCCTTAGATAGCAGCAAGTCTTTGAGGCATTCAAAAATTACGACAATCGTCCAAATTATGGGCCCTTTACCCATTCCCTAAGCCTTCCTTATAAAGGAAAATCTCATGTGACACATGTCGCTTCATGCATAATTAAATAATTTTAATTAATTATTTAATTAAAACACTCACCCATCCAAGTGTCAGTTTCTTTGGGAAGTGCACCTACACCCCTAAGTTTGCTCTAGTTTGTCCCCCAGATATTTTAATCCACTCCTAGATTTTAGTTGACTAGGTGTCTAATCTTAGGATTCTATTTTGCTCCTAAATAATGATTTCTATTATTTTAAATGCTCAACAAAATAACTATTCATGTGCAAATGTCTAAACTATTTTTATGCATTTGCCAAGTAATAATCTAGAGTTATTCTCCTAAGTTTTTATGCAGTTTAATTTAACAATCAAACTCACTAGGATCACGGTGCCACGCCGTTGGGCTCCTGGTTCCTTAATTTTTAATTCCCTGACATGGCACCACTCCGTCGGGCCCACTCATCCATGGTTTCCATTCCTTGGCATGGTACCGCATCGTTGGGTCCTTGCGTCCATTCTTTCCGTTCTTGACAGGGTACCGCATCGTTGGGCCCTTCTGCCACCGTATTTCCGTTTTGAATTGCGGGAACTCTTGTAGGGATTTTAGGAATCGTTACCATCCATCCTCCGTCTACATGCTATCTAGGGACTAATGGCGCTGAGGAGTGAGTCCGTTCTCACTGCGCGCCCCTCAACTCGTACGTGACCAGCTCCGTCGTGGCCCACCTCGTACGCCCTCACACATTCCTCTTGAGCAAGCGGATCAATGCTTATCTGCTCATGCGTGGTATTCTTATCGGAAGTCGACATCGTCGTCGCTCCCCCTGTGTGTGATTTACCCGTACTCTACGACCCTTCATGTTCCTTTGTGTGTCTTTCGGTGAACCGTTTCACCTATCGCTACACACATTTCTCACAAACATAAATCATTATTTTATTGATTTACAATCAATCGTAATGATAAATATACTCAAAATAAAATCAAAGTATTAATTTATTAATGTTTCAAATAGTCGGTGACTCAGCAGGTGCCCTCAATGTCTATAGTAGTCTAGGGGCACTACAAAAACTAGTACCTCATTATTCTAAATAGTTAAGGTACTGAGGCGGGCATTACACATAATGCGAAGAATACACTGATTTGCACAATTATACGTGTACTGGGGATGAAGATGAGGATACATTTCACTAATTAATTCGTAACTTCTGATGTGTACACAGCCTTGTATGAGCTTTAGTGGGAAACGCTCTTCTTAAGCACGATTTTACTGGACAGATTCCTATCTAGAGTGATTTATTTATTTATTTTTACAAACGTTTGTCATATACAGGTCCTAGGTATCGCTTGCATGACACTTGCACTCAGAATTGAACAGAATAAGATGAACTATAAACAAGACTATGAGGACCGGTAGGTAGAATTTATTTATTTAGAGAATAGTTAAACAGTCAAGAACAATAATCATACCCTAGTTCACCAAACTTATATAAAAACACATAAATAAATATAAACAGTGATAAAAGCCACATGTCACACTATAGTTTTTCCAACCAAGCATACAATTGTGTCTTTACTGGCGGTCTATGCCAACTGATTGTGTGTAATTAATTAGCATATAAAAAAAATTTAAGATCTCGGAGACGTTAGTCATCGCTGAGATTAGTAAATGAACTAGACCAGAGTTTTAATCAATCAAACAACGGCTAGAGATAAGACACGCTGTGCGTAGTAGTTGAATCTTCTATCGATATCGATCCAACAGTTCGACAGAGTGAAGATATCACCAGCTGCACGCGATATTGGTCTAACATCAAGATCGTCTTCACAATATGACAGAGTTACAGTTGCTGGGTGTAATGGCTGACTTTCACAAGGTCAAATAAAACTAAAGAGGCTGGGGTCAATATTTAGTGTAACCAAAGAACTACACAACCATTATTTTATCCATGGCATGAGTATGGTCAACTAAATGCTCTAAAGATATGGGCACTACAGTGGATCCATGTGGATCCGAGTGGTAGGTAGCCGATGAGCTTAATTAGAGATCACATCCGGGTTTCTCGCCTTGACAGTCAAATTGACCCTCTAGAAAACTACGGTGTTGATTTCAAGTGGCAGTCTAAACATAGTCCGATACACAAGGCTTGATTGGAGAGTAAGGCAAGTAGAGATCCCATAATCTCGAGGTGGTGTGATTCTCAATTAATTTGAAGTGCATGCCGAGAGTTGTTACGCCAAGTCGAAGAGTTTTGGGGTTGTTCAGATAGTACAAAGATTCTTGACTTTCATCAATATTACACATTTGATGACCAGTTCGCTTGCCTTCACGTTCTACTAAAAGTCTCCCTATAAAGAGCCAGATTTGGGGGAGACGGTTAATTAAGTGATGTGTTCATAAAGTTATGCTAACAAACTCGAGCCAAATTGGCCGGTGATGGGTATTATAAAAGAAATGTGATTTATCATGGCATCGGCTAAATATAATCTCCTACGATAATATCTATCTTCTCACTACACCTAGAAACATGTATTTTGTCGACATGTGTAAAACACAAATGAGCGTCCGGTGGCACAGAGCTGGGGCTTCTCTTTTCTGGGCTTTTATATAGATACAATTAAAACTTAACATACATACAGAGTTTATTAAAACAAATCTGGGCACATCAGTCAAGATTCACCCAGAAAACCAAGGAACGCTCGAGCAGAGTCTTATCCAACAATAATGCAATGAGGATAGATTAGATCCGAACAGAGTTCTTAGAGGTGTAGGGTTTAATTTTCTTTTTCTCAACGGGGTATAACGATGGATCTGCGCAGAGATGTATAAGGTCATTTGAATAGGGTTAAATTCTCCATGACAGGGTGTACAATAGATCCACACGGAGACCTATGGGATTGCATAAACATGGTTAGATCTTGTCACAGGGCTTAAGGAAGGATCCACGCAGAAAACTAAGGTTACTAGGATAGAGTTTAGATCTCACCACAGGGTTTAAGAAAAAGATCCGCACATAGAACTATAAGATTTCTAGAGCAGAGAGTCAGATTCACACTGTTCATAAAATAAATTTAACCCAGAATTTAATAATATGCTTCTGTGCCTTGTTAATATATATCATGACCATTCTGACTTAGTTTCTTCTTTTCCATACTACCATACCAAATAAATCATACAGTGATCCAATAGTTCAATAATGTATTATGACTCCAAATAAGGCAACAGAGTTTCGAATAGTATAAATAATTGTTGTGTCTAAAATGAAATATTAAGATCTACTTTTCCAGAAGTAAACAGAGATCTAATATGCTTGGGTAGATCGGATCCTTCTACAGAAATAAAATAATCTAATCTAACTTCATTTCTGAAAACCGAGATCCACAATGATAATGCGAGTTTGGTCCTTTTTAGCACAGATTTAAATCTGAATAGATCATAACATTCTTGACAGAGATCTAATATATGAAAACATACTAGTCTAAATATAAATTTTGGGCAAATAAGAACCTGTAGAAAGTATAGCTATTCCAGTCGGATGATGAAATTCCTCAAATGTTGTCGCTCCAGTCTTTTCGTTGATCACCGTGATCATCAACAAACCCTCTAAAAAAAATATGAGTCCGGTGCCCTCAAGGATCGGCCGGCTCTGATACCAAATGTAGGGACCCCCGTCTGTGGGGTCATCCCTAAAACTAATATGAAACTCATCAACATAATATGACACAGATTAGAACATATCAAAGATAGAAAACTGAACTATAGTAAACAAATTTACCTTAAGAAGATACAAGTGGAACCTCATACCTGTCATTCGTCGGTCGATCCCGCTATTGGAGGAGTAGTCGTCGTCAATCCGATCCATCTAGCCCATTGTCGTCCGCATCATTCATAGGATCCTTCCAGAAAAAGCTCGTATAACCATAGGCGAAGCAACCGTTAGCTTCGCCACCCAACCATAGGCTCATGCTTTCAGTCGCATGGCCTCCCCCGAGCTTTGGGTCGTAGAGCTCACACAGGCATTTCAGAAATTCAGCTTGGGCTTCCCTTCCCACCAGGATTTCTAAACCAAACCCTTAGATAGCAGCAAGTCTTTGAGGCATTCGAAAATTACGACAATCGTCCAAATTATGGGCCCTTTACCCATTCCCCAAGCCTTCCTTATAAAGGAAAAATCTCATGCGACACATGTCGCTTCATGCATAATTAAATATTTTTAATTAATTATTTAATTAAAACACTCACCCATCCAAGTGTCAGTTTCTCTGGGAAGTGCACCAACACCCCTAAGTTTGCTCTAGTTTGTCCCCCACATATTTTAATTAACTCCTAGCTTTTAGTTGACTAGGTGTCTAATCTTAGGATTCTATTTTGCTCCTAAATAATGATTTCTATTATTTTAAATGCTCAACAAAAATAACTATTCATGTGCAAATGCCTAAATTATTTTTATGCATTTGCTAAGTAATAATCTAGAGTTATTCTCATAAGTTTTTATGCAGTTAAATTTAACAATCAAACTCACTAGGATCACGGTGCTGCGCCGTTGGGCTCCTAGTTCCTTAATTTTAATTCCCTGACATGGCACCACTCCGTTGGGTCCAGTCATCCATGGTTTCCATTCCTTGGCATGGCACCGCATCGTTGGGTCCTTGCGTCCATTCTTTCCGTTCTCGACAGGGTACCGCATCGTCGAGCCCTTCTGCCACCATCTTTCCGTTTTGACTTGCGGGAACTGTTGTACGAATTTTAGGAATCGTTACTATCCATCCTCCATCTACATGCTATCTAGGGACTAATGGCATTGAGGAGTGAGTCCGTTCTCACTGCACGCCCCTCAACTCGTATGTGACCAACTCCGTTGTGGCCCACCTCGTACGCCCTCACGCTTTCCTCTTGAGCAAGCGGATCAGTGCTTATCTGCTCAAGCGTGGTATTCCGTCGGAAGTCGACATCGTCGTCGCTCTCCCTATGTATGATTTACCCGTACTCTACGACCCTTCATATTCCGTTGTGTGTCTGTCGGTGAAACCTTTCACCTATCGCTACACACATTTCTCACAAACGTAAATTAGTAGCATTGTCCTCAATAATCACAATTTGATTTATAAATATGCTGCTTCATTAAGCATCTATAATTTACTCAATCATTACTCATTCGTCTAATCACATAATCTATTGCACAACCGGTCATTAAGCATCATTCATATGTACAATTTTCCTATCAAAGTTAATCGTTAAACAACATGAAATCATCCATTCATAATAACTACCCAAATGCACATATATCAATCAATCGTAATCATAAATATACTCAAAATAAAATCATAGGGTTAATTTATTAATGTTTCAAATAGTCGGGTGACTCAGCAGGTGCCCTCAATGTCTACAGTAGTCTAGGGGCACTACAGAACAAATGTTCAATCCAATTGATTCTACTGTGTTTGAGAATATATTTGAAATTTGAAGTCGACGACATAAACCTTCACACAGTCAAGCCAGCTTTTCTGTACACCAAGATGATATATTCTACATATTCAAAGGTTTTTTTTAAATGGAAATCGTGATGTGGAAAGTTGTAGCATGTTTTCAACAAAATTTGCAGAAGATGGAGATTTTCAAAGAATATATAAGATGTTGAAAAGTTTCCATCTCGTTCTTCAAACAACACAAGTCTCATTCGGCATTCAAAATTCATTTGCACGTTAAACTACACGATTATCCTATCCTTGTATTCGGCACATAAGTTTCAGCCAGCCATAACTTATCGATGAAATTGATAATGTTTTGAGTCAATTATATTCTACAGAATGTGAAGTTATGACCAATATGAAGACAGGGCTATGATCCGCCATAACCAATACAACACAGCATTCAAGGTGGAAAATGCACAATTTCTAGATGCGATTGAGTCATTAAAAGTGTAACATAAAGTGTAAGTGCAACAATAAAGGAGAAATCGACGGTTCTCAAGTCATCTCTCATCATCTACATGCATATAAGATAGACGCAGTTAGTGGTCGCGGAATACAAACCGCCATCACATGCGTCATTGTTTGATGCATCCGCATGTGAAGGAATGGTATTGCAAACCACTCAAAGGGCAATGCGGAATTGCCTTACGTGGCAACCCAAAAAGCATTTTCTATTTATTAATGAGACTTATCATTCTATTTTGTATACACCCAATTTTTCTGGAAAATGCATTGAAAGAGATACTTGGAGAAACCGGTAGCGCATGGGAAAAGAGCACCTATTTAAAAGTTGGGGTCCGATATCAATAAAGAGATCAACACAGCCATTACCACCGCACTGGAATAGGTAATTGTACCCATGTCCCGCTTCTACATCAAGTTCTACGAGGTCAAGAAAGTCCTGAATTGGATGGAAAGATCCTCTTTGTGCTGCTCATGATGTGTTGTCTAGGGTATTTGCAAGATATTTTCCAATTGCAAATAATTAATGGCGGTGCAAAGATAAGTTAATAATTAAAGTGCATCCAGATTTTAAGGAAGCAATAAACAATTTCAAGATCAAGTAGAACAGCTGGCAGCATACTTTAACCTTAGAAATATATTGAAGCAGACAGTTACATATTTCAAAAGAAATGAACTCCAACAACCCTTCAAAATTGGAAGCATCTAAACAAGCAGTTTCCAGATTTGGTTACCATTGTTTTTTTTTGTTAAAGTGTTGTTCCTAGAAGTTAGCATTCACTTTACAGTTGTTATTACGTTCTTGTAACTGATTATTATAGACAAAGTCTAGAAATTTCGAGTGATTAGGGTTTACTAGGAAGAACTTTTTGTATAAATAAAGCATTTTAAAATGTATAAGGGGTTCGATTTTCAGTAAGAAAGGCCTACAGGAAGGTTCTATTTCATCTTCATATTTAAATAAATATTGCAGATTCAAGCAAGCACTTTTAACAGAATTGGATATTCTCGTGTTGTGTTTTTTTTACACTCTGTCCTTTTCCCTTCTCATATGTGCAATGTTTATTTTCTTTGTTAATCCTTTCTATTATGTTTTTCCTGTCATATTTGAATAAAGGTTATAGTGAAACTGGAATTCATATCTATATGCTCTGGTTCATCCTATTCAAGTATCCACTCAAATATTCCTCTAAAGTTAATATAAATTCATCCTAGTTTGATGTTCGTATTTAATGGACTGTTCATCTTTCCTTCCATTACCACCAGAAATCAAGAAACTTGACGGTAAAAAACACAGCTATCCCACCTCTAATGAAAAACTATTTTGTTGAAAACTCTGCACATCTTTGTATTTCATGATCTTGACTCCATTGCCTAATGATATCCTTCTTTTGTTTATCTAGCCACATCATTTCAAGCCTGTAAAGTTTTTACTGTGATTTTACAAATTTGGCCATTTAATTTATTGTCAGGCTGCTGTTGTGGTGACATTGGATACCAGATTTGCCGAGAGAGCCCTCTCTGGCTGAAGGAGGCCAACTTTTAGTCTAAAGATTGGTTTGAGGTTACCTTGGGGTTTCCTTGATACAGCCCAAGGAAAATTCGAGTGCTAACAATGTACAATTCATTTGAAAATTGTTGGACAATAACATTGAAAATTGTTAGCAACTTTGAAATAATTTGAAAATAGTTAAAAATATATACATATTAACATGAAAATAGAATCCAAATGTACATGTTTCATTTGAAAAATGTTCCAATAACATTTGTTCTAGCCACTTGAAAATTGTTCATTTAACATAAAAATTGTTGCAAACTTTAAAATTTAAATAGCAAATGGATGAAATAAATAAGAATATCATTACAAATAAATATTAAACAAATTGAATTACGAAATTTAGTTAAATTTATTGGAAAATTGTTACTAATTTTTTTAATTATGTAGCATGCAATTGAAGAACTTCATAAAATATGATATTTAAATTATGTAGCATGTAATTCAATAATTTACATTGGTTGTCCTCCATTGGATTTTGTTGCACCAAATGTGCATATTCTTCTTCTCTCAAGCTTGCTCCTTGTTGTCTCATTCATTCTCTATTCCTCTCACGCTCTTCATTGTCATTTTGTTGTCTAGCATGTTTTCTTTGTCTTTTTCTTTGACTCCCAATCAATCTATAATGAAAACAAACAAAAATTTCTTCAAATTGTTATAACAAACAACAATATATGTTAGTATGAAATTTTGAAATATGTCTACAAAGAAATATTACATGTCTAATGAGCTCTAATTCAACAATATCAAAATGACAAAGCTCTAATTCAGCAACATCAAAATGACAAAGCTCTAATTGAAAATAAACTAGCAATGAGTTAAATTAGTGTTTTTGATGAATTGTTTGCTGAATATATAGACGTTGGTTGATTTTTTTATGAGGGAATGGTAGTTTTCAACATTAATTGTCCAAATCCTTTCCCGGCTTCGTTTTTATATTTTTTTTGCATAGGCCAACCCTCGATCGAGCTTATTTTACACACCCTCGATCAAGCAAATACCTTGATTGAGGGCTTGAACATACCTTGATCGAGGTCTTGTTAAATCCCTCGATCAAGGTCTTATTAAACCCTTGATCAAGGTATTTTAAATAGCTCGATCGAGGGCTTAAAAAATAGGACGAGAGCCCTTTTCAGTGTAGAATGAAAGTTTTGACTACCTTTCAGAGGGTTAAACAATGTCATTAAATGCACATTAATGGGTGGACTTGATACCATTTGATTCGTCAATGAATCCTCTATCCATATACATAGATTTTATGAATTTTTATCTTCATATGTCTTTTGTTTTTAAATTATTACTAAAACTTGCCCTAAAAAACCTTGCCGACAACTTCGATTGAGCTCAAAGATAAATTTAGAACATTCAAAATACACATCCAAAAAATTTGAAAAAATACACAAGCACTAGATAAGCACATCCTCTTCAAAATGGTATTTTTATTTTTGCAACTTATGTAAACAATCAAAAGATTTTGTGCACACACACAAGTGTGCAAAATGTGACTGAAATATTCATTGGTCAGTTTCGAAAAATAATAATAAATAGAATTTTTCGAGAAAAATTAAAAGCAAAATATGTAAGCACTAGTGCATTCTGTCTAGATCATGTTCACATATTTCATTTTTTAAAATTATTACTTTAACGTTAAATTATCGTGCACACACACAAACTACTTGTTAATTGCTTTCCAAATTTTTAAGTACACACGTTTCATTAAATGAAAATTCGACATGATAAATGACATTGGTATATTTCGGAAAAAATATCATTGGAAAGCCAACATAATTCTCTACATTTCTTTTTTCAACCACATGTCAAAATTCATTTGGCAAATATAAGTTTCGAGGGCTTCAATTTAATACATGTGTAAAATTTCCGCTTTTCACTGTCATATTTGGCCAAAAAGAGTTACCCATCTTCACGGAATCACCCACATTTTGGTAGGATTTTGTGGATTGAGTTATGTTGGATTTTGAATTTTTCATTGTAGGGGGTGACCGAAATCTCATAACATTACGTGCAGAAAAATGGGGCATGAACACCTAATTAGACTCATTGGACTATTACATTTTGAATACCTTTGTAAATAAGGTGTTGATAGATGTGGAACCTGTATCTTTCATGGCAACATAGTGAAAAAATGTAAAGGGGGTGACTATATTGAGAAGAGACTAGATAGCTTCGTAATAAAGGAAAATATTTTATATGGGATTCAAACGTATCAATGGAAGGTACATCCCTCCAGACGGTAAACCATGTTTCATTCTCTCTGGAACTTGTAGTGAGCCCTCCATTTAATCATCACTTGACATATCTAGACTACGCCCAAACTTTCACTTCTACTTGGAGCTCATATTGACCTAAAGAGGGGTATATAATGATTCATTTTGAAAGAAATCTTATTAACATGACATAAGTATCTCAAAAGTGGTTGTTGATTTCTAGCACCATATTTGATCTTCATTCCCGATAATTTATTTCTTAAATTATAGATCAAAAAACACTGATGTTTTAACTAATTACATAGTGAAAAATATGCAGGAAATCATTCACACTTTTGACACATTTGTTTACCGTGGAAAACCTTGATGGGGAAAAACCAACAAATGATGATTTTATTAAGATAAAATTATGGGCTCCCTTCCAAGGATAATGGCCCACTAAGGAACAATACAAATATACAAATATATCCTATCACACCTCAAGGTCAATACTTCAATCTTGTTGGATTCCAATCCCTTTGTTTCCTCTTTCTCCTTTGCTTGAAACCTACCCCAACACACTTGGCTGAAATTACTTCTGCAATCAATTAATGAGATATCAGTCACTCTCTTTGCTTGTTGTGTGTCTCCACCTCTCATTAGGATTCCTTTTATAACATCTCAATGGACAAAACCCTAACCCTTAATATCCAAAGTGATTCATGGTTGAGATTAGATCTCAAGCCTCATTTAAGATCAATAGTTATGACTTAGTCTTAACTTATATTTTTAGTTATTAGCCAACATTAATTTAATTAATGTTTTTTTCCTAAGTTAGGCTTAGGAAAGAGATACAAAAGTCACTTGCTTATCAAGAAAGTACAAATACAGGTATTATGGATGAAACGTACATGTGTGACACCTAGCCTATGCAGAAGTATTTGTCCAATCTAAAATTATTAACAATCCCTCTTAGCAATAAAGGTACTTCCCAAAGAGCCAATAGGAACTAGATCTCCCATTGACCTTCACACACTATCACACACATCATCTTGCACACTATCATCCCTCAAAGCCTGTTGGTCAGTTTCTCCATGATCACTTGAAGTCAAAGAATCGATCATGCTACATATAAGTGCCATAAACGTCAGGAATTTCGTCAAAATACTTATGTCCCTTGATGTGATCCTAGGATCCCTATCCTGCTCTTGAAAATCAACCAATGTCATCTCGTACCGACTCACTTTCTTTATATAAATTTAAGAGTCCAACTCCCTCTTCCCCTCTACAGTTTTAATCCAAACACTAGAAGTCAATGAACTCTGCTCCCCCTTTGTATCTTTATTCTCCTTAACCTCTACCAATAACATCAATCCATGATCCAAGATCCCCTTGGATCCACAACATGCTTTCCCTCTAACCTATATACCTTTCCCTCTATGGCACCAAGAAATTTTTCTAATTTTATGCTAGATCCCTTTGCTTGAATAAGAACCTTACCACTCTTGGAAGAGATGGAATATCTACTTCCATCTAATGGTGATACTAAGATAAAATTGATCTTGAGCTCTATTACATACAACACATCTATCACCTCCAAAGATCCTCCTAACTCTAGATGGAACTTGACTATCCAAAATACTTTTCCGTCACACTTAGCATGGGTTCCAAGTTCCACATGCAAACCTAAGTTTTCCGCTAACAGCTCAGTGAACAACTTATGTGTCTACATAATGCGATGAGAATCGACACTATCCACGAACTATGAACTGTCAAAAATTATGCCAGAAATACAAGAGACTAACGATAAAACCCTCTCAAACTTCTCAAAAAACTCCTTAACTTGAAATTCTGTAGATTCTACTACTTTTTGACTCATACCCTAACCTTTATTCCATTTTGGACACTGTGAAGCATAGTGGACACACTTGTGGCATGCAAAGAACTTGACTTTACTCATGTCCTTCTTCTTCGTCATCGCTAGTGAAGTTGATACTCCACAGGTACTTTCCTTGGTACTATTTACCTTAATGGAAAGATGAACATTCTCCTCATCGTTACCTTTATGTTGGCCTCAATATAGAGATTCCTCTCAAATATCCTCTTGGATGAAGTCATCCCACAACCTCTCCTAGTAACGAATATTCTCCCATGTAATTATCCCTTTGATGAAGGGTTCCCATGGATTGGTGAAGCCATTCAACGAAATACTCTTAAACTATTGATCCATCATAGTCTCCCTAGGTGATACCAACTTATCAAAATTTTGTGTGATATTGGTGAGATAGAAGGCTAAATCAGTCTTGGACATCTGGGTGCTCTCAAGTTCCTCCTCCAGAACAATATTCCTATTGTGGTTAGTACTTGGTATAAACCCATCAGAGTGCCAACATCTACTGTGTTGAATTCTTATCATATATGCGAGGAATCAAATGATCCTTCACCTCATCTAAAATGATCCCCCTAGATTTTGCATCCTTCAAATTCTGAGTAGTGAGGTCATTTGGATCTGTCGATAGGGTCACCATGGAGTTAGAAAACTCCTGCAACCGATTCTCCATGAGAACCAGTGTGACCCTTTCCTTCCAAGGGTCGTATGGCTGGATGAACCCTCCAACCTATCTTCATACCTTAAACCCATTGCAACCATATCCAGATCAAAATTTTAACTACTTCCCTGATCTGATGCATGGACCTCTACTTGAGGCTACCCAAGGTTTCCCACATTCTTATGTTGTTTCTTGGGATCTTCTTGATATTTCTTCTCTATATAAGGCTATGTTCTAGGCTATTAGAATTTTTTTGGGCTTGCCCACAGCTACCTTCGGCTACCTTTCTTACCAGGAAGCTACCCTACCCTGGCGATTGTACCCTACTCCAATTGTGTTGGCTTGGTGGTTGATTGGATGCAACTTCTTGTCTTGGAAGATGAATTATGACTCAACTCGCTCCTTTCCTTGTTTTGGCAGTGACCTACGTCACCCATTACCCGTCTTCCCACAAATTTCCTCGACCATCCATAGCTCTCTTCCTTGTCACCTATACTATTAACTTCTTCTGTGTTGTGGCTATCAGCTATGCTAGAGAAATTGACCACAATATTTCCTACAACCTTTGCCTAAGAAAATTTTGGATGATTCTCTTATGGCATGAAATCCTTCTATCAGATGATCCTGCATCCTAGTCCCCACCACCTATCACTCGAGCTCCTAGTTCATGTCTTGTCCTACTGCTAGCACAACCCAAGTTTCAATCCTACTCGTTGCTTGGCCCTAACTGTCTCCTATAAGAAGTACTGTCTCGTATAAGAAGTACATAGACCCTACAAGCCCAGCTTCTCCTTCCTACCAATGGCTTCTCATTTCCAACTTATGGCGTCCTGGTGGCTGCAATATTTGCAACCTATCAATTTCCCATAAATCTCCTTTGTTGGTCATGTATTAATGTCCCTAGCATGCACCTCACACAACCCATAGTTGCATCAAATTTGCTAACCTTATTTTTCTAACATGTGTTCATACACCGTTGTACGATGATTGTTGTACAAACATATGATCCTTCCCTTTTTATTTCAATGTAAACCCTCTCAAACAATGATTTCCCTCAGAGTTTTGATGTGGCTCTGATACCATATTAATTTCCAACGCCATATCTTATCTTCATTATTGATAATTTATTTTTGAAACTATAAACAAAAATAAACCATTGTTTTAACTCATTACACAACGAAAAATAAATAGGAAATCATTCACACATTTGACACACTTGTTTAACATGGAAAGCCCCAATGGGAAAAAATATCAAATGATGACTTTATTAATATAAAATCTTGGGCTCCCATATTGTGATAACGGACCACTCAAGAATAGTACAAACATAGAAAGATAGCATGGCACACCTCAATATCAGTCCTTCAATCTTTCTATCTACTAATCCATTTGTTGCCCCTTGCTCCTTCCTCGAACCTTGCACCTACACACATGGTTGAAAGTCCTTCTCCAACCAATCAATGATATTTGACTCAATTTGTGTGTTTGTTGTGTGTCTCCTCTTCTTCTTAGGATTCCTTTTAGAACATCTCAATTACCAAAACCCTAACACTCAATCTCCTTGAAGTGATCAATGGTTGAGATTAAATCTCAAGCCTCACTTTAGATCAACGGTTGTGACTTAATATTAAGTTCATTTTTCAGTCACTATCCAACATTAAGTTAATTAATGTGCGTTTCCTAAGTTAGAATTAGGAAAGAGATACAAAAGTCACTTTCTCTTGCAAGAAAGTACATACAGAGGTAATCTGGATGACTCCTGCATCCTTGGAAACTAGCTTATCAAGAACTAATTGTTTGAGCTACAATTATCAACAGTGGTTTCAAGATAATTTTACAAAATATACAAATGATATACTTCATATAGAAGGGAAATTATTTATCCTATACAACAAGGTAAGTAACAAGTTATACAGCTTGATGAGAACTTTATATTCTAAACAAGAACTCTAGTGATAAAAACTCATATTTTTGTGTTAAAAACAACAAAAACAACCCTCGATTTGAAAAGTGGTGCTACCGGTAGCACCCTTTTTTTCAGAGCTAAAATTACAACTTTTTTGAAACACTGATCGATGAGATTGCAATCAAAACATTAAATCAACCTCTCAATCAAAAAGTGGTTCTTCCAGAATCACCTTTGTTTGGGCGGGAGGTTAAAATTACACCTTGTTCCAAACATTGACCCTAGTAACCGACATCATTCAACTAAAACTCCTAAAATTAAAATAAAAAATGCAAAAGTACAAAGAAAACATAAAACACATTAAAAACAATTAAATAACAAAAAGGAAACATAAAACACATTAAAAACAGTTAAATAACAAAAAAAATAAAAAATTAAGATACAATTAAATTTTAAAAAATTAAATAATTCTTAAATATATATATGTGTGTGTGTGTGTGTGTAAAATATGAGTCACAACATAACCTAGCTACTATGGATTCCTCACTAGTGAAAGATTGCAACACATTTACAGGAATAATCACAATTTTGTAAAATGAAGAACAAATGTACAATAACACATGAAATGGAGTAAAATGTCCTATATTATTAACAGTCCAATACTATGAAATATATTGGTTCATCCTTATATACAAAATAGGAGAAAAAATATCCACTTGGAGTGTCCACACTTAGCTAGCTTAGATTTACCCCAATCCCCCCTAGGTTAACCAAAATGGTTTCCAAAATAATTCAAACAGGTTCAAAATATGCTTGTGAACACTGAGTAAGCATGGGAAGTCATAATGATGTTCACACTCAATAAGCATGGGAAGTCATAATGAGGTTCATACATGTGAGGATAAGGTTGGGTGGAAGTTGGTTAGGCTTAGGCATGCCAAAAATGGCCTAGGGAGTGGGAATTGTCCACATACAGAGCATGAGCGCCCTTGGTTAGTGTGTTTCCTTAAAACAGGGAAAGAGGGTGCCTTAGGTATGCTGGGGAAATAAATGCTTGGATAAGCATGCCTAACAGCTAGTTTGACCACCTCTTGGCCCATACTTTGGCTCATACACTATGAATTTGTTCACACTTATCCAAATAAGTCCAAACCACTTCATAATAACTATTTTCACACCTAGGGATTTATTATTAACCAATTTGGCACCTAATAACCATTAATTAATTAATTCATGATTAAGGTATAATATTGCTCTAACAATATACTTTAATACCATAACAAAATATTTGAAAAAAATAATAACAAAAAAATAGAACAACAAAACAATATAAAAACACAAATAATAAAACTAAAAAACAAATAAAACAAATCACACAACATTAAAAATATAATATAAAAAAAAAACAATAATACACACACACACACACACACACACACATATATAGCACATATAACATATTATACTTTATGTTTTTATTGGATTTTTATGTGGTAATGGGGTGAGATATGGGGAAGGGTGATTCTTGGAATCGCACTGTCTCCGTGGCACTCCGTGATTCCGAGAATTGTCCACTCCCATGCCTCACCCCATTACCACATAAAACTCAATGAAAACATAAGAGTATAATGGTATTATTTCTTATTCTATATATATATCATATTATTTATTGTATGTGATATTTTATATAGGTATAGTCTAAATATTCTACATTTTCGAACATATTTTCCTTCCAATTTTGTTCCCGGTTGGAAATCTTTAAAAAATATTAGAATCACATATATTAGCTATTGAAATTGCATAATTTGGGTGCCATGGGGGTATTTGAGGGCGTTGAATCTATTTATGGATTGAAAAATACAATTTAAACATGTAAAAATTTAGATTTTACCAAAAACAAATTACCAGATTCCAACCAAAACCCACCGTAAAGTCGAAAACATAGAATAAATAGACTACACAGTTTATATATGTTATAATATGTTATTATATGATAAGAGTATAATGGTATTTTTTTTATTTTATATATTTCATATTATTTATTATATGTGATATTTTATATATGTTATAATGTGTTATTAGATGTTATTTTAATTATTGTTTTTTAATTATTAAACCATTAACATATTTAAAACTTTATTATTATTATGATATTATGTTTTAATATTATATTATATATTTTTATATTTGTTTGTTTTAATATTTTATTATGGTGTTCTAATATCATGAATTTTGCTGATTATATTGATGTTATATATTGGGCATAAAAGCCCCGATGCATATGATTTACTTGTATATATTGGGCGTAAGCCCCAATGCACATGTTTTTACTTTTATTATATGTTGGGCATAAGCTTTGATGCACATGACATATTTTTTTTGTATATATACATATTTGGGCATGGACCCTAACAAATGTAGGTTATTGCTATATACTGGGCAAAAAGCGCCAATGTATTTGATTGATGTGTTATTATGAGATTGGGCACAAAAACCCTAAGATACTGAGATGATATTTGTTACATACTATGCAGAGTTATGATATGCATGACTGACTCTTATGATGTGTTGAGCGTGGACTCTAGAGCACATGGATGACCTATGTATTGGGCATAAGCCCTGATGTACATAGAGGACTTTTATTGTGTACTAGGCGTAAGCCCCGATGTACATAGAGTGTTGGGCATAAGCCCTGGAGCACTCCAAGCTTGATAATAAGTACCGGATCGAGGTCATTTGTATTTCTAGATGTGATTCACAAACACATTCTAGTACTATTGTTGAGCGGGATGCTATGAATTGCAATAATGTAATTCCCATGTGAGAGTCTTGAGCCAAATCTCTGAAGAGCACTCAGGGTTACTTGATCTTAAGAGTGTTATGTCGAGAAGACTCTGAATAGCACTACTAGTCATGACAATTATTTAATTGATTAAATGAATCATTTCTATTTCTCATTAAGGACTGTGGAAACTACCATGTTAAACGAGAGAATTCAACATGCAAGAGGGACCCAGAGTTACCTAACCTAGTCGACTATCAAAATCTACCAAAAGACCTTGTCCAAAGATTGAACCTTGTATTAAATAATTATCAAAGAGTTATTATGCTATTTAATTAATTAAATAATCAGATATATTATTTATAAAATAAGTCTCACTTATGTATAAATAGTATGCATAAGATATTTATTTATATTATATATAAAGAAAAGATTTTCATCTAACTTATAGAAACACATAGTTGTAACAAAGTAAATAAATTATAAAAGTTTCTTTAAAATAAAATCATAAAGGAACAAGTTAAAAGTCCTAGATAAAATTGGAGTGAGAAATTAATTAAAATTTCCTTTACATATATCATAATTTAAATTTTAAAATAAAACTACAGTTAATATTAAAAATATTATTATTAACTCAACATATATATTCCAAAGAGTTCACCTATATAAAGAAGGAAAATTCCCAAAGTGAGGGATCAACTTTTCTTTCTATTGTTCCTTTTATGGTAAGAGGAGAGGATTTGTCCCACGGAACTGAAGGAGCATATTATTTCCAAGATCTAATTATCACCAACAGTCTTCCCTAGGTCCTATATTTTTCTATTGCATGTTAGAACCAACTCGGGAGGATCCAATTAGAACCAGGAACGGTTCTAAGGGTCATGGTTGGGAGGAACATGGTAGTTCGAAATTCATTCGGTTACCAACCTACAGGTCATATAAGCATAATTGTTTTCTTTAATTAGTGTTTGGATTGTGCAGGTCTATGCAAGGAGAGAATCATAGCTGCAAATCCAAGTATGAATTACTTCTATGTTTCTTTTAAATATGTTACAAGTTGAAGGTTTAGAAGTTCATTTCAATTCCATTACTGTATATTTTTCTTCTGTTTAAACCCCAGGCATTGGGAGGAAGGGCTTATGGCATTGGCCCCCCAGGTTAAATCTATTTTTCTGCTACTTCAACAGTTTAAATTTTGAAACCCTAGCTAAAACTAAAACAGTAAAGAATTACATAAACGAATTTAAATGTATTATTACAGCAGAATCATCTTCTATAATGAGATCTATTTGCTTAAGCTTAGAATTTGAATTCACGTCATAGGTAGAGTCAAAGTTTTGTTGTACCAATATGTTAACTGCTTAAATGTTTTAATTCCAATCTATGACAAGATTGCGTAGGGTCTGATTCCATTAAACTTAGATAGAAAATTTAAAACGCAACATTGAAAACTTTAAACCATAGCTAAAGAACATCAAACATAAAAATTATCAAAGCACAACATACATTTCCTTAAGTCACCTTACACAGGCTAAAGTTTTTCAAAGAGCACTTTCCAGAATTTAAAATCCATTAATAAAAGCCAAGACTCAGGATCCAATACTCTGCACAACAACCCTGGAAATTTATGGGTTACATACAGAGATCATGCTACAACGTAGGTCGCCACCCATTCTACATAAATATTGAACCCTAAACGAAAGACAAAAAAAATGCATTTTAACGATAGGGCTTTGTCATAACAAATCCACATAAGAATAATTAAAACAAGAAATTTATTCATACTCATTCCCTCACAATTAATTAATGATTTCACACAGTAAGGGATCATTCTCAAAAGAAATAGCCAAACACAGAGCCATTATTTTTTACAGAGGCCATGTTTATTTCCAACCAATAATACGATATAGATAACCCAACTTTAAATCATTAAATAGAAATGAAATCACCATACGCAACCAGCTAGGGCTTTGTAGGGACCCCCATTTGTGGGGTTGTCCCTAAAACTGTCATTCATCGGTCGATCCTGCTATCGGAGGAGTAGTGCTCAATCCGATCCATCTAGCCGATTGTCATCCACATCTTTCATAGGATCCCTCTAGAAAAAGCTCATATAACCATAGGCGAAGCAATCGTTAGCTTCGCCACCCAACCATAGGCTCATGCTTTCAGTCGCATGGCCTCCCCCGAGCTTTGGGTCGTAGAGCTCACACACGTTTTTCAGAAATCCAGCTTGGGTTTCCCCTCCCCCCAGGATTTCTTAGCCAAACCCTTTAAATAGCAGCAAGTCTTTGAGGCACTCGAAAATTACGACAATCGTCCAAATTATGGGCCCTTTTCTCCTTCCCAATGTCTTCCTTATAAAGGAAAACCTCCTGCGACACATGTTGCTTCATGCACAATTATATAATTATTTTTAAATTTTAAAAGAAAACATTCACCCATCCAAGTGTCAGCTTTTCTAGGAGATGCACCTAAATCCCTAGGTTTCCTCAAGTCTGTCCCCTAGATACTTTAGTTAACTCCTAGCTTTTAGTTGACTAGGTGTCTAATCTTAGGATTCTATTTTGCTCCTAAATAATGATTTCTATTATTTTAAATGCTCAACAAAAATAACTATTCATGTGCAAATGCCTAAAATATTTTTATGCATTTGCTAATTAATAATCTAGAGTTAATCTTATAAGTTTTTATGCAGTTAAATTTAACAATCAAACTCACTAGGATCACGGTGCCGCACCGTTGGGCTCCTGGATACTTAATTTTAATTCCCTGACATGGCACCACTCCGTCGGGTCTAGTCATCCATGGTTTCCATTCCTTGGCATGGTACCGCATCATTGGGTCCTTGCATCCATTCTTTCCGTTTTGACTTGCGGGAACTCTTGTAGGGATTTTAGGAATTGTTACCATCCATCCTCCGTCTACATGCTATCTAGGGACTAATGGCGCTGAGGAGTGAGTCCGTTCTCACTACGCAACCCTCAACTCGTACGTGACCAGCTCCGTCGTGGCCTACCTCGTACGCCCTCACGCATTCCTCTTGAGCAAGCGGATCAGTGCTTATCTGCTCATGCGTGGTATTCTTGTTGGAAGTCAACATCATCGTCGCTCCCCCTGTGTGTGATTTATCTGTACTCTACGACCCTTCATATTCCTTTGTGTGTCCTTCGGTGAATCGTTTCACCTATCGCTACACACATTTCTCACAAACATATATCATTATTTTATTGATTTACAATCAATCGTAATCATAAATATACTCAAAATAAAATCAAAGGATTATTTTATTAATGTTTCAAATAGTCGGGTCACTAAGCAAGTGCCCTCAATGTCTACAGTAGTCTAGGGGCACTATATACACCCCTACTTATTTAGAACTTCATCCCGAAGTTCAGAATAAATGCGGAAAGCTATGACGCATCTCAGTTGCATCCTCCCAAGTCACAAAGCTAGGACTGTAGCTGTCCTACAATACTTTGACTTGACCAATCAAGGCTAAGCATTTAAGCAAGAACTGATCAATCAATTATCCCAGTCCACACATATAATTCAATTCATTAATTCATTTATCAACTATAGTCATGCACATCATCAGGTGATTCTCCCTTATTAAGACACATCCTAACTCGAAGAGCCACTTTATTGAAGTTTGTTCCGCCGGGTCACTCGACAGGTGCTCTTAAAGTCCATAGTCATTTTAGGGGCATTACATACACCCCCTCTTGTATAGAACTTTGTCCCGAAGTTTAAATTTTGTTCTCACCCTTACGACACTAGGCTTAACTTTTAATTTCCTATTCTCATCTTCTTGTAATTCTATTTTATTTTTCTCCAACAATCACGGCCATAAGCACTCGTGGTTCTAATCATTAGTTTTCTTTTTTTCATCCAACATGGTTCCAATACATCCTCAGGAACTTTGCATAATATCAATTCAATAATCTTCAGTATCAACTAGATCTCCTATATCTCTTATTCATTCACGAGGGTCTACAATGTCCAAAATTTCAACAAGCTGCATTGCGTCAATAGCCACCAAATAATTTATCAACATAATGAATCCAAGTAAGGGTTCCAATCCAATTGGTTATCCTCCTTCCCCGGATGAGAAGGTAAACATCATAAGATATGTAGTCCAATATATATAGGTAAGATATAATCATGATTTAACAAATCAGGAGAAACCCTCAAATTGTCCCAAATCCAAATTCCATAAGACTGCTTCCAAATCCCCAGATGTCGGCTCTCAATTAGATAGGATTTCTAGGGTCAGAACTTAGCGGTTTAGTCGAACATATTAAAATTTATATATTGGTTCTTTCATCAGTATCATTACTTGAGGTTAATGAGATTATCACATCCTTACCTCCTTTCATCATTCATGTTGTCATAAGACCACTTCGTTAGTTTCATCAATGTCATACTTTCCAAATATGCAATCAATTAGAGTATGGTCTAATGAACATATGTTGGATAATCTCAAGCATCAAAGTAAACCTCAACTAAGATCTAGACATACATTAATGGTCACATCGTTTCTTTTGAGGACACAATTTATAATACATGAATCATAATATTCCCAGCACACCTCGTATCTCATACATGTTTAAGACGCATACTTTTAACCTTCTAAAAATAAATCAATTTCGTAAGAGTTTATTCAAACCATTTAACATCATTCTAACATCCAATCTTCGCTCGCATATGTATGTATATATAACATATTGCATGTATGTATATATAACATATTGCATGTATGTATATATAACATATCATAGGTATGTATACATAACATTAGATGGTATGCAAGTAGCATTACATTATCACTTATGCACAAAATATGATAATATGATAAAGTTCCAATGGCATAATTCCTATTATGCCCAACATCTTAAATTTTGGAAAATTCAAAAAATTTTACAATACAAAAAGGAGCTAGGTATTAAGCAATCTTACAACTCAAGCTTAATTCCCAATTCTCTCCAATGTCAGTAGAGAATATATAAATGATGATATTTTGCAAGAGAAATATAATTTATTTCTAGTTACACAAGAAAAATAACAAATCGATTACCCAATACCTAACTCCCCCAATCTTTTTGACATCTCAATCCATATAATTTCGCATCTCCCAACTTTTATAAGTACTATGGTATTCCAACATATAAAGTGTCACCTACCTATACTATGCACAATTCTATTGTTCCATAATTTCTAATTAATACAAAACAGAAAAAGATGCAACCCTTCAAATGTCCCTAAATACAATCATATTGTCATATATAGAATGTCATACAATGCATAAATTATGGTTCGTATTAAGTATATAATTTATAATTATTCCCAGTACAAAATTTGTAATTCTTTCAAAGGCTAAATGACCTAACTTGCTAACCTTTTTCTAACAACAATACTTGGCACATTATTCTAACAACAATATATACTTTACACTTCCCTTTCCCTATGAAATAAAATTATCATTTATTGTTTCAAATGATTATTTTATATATATATATATATATATATATATATATATATATATTCTACACACTTTAACCAACTCAAAATCATAAATTTAAAAATTTGAAATTTAAAGGATATACAAAAATTTAAAACTTCATGCATTAAACATATCCATTATTATTCAAGCAATTATACTATACACAACTTCAAAAATTTACATGTATTCAAATCTATTGATTAAATAATCTATAACTTAAAGCTTTACAGATATAAAATTTTATACCATAGAAATATATAATATAAGAGCATAAAATAACCCCATTCATAACTCTTACAATCCTTTCTACTATAGTGCCTTATAAAAATTTACAATTTCCAATTCTTATTAAACATATAAGTCAGAATGGACTTCTCATTTCATAGAAATTTAATGCACTACAAGTATGCCTAGCTTATACACTTTACATATACCCTAACAATACAACCTAAAGTTAATTTATTATCCGTCTAATTTAACTTGGATAAGCTTCTAACTACCATCCTACATTACACTCTACCCATATATAACTTTAGAAGAAATCTCTTTACATAAATGTCCTCTATTTGACAAATTACATTGAATTTATGTACAACTATATGTATACAAAAAAATTAAATAAAGTGCATACATGACAAAACTACTAAAACAGATCATCATAACAATCACACAACCATCCTTTTTAATCTTTAATTCAATAAATACAATCTTAAATTTTAATTATAAAACACCTTACTTTTAACCTAAACAAAGCACTTCTTTTTTTACAAAAAAAAAGGGGTCATACTAGAAGTCAATAGTTTAGGTAGAACCATTACTTAGGACCTCGAAACGAAGGATGAGGTGCTGATAACTTAGGTGACGCCAAAATGATAAAAAGGGAGGAAACAAAAGACTACTTAAATGTAATTACAACTGGGCGATAGGAAAGGTTTAAACGCCTAGTGAATACAACTCAAAGCGAAGGAAACCGAACGAAACTGGAGACAAACTAACCAGGGATCTCCCAATCGGTAGAGACAGAAAACGCCGAACACACTGAGAACCCGAGACTTGTCTTAATCACACGCAGGTGTAATATACATATAACATAAGAGAGGTCGGGGATTCGTTTTTCCTGAATCCAGCAGACTTACCCTTTCAAGACAAAGCACTAAAGACTTCGACATTCTTATCATCAAAAGAACTGTACATAGCTTAGTAATGCTAAGCGATCTAAAACCGGGTTTAACTCTCTGACCAAAAAAAATGGTGAAAATGTAATGCAGGGTAACATACCAGCATCATGTAGCTAAAGCAAAAAGCAGCGGCATAACTCTTTCAGATGTTTTACCTTGGGAAATTATATGTTGCACGATTGTTGTTGGTAAATCGCAAATAGAGATAATTTCCCTTGTTTTTAGATCAACCATGATGACTGTTGCGTCCACAAAATATGTATATATATATATTCAATATCTTTCTATTATATACCGAACAACGTCTCCCTTATGGCACTTGTACAGAAGCTTACAGCTTTAATAAAAATACAAATGCATTAGTTCTAAATCTAGATCTTTTTAAAACAACTAAAGTTCTAAGACATCACACGACGGATCTGGATTTTTCTTACCGTTAGCATCATAAACATAAACATTCATACTCTCGCAAACACATAATTATCGAAACCAACTCTATTATTTGATTTTCACGATTTTACAATGGAAATAAATATATTTTCACAATATTACAGCTACCTGCGTTTCCTTATGGTCAGCAATATAAAACTTCAGGTATATATACAAAAAATAAAAATAAAATAAACATATACCCAGCAATAGATCTATTCTAGATTTGATATGCAGGTACAAAGCAGAATATCTAAGCCGAATGCAGACATACCTCCGTTTTCATTTCCGGCATCTACGTTGGTGTAATTTTGATCTCAATAAGGGATATAAATATTCCATCTTGAAATTACACTAATTTTTTTTTTTCTTGCATATAATATAACCCTAAATAAATAAAACGCAAATTAAAAAGTCATTCTCCATTTAGTAACCCTCGAAAATAAAAAGGATATAAGGAATGGTTATCAAACAGCATAAGTTAACTACATCTGTTGTATCATCATGGAACTTATGTCACTGCTGCCTCTCCTGTCAATGGAGATGCTCGGCATAGTGATGTTTAGTACTCACCACGCCGGCCGTAATGTTCTCCTTAGTAACTCAAAACTCAAGCAAATTAATACTTGTCATTAATCAGGCGGACGGATAGAGGGTTTAAAGAGTGGTGATTTGGCACGACCTCCGTGCTGTAAAGACGGATTAATTTTCTGGTTAGACTGAGAGTGACAGAGGAGATTGTATCCAAAACGATTTCTTAGAGTTCAACGCCGAGGAAAAAGGATCGATATTTCTCTCATGCATCAGGGACATGTGGCTTAAAAGTCAAGTTTACGGCCAGCTGTTGCTCTTGGGTGGCGGCGTGATCACAGCTCCAGGATCGCTATTAAAGGACACAGATAGACTACAGCTAATCCTTCAATCCTAAAATCGTTGATATGGAGGAGATCTAACCACCGGTGTCACAATTTAGGGCGTGAGATCCAGACAGGAAGTAAACAATGGAGAGCTCGGCGAATAAGGGCGTGAGTCTAGTTAGTCAAGCGACTAGAAAGAAATGCAAACTAAAGTCTGAGATCGGAGCGCAATGGCCATGGTAGAAGGTTTGTGAACAGTATCTCGCAGTCTCGAAAGGTGAAGTCCAGATCTGGATACAAATCTCGGCAGGGTCGTAATCTCTAAGACTGGGCGCAAACAAGATGTGAACAGGGATCCAATTATAATCGTTTAGTCAGATCAAGCACTTGAAAAAGAACAAATACAGTGACTCAATTCATACAACAGAGGAACAAGAGCATTGGCATCCTTAGATCAAGGCGATCTCCAGCAATCCAAGACGCGTTGACCAGTAAAATTAAAAGTAAAAAAAATCAAGGAAATCAAGATATTGAATTAACTATATACTTTTTTTTTTAACTACTTTTAATGAAAAAGGATTTTTTCCATTCGATATATGTATAGATCTACTGAACTGAAGTATTCAAAGTATACACAGAATTTCAAGCATAAACAGTGACTAGATATTTTTTAATTTAAACTATGAGCTACCAAGAAAATAAAAAGATCTGTCAACTTGCGATTCCAATGCATAAACAAAGATAGGAAATCTTTTTAATTAAACTAATGAACTATCAAGAAAGTACAGGGATCTATCAAACTGTCAAATACAATACATAAGCAGAGATTGAAATTCTTTTAATAAAACACTTTCATCTACAGGATTATGCAGAGTTTAAATAGGATAGGTTTCATAATCGTTCTCGACCCAAAAACCTAAGTATTGCATTACTCAATATCATGACAGAAGTAAAAGAAATTCATGAAACTCTAAACTAATGATTTCTCAATACAAAAAATAAAGTAAGAGATATTTCAATAGATATGAACCTGGAGAAATGGCTGCTCCTGTCGGATATGTATTCCCACTAAGATCGTGGCTCCAACTCCATTGTTTACTCGTCACAGTCACCAGCGGACACCTCGATTAAACATGAGTCCGGTGCCCTCAAGGCTCGACCAACTCTGATACCAAATGTAGGGACCCCCGTTTGTGGGGTCATCCCTAAAACTGTCATTCGTCGGTCGATCCCGCTATCGGAGGAGTAGTCGTCGTCAATCCGATCCATCTAGCCCATTGTCGTCGGCATCTTTCATAGGATCCCTCCAGAAAAAGCTCGTATAACCATAGGCGAAGCAATCATTAGCTTCGCCACCCAACCATAGGCTCAGGCTTTCAGTCACATAACCTCCCCTGAGCTTTGGGTCGTAGAGCTCACACACGTTTTTCAGAAATCCAGCTTGGGTTTCCCCTCCCCCCAGGATTTCTTAGCCAAACCCTTTAAATAGCAGAAAGTCTTTGAGGCGCTCGAAAATTACGACAATCATCCAAATTATGGGCCCTTTTCCCCTTCCCAATGTCTTCCTTATAAAGGAAAACCTCCTGCGACACATGTCGCTTCATGCACAATTATATAATTATTTTTAAATTTTAAAAGAAAACATTCACCCATCCAAGTGTCAGCTTTTCTAGGAGATGCACCTAAATCCCTAGGTTTCCTCAAGTCTGTCCCCCAGATACTTTAGTTAACTCCTAGCTTTTAGTTGACTAGGTGTCTAATCTTAGGATTCTATTTTGCTCCTAAATAATGATTTCTATTATTTTAAATGCTCAACAAAAATAACTATTCATGTGCAAATGCCTAAAATATTTTTATGCATTTGCTAATTAATAATCTAGAGTTAATCTTATAAGTTTTTATGCAGTTAAATTTAACAATCAAACTCACTAGGATCACGGTGCCACGCCGTTGGGCTCCTGGTTACTTAATTTTAATTCCCTGATATGGCACCACTCCGTCGGGTCCAGTCATCCATGGTTTCCATTCCTTGGCATGGTACCGCATTGTTAGGTCCTTGCGTCCATTCTTTCCGTTTTGACTTGCGGGAACTCTTGTAGGGATTTTAGGAATCGTTACCATCCATCCTCCGTCTACATGCTATCTAGGGACTAATGGCGCTAAGGAGTGAGTCTGTTCTCACTACGCGCCCCTCAACTCGTACGTGACCAGCTCCGTCGTGGCCTACCTCGTACGCCCTCACGCATTCCTCTTGAGCAAGCGGATCAATGCTTATCTGCTCATGCATGGTATTCTTGTTGGAAGTCGACATCGTCGTCGCTCCCCCTGTGTGTGATTTATCCGTACTCTACGACCCTTCATATTCCTTTGTGTGTCCTTCGGTGAACCGTTTCACCTATCGCTACACACATTTCTCAAAAACATATATCATTATTTTATTGATTTACAATCAATCTTAATCATAAATATACTCAAAATAAAATCAAAGGATTATTTTATTAATGTTTCAAACAGTCGGGTCACTAAGCAAGTGCCCTCAATGTCTACAGTAGTCTAGGGGCACTAGAGGCTTTCCCTTCATATAAAAATAAACAACAGTCCCATCCCTCACTTAAAGAGTGCTGCTTCCAAATAAACATATATTTTGATTAGGTAAGCTAAATAGGAAACGCATAGACTACGATCTTTTACATATAGAAGACTCACGCTCAGGATCCGAAGGTCAATCCTCCATAAAAATACCAACAATGAAATAGAAAACCCTAGGGATTACCAAAACCACATACATTATGGAAAAGAAAAGTATATAAAACCCACACAGAGATTTCTTAAACCCATGTTTCCATACTTATTATTAAGTAACACGAAGAGTGCAATTATAAGCTTGCATAAGTATTTAAAATATACCCATAAAATTTATAGAGGTCAACAAGAGCATTCATAGTAATAGAAGTTTTCCCCAAAACACCAGAACCATATTTTAAATTACACAGGATCCAAGTTAAAGCTTCCTCTATCACAAAACGCCACATAGGCTACTTTTCAATCAAATTCTGTGGTTTATACATTACAAAGCATGCCACAAGTTTTGGCCAGGCCTATTGCATTTCAAACTTAAACATTTCATTTTAAATCCAGATTTAAAACATTCCCCGAAATTCTTACATTACAGAGCAAACAAACCAGCAACCAGACATTCGCTTGAAGGGAGGAAAAGGAAAACAGGGGATCTGGCTTATCCGTGGTCATCGGTGCTACTAATATCATCACGCCCAGCTCGAACTATCACCATCATAAGCAGTTCAAACAAAACAGGAACCCAAATGATTAAGTTACAGCCTGCAACAAGAAAATGATAGTAGAAGTAAAAAGATAAAAACGAGTTCAATCGCACCGAGATTACCTCATGCAGGCCCATGCAATTTGGTGAAGAGAAGGTCGAGCCCTGCCATGGACGCCTCCAAAACCTGAAGAGCCTTGCTTTTCTTTCCCCTCACAACAACAATATGTTAATATAGTGAGTCATCCAAGCCCTTAGGATTTATCCCTTAACGCCATCCAACTGGGTGCCATTTCAAAGGGTTGGCATTGAACCAACATTAATGCGCACCAAACTCCACTATATTTTTGATTTCATACTCATTTCATATAGTTGAGGGTTCCATTCACCATTTGCATGTTTTACATTTTGGATGTTGACCAAAAGCATAATAATAAACCTTTACATGTATATAAAAACCTAGGAATTAAATCTTAGGTAGCCCTTTAAAAATACCTACAAAACAAAAGATGAAGTAGGCCTTAGCATAATGCTAAGTAAGCTTGACCAGTGTTACCAGGTCCATCCCCTCAAGCTCATGAAAAGAGTTACAAAATACAGTGACATACATATATCAAAGCTAATACATTTCCCTAGTCTAAAAGAATACACATAGTTTGACATATAAGAAATAACTTATAATCAAGATGTCAACATAAAGACTCTTAGAATTTTAACATACACTAAGTTGATCGATCAAACTGAATTATATGCCGTCAACCCAACATAGTTCATTTGTATATCATTCCATCTCATCGCTTCCGCATAACCATAAAATAGAAAACAACCACATCAAATTTAATCAAACAATGAATCATGAATGGAGTTATAGACCATGCATTCTCATTATATCGAGGAGTCTTATATTTATTTTCCCAGTAGTGAAGTTAATTTAAACATTTACTTAAATAGACGATGTTATCCGTACAAGAAAAAATTTAAATTTTTGCAGTTTTAGCGACATTACAAGTTGTATCAGAGCCCCGATACAACACTAAGAGACCTGTTGGGCTCATTACAGAAAACATCTGCTGCAGATACATATGTTTCGAAACATTTACTTATAAATTTATTTACATATAAACTAACATAATTTTGTTCTTACAAATTGATGAAACATTGCAAGTACAAATACAGGCTGAATCATGAATATGGAAAAAGACAGCAGTAGACATGGAAACTTAAATTCCCCACCATGAGAACAAGAGATCATGGTGGAATTGAACTCAGATCGAATGAAGTCAATCCAAAGTCTACAAGCAGAATTACAGAGCTTCAGAAATGATAATATGTAGGAAAGATGGGGAAAAAAGCTATAAATGAATGTCCTCTTTAGAGCTTAATAGGGGAAAAACCCCATGTAAAGTCCACATATTCAGCAAACATATCCAAGGAAATCAATTGTCATACAAAAAGATCCATGAGTCCTAAAGAGGATGAGTATGAAGAACACATACCTGATTTTATGGAAGAGGATTGTAAGAGCTCTTCCAATGATGATTGTTCACCATCCCCTTGCAAGAAAAGGAGGAAAGGTGATGACAATTTACAAGGAGATTTTTTGAAAATTAAAGCCCCAAGTTATGACAGAGAGATAAATACTGGAGAGAAAGCTGAGGAGTGGTTGTTAGGAATGAACCAGTATTTTAAATTCCACAACTATTCCAGCGAAATGAAAGCATGACTGGCTATTTACAACTTAAATGGTAAAGAATCCAAGTGGTTGAGAGACTTGAAACATACAAAAGGGTACGAAGTGAGAGATATCAAATGGAGTGCTTTCAACAAATTGTTTCAAGAAAAATACATGTCTGAAAGATTCTTTAACAAAAAGATCAAAGAATTTCATGAACTAAAGATGGACTCCCTAACTATGGAATCCTTCATCAACTGATTTTTGGATCTACTACATTATGTTCCATATATAAAAGATGAAAAATTCAAGATACAACAATTCTTAGGATACCTACCTCCCAATTTTTGAGAGAAAATTGAGTTTGACATGCCTAAAACTTTAGACGTGACTTTACACAAAGCAAGACTCTGTTATGAACATGGACATCGAAGGAATGATAACATAAACATAAATAGAGATAGATTCAGAACCTTCTTAGACAACCGAAGACCAAGATTTAGACCACCACCTTACCAGAAACAAAAGAATAGTGTCCCACCCAACAGAGATTTCAACCGACCTCGTGCATGGCCAAATGGGCCCACGCTACATGCTAGCAGACAAGCTTTTAATAAAGGAGCAAAATCTACCCCAACAATTGTCACTTGCTGGAAATGCCAAGGACCCCACTACTTTAGAGATTGTCCCAACAAGATGGACGGAGTTTTGCACAACATACAAGAAAACCCATTGTCCCAACAAGATGGACAGAGTTTTGCACAACATACAAGAAAACCCAACAATAGGGGACATGGAAAGAACACCAAGAATTTATGCCTCCCTTGATGGCCAATAAGCTGATCACTAAGCCACTATGGTCAATATTGAGGGTAAGATCTCAAAAATGGCTATTTTAGTTTTGATAGATATCGGTGCATGTCGAAGCTATGTCTCCCATAAGATAGTCAATACTTGTAAGTTAACCCGAGAGAGTCATGAGAAACCACGGCTAGTACAACTAGCCACTGGTACCAAACGGGAAGTCTCCAAACTAGTTAGAACTTGCGAGATAGATTTGAATGGTTTTTCATCTAGGGTAGATCTAAACATCTTACCACTAGGTTCTTATGACGTACTTATTGGCATGGACTGGTTGGAGAAACATCATGCCCTGCTTGACTGCTTGAACAAATCAATATTATGCATAGATAGCCAAGGGAATCAAAGAAAGATTCAGGGCATACCTAAGAAGGTTTCCATCAGACAAATATCTTCCTTACAAGCAAAGAAGTACGTAAGGAAAGGTTGTAAACTCTTTGCATTTAACATTCAAACCATATAAGTCGATAGGGAACAAAAGATCTAAGACTTCCCAGTTCTTGTAGAGGTCAAGGATGTATTTCCTGAGGAAATACCAAGGTTACCACCCAAACGAGACTTAGAGTTTTCTATAGAATTGACACCCGGATCAGTACAAGTTTCTAAATCCATTTACCACATGAGTCCACTAGAATTGGTGGAGCTCAGGCTTCAGTTATAGGAGTTGATCGAGAAAGGATACATCCAACCAAGTGTATCTCCTTGGGGAGCACCGATACTCTTTGTCAAGAAGAAGGGCAGGACGATGCGGATGTGCATCAATTACCGTCAACTCAACAAGTTGACCATCAAGAACCATTACCCACTCCCTAGGATTGGTGACTTGTTTGATCAAGTCATAGGAGCGAAGATCTTCTCGAAGATCGACCTATGACTCAGATATCACCAAGTAAGAATCTGTGATGAAAACATCAGTAAGCCCGCCTTTCAAACCCGATATGGTCTTTACGAGTTTTTGGTAATGCCTTTTGAATTGATGAATGCACTCGCAAAATTTATGTGCATGATGAACAACATCTTTAGTAAATACCTAGACAAGTTCGTTCTAGTATTCATTGACGATGTTTTGATCTACTCCAAAAGTGAAGAAGAACATGAAGAACATCTCCAAATAGTGTTACGGGTACTATGAGAAAACCAACTTTACGCTAAGTTTAGCAAGTGTGATTTCTACAAACCACAGATACAATACCTAGGGCACATCATTTCTGAAAAGGGGATAGCAGTCGACTCCAAAAATATTAAGGCCATAGAGGAATGGACTACACCCACTTGCATGACCGACATAAGATCATTCTTAGGGTTAGCGGGATACTACCGGAAGTTTATTGAGAACTTCTCACAGATTGCTTGTCCTATGACTGCCTTGCAGAAAAAGGAAAGCAAGTTCCTTTGGATGACCAAGTGTGAAGAACGTTTCCAAAATTTAAAGCAACTTTTGACTAGAGCACCCATCTTACGAATTGCAGACCCCGATGGGGACTTCGTTGTTTGCATAGATGCAAGCAAAAGAAGGGCTCGATGGAGTCCTTATGCAGGATGACTTCTCCATCTACTATGAATCAATAAAGTTAAAGGAGCACGAGCATAACTACCCCACGCATGATCTTGAACTAGCCTCCATCATCCATGCCTTAAATATGTGGAGGCATTACGTTATGGAAAATAAGTTCCTATTAATGACAGACAACATGAGTCTGAAGTACTTATTTGACCAACTTGACCTAAATGTTAGGAAAGCCAAGTGGCTAGCTTTCCTTAGCGAGTACCACTTCGAGTTAAAATACATAAAAGGGAAGGAGAACAAGATCGTTGATGCTTTAATTCGATGGGATCATATGTTATATGAGGTGAGAGTAAGTCAAACAAACTTAGAATTGCACGACGGGATTAGAATGGCTTGTAGGAGTGACAGATTCTATGCCGAAATCCACAAGAAGATTCAAGAGGATAGGTTATTCCAACAACGAAAGGAATATAAGATAGATGAGTCAGGACTGCTATGGTCGAAGGAGAGACTTTATGTTTTGGAGAGCAGAGACATTAGGCCTAACATTCTCAGAGAGTTCCATCGGAAACCCTACCCAGAGAATCCAAAATATCAAAAGATGATATGGGCGGTAAAGAAACACTTCTTTTGGCCTAAATTGAAACCCAACATGGCATTATTCATTGCCAAGTGCTAGGAACTCCAATTGGTCAAGGCAGAACACCAGCACCCTTCCGGATTACTGCAGCCACTACCCATCCGAGAGTGGAATTGGGAGGTCATCAATATGGATTTCATCACAAGTTTACCCAAGAGTAAGAGACAAAATGACTCCATCTTTGCAGTAGTAGACAAGTTATCAAAAGTGGCACATTTTATACTAGTGAAGTCTACTTACAAAGCAGTCTACATCGTGGACATCTTCCTAAAAGAGATCTTCCGATTACATGGGATACCCAAGGAAATAATTTCATATCAACACACGAAGTTCACTAGTAACTTCTTGAGGTCATTTTTCTCCAGTTTTGTAATGTCCCCCTTTCTATCAGAATTACATATGTCTATTGAAAATTGTGTATGACGGCCCGGTGAGGAGCTAAGGGCCAAGGCCCCACCAGTGGACCTAGGAAAAGTGTATCATCATTTCTTCTTCTAGGTTTTATGTTATAAATCGTAAATTTATAATAACACCACTAAGACGATGGACAAACAAAACTACTAAGGGGAGTAGCGGGATAGTTTGAAGACCATAAATATATACGTATCCCCTTAAGCTTGATGACAAAGGTTGGGCATTATAAGGATTTCTATTCACCATAAGTATCTGCCTAAGATACTATGGCCTGGTTGTTTTAAAATCCTAGTATGATTAAGCCAATTTAGTTGATAATTATAACCACATTAACATTGGCATAGAATGCCAAAGAAACATCTACAAGGCCGTAAGATAGAAACAAGCCTAAAGGTCTAAATTGGTTAAAGCAATTTATGCGATAATCCTTATTGAAAGGAAATATATATAGATAGTGATAATTACACATACGTACCATAGTAATCATGCCAATAAGTTATGATAGAGCATAGAGTGCTTATAGTCAATTTTTACTGAAAGGAAGGCATTATAATAATCATGCAATGATAAAGTATTTATTGCCGAGGTATATATATAGACATATATATAGGATTTTAATGGAAGTGATTTTCATGTAATACATAATAATAAAGGTAGGCCCTTTTCTTTTAAGAGAGCCTACTTATCCTAAATAATAGAAGCTAAACATTAATTTAGTTGAATACTATCACACTGTGATAGATTTGAAAGCTAACAAATGTATATATGTACATATATATTATTTACATAGAAATCAATAATCGACACCAACGGTGGCGCGCTCCCCCATGAAAACTTAATGGAAGTTTAAACATGAGATTTGAGGAGGAATTGATTTCCTCATTAGAATGGCGCATGGACCCAATGCAACTTGGCAGATCATCGTTCTCTTCTCGGTAGAATCTAAAGTCCACCTCATGTTAGAGAATGCCATTTGGTGTTTAGCTTGCCCTTAACGCCATGGTAGGATCCTCCAAGAAGGAAAAAATGTCTGTATTTATTGGGAGGATAGCTTCCAGTAACGAGGGGAAAAAGAAAGAGTTGTTTTTTTTGGGAAACTCTCTGCATTCTCGAAATATGGAGGGTATGGCGAGAGGCAGAGATGCAATATTTGTAGCGAAAAGGCAGGGATGTATTGTCTGCTGTGATTGTGTTCTTATTTAGTTATGTACTTATATACATTTGGGAAGGGTAAAAGGGGGATAGCCGCGTTTTTTCTCGATTAGCAATAAGGTATATCCTGATTGTGCTCTTCCTTTTACTGGAGGGGAATTAGATTTATCTTGCTGCATTATATTCTGATTATAAATATATTTTTTCTGTTCCGACGGATATTGGGGAAAAAGTAAGGCTTGTCAAGACTGATCCCATTCCAATATCATTCTTCTGAATAAGTCTTGGTTTATATATATATATCAGTCGAATGTTTGCGAGGAGGGGAAAAAGACGATCTCTGCAAATGAAGGCTTTAATCCCCAGAAATTTGTCATGGAGTGTTGTTTGCATTCTAGCATGAAATCTCCGATATAGGTTATGATTCACTGTTTACAAGCCCTGTACACATACATGTATAGATATGTGAACTCTCCACGATACTCACTGGTTTGTTTTAATTACTCATGCATTATTATTTTTAAACCTTGTCTAATCCTTACATTAGATCAAGATCTGTATTCTTGAAGTTGAAAGTACATAGGAAACATTCGACACCTCATGTGAAGGAAGTCGATGGACGGTGTGGGTACAATGAGTCTTTTAACCTTTTGCTCTCTGTGTCCCTGACCGGTTTTATGTGGTTCCATGCATTTTGTGTCATCACGATTCTACCATGGGAACCACTGCTCATCCTTTTCTGAAAGAGGATCCACCTTTCCACTCCATTATGGCAGAGCTGGGCGATCTCTTCTTAATAGAATCGATCCCACGCTCGATTACTGTTGTAAGATGATCCATTCATGGTGGCTCAGGAAAGAGCGAGACGATCTCTCTCAGTGGAGAGGATCAACCCATGTACGCGTAAATAAATTGTGTGATCTCTACAGATCTTGTTGCTCTGTTTCTTCGTTGTATTTAGCTATCTGCGTTTGGGAGAGTAAAACCCTGAATATATTATATGCTGGTATTTTTCTATGTGGTGAATTTGTAGAAGCTAATGATATTAACTAGATTCAAGGTCCCAGCAAAGGCCAGGAGATCTTAGTGTCTTGTATCCCTGTGTTAGTGTATTTGCTAATTTTTCCTCTGTATTGAGTTTGCAAATGATAGTATATTAATTAGAGTCAAATTCCCAGCAAAGGGTATGAATGCTGGAGAGAAGATCTCAGTATCTTTTTATTATTAAAGTTGCTTGTGCATTTATGGTGTAATCGTATTGTTTCAATCTGATTATGTTGGAACCGAAGTAGTATTAGATATATGTTTATTAGTTATTTAGATCGAAAACATGGCTGTGATGACTTTTCTGTTGTTGATTTTGCTTTAAAAGTGTAATGCAGAATCTAGGGTAATATCTGTCTTAGATTGACCCATACCGTCCACTTACATGTTGTAGTCCTAGTCACTGGTTGAAAGGGATATCATTCCATACCTACATTTTGACGGAGGTATATAGTTGTCAAACATGCTGGAATTTTGCTCAGCGATAATAACTAGGCTTGGGTAAAATTATGATGTGTATAAGTTCTCTTTATATTTTAATGTGTATTTGCAAATGAATTAGCAGGACGACCTCCTCCATGATCGACCCATGCAACTAAAGGTTGTCTTACTTAAAATATAAGAGGGATGGAGAGATTCAAGGGAAACGACCTATTCTGAGTATTGGAATAGCATTACCATAAATCGTTGTGTATTTACATTGTTGTATTGCTACATTAAAATCAATATAAAATCCTATTGTTGTTGTATATCCTTTTATGCTAGTCAAGATAGCGTGGGTGAAATCCCTGTAACGCTTAGAATCTAGGTTTTTGGATAGTGGAAGATACTCTCCATGAGAGAAAGGCAAGAGAAAAGGAAAAGTGTTATGGTAACCAAGCTGGTTGTGAAGTGTAATCTTTTTCTTGATTTAATAATATAAGATATTACCTTGCTTCGTGGACGTAGCCCAAGTTGGGTGAACCACCTTAAATATTTTCTCTTATGTGTGGTCTATTTGTGTTTGAATTTGATGGTCTCCTTTATTGAGTAGTTATGTTGATTTGGTTGTGTACATGGTCTCTTCATATGTGTTATATTAATTTATTGCGAGATTTATTTCTTATGAACATGTGTACCATTATAGAATGTTTTATTAGCTAAATGTGGATGATGCATTATGAATGTTTCGATTTAACGAATGGTCGTTTTACACAGGGAAATATGTTAGATATTTTGGTCCTTCAACTATGACAGAAATCTTTTCAAAATTCCTGACTTTACTAACATCATTTGTAGGGTATGTTACATATGGTATCAGAGCACGAGTTACAACACTCGGGCCTATAGTGGGCTTAGCATGAGGAAATGAGTTGGATGAACCAAGTAACGTATTCCATTCCACTTGAAATAAGCAACGGGGAAAATGCCTTTCAAAGTTTCAAAGCTTGGAAGGAGGTAACGGACAAGTCGTCTCGAATTACAAGTAAGTATGTCACGTTTTCTGAAGCATTATAATAGTATAACTTTGTCTATTTGTGAACATGGTTTCAGTAGGTAATTGAACCAATGGTTATTAGAGAATCTTATGGATGAATATTTCCTCTTATTCTATTTTTAGTTACAATAGATTGCAAGAAAGTACTCTTAAGTAGTCAGACTAACAGAGTCAAGTATTTTTCGAAATGAGTCTCGAGTATGCCAAAAGTCATCCTAGTTGTGAATATGCTAAGCGGAGGAACTCTCCTAAGGTTGTTGATTTGATGATTAGTTTAAATACTTATTACCTCCTCTACATTTTATTGTTATTCTTGAAAGTGGATATCTTCGGTTTCAACAAAAGCTTTGTTTGACAGAGTACGCTAGGATACATTTTGTTGACTATATATGACTAATCGAGTTTTATTGATCCAATCGTCAGTGATTCAAAATAGGAGATTCATGTGGATAACATAAAAAAAAAAAAAATCGGTTAAAGTTCCATTAAAGTTTCTTTTATATATGTTCATATTGGACTAAATAAGATGGTCTAGCATTCCGACTATGATTAGGAACGGTCAAGTTCCTTTCAATATATATAAAGTCATTCTAAATAAGTTGATGTTGTGGACATAACTAGTAAATTCTGTAAATAGTGCATGTTGCCGGAGGAGTCAACACGAAGGAAAGTCAGATATTCAAAATATTCCTGTAGTCACTAAGGAAGCATAACTATATTGAAGTTAAGATTTTGCTCCTTAGCACAAATTCTATCTCATTACAGAAGTAGCAACTAGAGATTGTGGGTTGGTTACTTATGTTAAACTAACCTTCCACAAGAAGTGAAAACTAACTAAGCTAGACACTACTAGATCCTATTAGTTGTTGGTTATTAAAATTTATGAAAAAATGCATGATCTCATTTATATCTCCTTAGTTCATTGATCCTTACGGTGGATGTTGGGATACTATGAGTAGTGGTAATAGAAGTTATACCTTGAGGTGATCATGAGTTATGATGATTTGTGTTTTGTGATTATTTTGTTAAAAGATAAAAGCTATGGTGGTTAATCATGTTGTTCACATCATGATCATATAAATGAGGTGGAGAATTTTCAAATAAGTATGTTCTTTATTATGAATAAAGATATTGGAAATCTAGAACCGACATAAAATGATTACTAGTTAGCAAGACGCTTTAAATTTAAATTTTTGACGTATGTGGCCGCAGGGGATGGCTGTTTTATATTCGCATTATGAGTTAAGAAACCATTAATGTCATGGAACTTCCATGGTGGTAGATCAGAAGTAATCTTAAACAGTAAATCATGTCTAAGATTTTAAAGGTGATGATTGGACATACGTTCTAGGTAAGATTGTTCTTATGATTTAATTACTTATATGACTAACACTTTGAATGTTGTGGTCAAGCAAACTTCACATTTTCGCACATCACTTCCTTACAACCGTCGACAAGTCAATGTGGGATGCATAGGTACCTCAACATACGAGGGCCTTATAATAGAGAGATATGTGGTCGCCCTTACAAAGTATTGGGTTATCTTATAAGGTACGCAAGTATATTTTATTTTTCACAATCGGTTAATTGTATAAGATGATAAGCTATACAAAGAAAAGTGGTATAACTAAAACCAGAATTGTGTTGAAATGATGAAAGCTAACATCTGAGGTTATGTGATCATAATGTGCATGGACCGTAATAGGAAGAATGTTATTTCATGTGCAAGGAATTATGTAAACCCTTTTATTTAGCTAGATATGCTTATTTAAAAAAAAAAAAATGTTTAAATTATGATGATGAAGGATGATTACCCTATTTTTCTTTATGAATACAAAAAGGACCTTACGATATTTGATTTTGTTCTACAAAGTGTTACTAACAGGTGAACTTGGCATGTGGTCAAAATTTTGAGGAGCTTGTGGAAAAACAAGAGCATAAATACTATGCATGGTAAAATAAGGGGGTGAGGATTTAAGATCCACATCATAACTGTTATTTATTCTTTAAGTTTGATAATTATTGATTTAATAAAGATCTAGGCCCAAATGGGTCAGAGTAATCGTATGGTTACAAAGTGTATATGACGAAATAATTAATAAATTGAAAGAGATTTTCCTCGACTCGAGCGAGGAGGCTTGAGGGGAAATAAATTCCGGGATTCAAGCGAGAAGGATTGAGGGGAAATATGTAATAGTGCATTAATGGCACTGAAACATTCCTTGGAAATCAGGGAGTTGACAGCTGCCAGGATTCTTGAATGAATCAGCAGCCTGTAAAGACCTAGGAAAACTATAATAAAATCCATATGTGGGAGGCAGGACACTGCTTGGCATGCATGGGAGAAAGTATTGCTGTGTGAGCACTATGGTGTTAGGCAAGAAATCTCCGAAAGGATTGCTGCATGAGCACTTGGGTGTTAGGAAAGAATTTCCTAGATCAATGAATGATGTGTTTTGATTTAATTAACAATCTACATTCTTGGTTCACCGGAAATTAAGTATGCTTGTAATAAATAATGACTTAAAGATATTCCATAGATTGCAAATGTTATGTTACAATAAATGACTTGGCATTTATGTTATGGGTTGGATTATGGAATTGATGATAAGTTTTACGGTTTCTTTGAATTCCGGTTTTGTAGTCAAAGTTACAGGTGTGGTCGATAGTGACTTGCGAAGAAGGTCAATATAATAATGACAAAACAAGCAAATGATGACAATAGAAGATAAGACGAACAAATAGAAAAGTATTGAACACCGAGGACGGTGTTATTTTTAAGGGGAGGAGGATGTAATGTCCCCCTTTCTATCAGAATTACATATGTCTATTGAAAATTGTGTATGACATCCTGGTGAGGAGCTAAGGGCCAAGGCCCCACCAGTGGACCTGGGAAAAGTGTATTGTCATTTCTTCTTCTAGGTTTTATGTTATAAATCGTAAATTTATAAGAACACCACTAAGACGATGGACAAACAAAACTACTAAGGGGAGTAGCGGGATAGTTGGAAGACCATAAATATATACGTATCCCCTTAAGCTTGACGACAAAGGTTGGGCATTATAAGGATTTCTATTCACCATAAGTATCTGACTAAGATACTATGGCCTGGTTCTTTTAAAATCCTTGTATGATTAAGCCAATTTAGTTGATAATTATAACCACATTAAGATTGGCATAGAATGCCAAAGAAACATCTACAAGGCCGTAAGATATAAATAAGCCTAAAGGTCTAAATTGGTTAAAGCAATTTATGCGATAATCCTTATTGAAAGGAAATATATATAGATAGTGATAATTACACATACGTAACATAGTAATAATGCCAATAAGTTATGATAGAGCATAGAGTGCTTATAGTCACTTTTTACTGAAAGGAAGGCATTATAATAATCATGCAATGATAAAGTATTTATTGCCGAGGTATATATATAGACATATATATAGGATTTTAATGGAAGTGATTTTCATGTAATACATAATAATAAAGGTAGCCCATTTTCTTTTAAGAGAGCCTACTTATCCTAAATAATAGAAGTTAAACATTAATTTAGTTGAATACTATCACACTGTGATAGATTTGAAAGCTAACAAATATATATATGTACATATATATTATTTACATAGAAATCAATAATCGACACCAACGGTGGCGCGCTCCCCCATGAAAACTTGATGGAAGTTTAAACATGAGATTTGAGGAGGAATTGATTTCCTTGTTAGAATGGCGCATGGACCCAATGCAACTTGGCAGATCATCATTCTCTTCTCGCTAGAATCCAAAGTCCACCTCATGTTAGAGAATGCCATTTGGCATTTAGCTTGCCCTTAACGCCATGGGCAGATCCTCCAAGAAGGAAATTTTTTTTGTATTTATTGGGAGGATAGCTTCCAATAACGGGGGGGGAAAAGAAAGAGTTGGTTTTTTTGGGAAACTCTCTGCATTCTCGAAAGATGGAGGGTATGGCAAGAGGCAGAGATGCAATATTTGCTGCGAAAAGGCAGGGATGTATTGTCTGCTGTGATTGTGTTCTTATTTAGTTATGTACTTATATACATTTGGAAAGGGTAAAAGGGGGATAGCCGTGTTTGTTCTCGATTAGCAATAAGGTATATCATGATTGTGCTCTTCCTTTTATTGCAGGGGAATTAGATTTATCTTGCTGCATTTTATTCTGATTATAAATATATTTTTTCTGTTCCGATGGATATTGGGGAAAAAGTAAGGCTTGTCAAGACTGATCCCATTCTGATCTCATTCTTCTGAACAAGTCTTGGTTTATATATATATATATATATATATATCAGTCGAATGTTTACGAGGAGGGGAAAAAGACGATCTATGCAAATGAAGGCTTTAATCCCCAGAAATTTGTCATGGAGTGTTGTTTGCGTTCTAGCATGAAATCTCTGATATAGGTTATGATTCGCTATTTACAAGCCCTGTACACATACGTGTATAGATATGTGAACTCTCCACGATACTCTCTGGTTTGTTTTAATTACTCATGCGTTATTATTTTTAAACCTTGTCTAATCCTTACATTAGATCAAGATCTATATTCTTGAAGTTGAAAGTACATAGGAAACATTCGAGACCTCATGTGAAGGAAGTCGATGGACGGTGTGGGTACAATGAGTCTTTTAACCTTCTGCTCTCTGCGTCCCTGACCGGTTTTATGTGGTGCCATGCATTTTGTGTCATCACGATTCTACCATGGGAACCACTGCTCATCCTTTTCTGAAAGAGGATCCACCTTTCCACTCCATTATGGTAGAGCTGGGCGATCTCTTCTCAATAGAATCGATCCCATGCTCAATTACTGTTGTAAGATGATCCATTCATGGTGGCTCAGGACAGAGCGAGACGATCTCTCTCAGTGGAGAGGATCGACCCATGTACGCGTAAATAAATTGTGCGATCTCTACAGATCTGGTTGCTCTGTTTCTTCGTTGTATTTAGTTGTCTGCATTTGGGAGAGTAAAACCCTGAATATATTATATGCTGGTATTTTTCTATGTGGTGAATTCGTAGAAGCTAATGATATTAACTAGAGTCAAGGTCCCAGCAAAGGCCAGGAGATATTGGTGTCTTGTATCCCTGTGTTAGTGTATTTGCTGATTTTTCCTCTGTAGTGAGTTTGCAAATGATAGTATATTAATTCGAGTCAAATTCCCAGCAAAGGGTATGAATGCTGGAGAGAAGATCTCAGTATCTTTTTATTATTAAAGTTGCTTGTGCATTTATGGTGTAATCATATTGTTTCCATCTGATTATGCTGGAACCGAAGTAGTATTAGATATATGTTTATTAGTTATTTAGATCGAAAACATGGCTGTGATGACTTTTCTGCTGTTGATTTTGCTATAAAAGTGTAATGCAAAATCTAGGGTAATATCTGTGTTAGATTGACCCATACCGTCCACTTACATGTTGTATTCCTAGTCACTGGTTGAAAGGGATATCATTCCATACCTACATTTTGACGAAGGTATATAGTTGTCAAACATGCTGGAATTTCGCTCAGCGATAATAACCAGGCTTGGGTAAAATTATGATGTGTATAAGTTCTCTTTATATTTTAATGTGTATTTGCTAATGAATTAGCAGGGCGACCTCCTCCATGATCAACCCATGCAACTAAAGGTTGTCTTACTTAAAATATAAGAGGGATGGAGAGATTCAAGGGAAACGACCTATTCTGAGTATTGGAATAGCGTTACCATAAATCGTTGTGTATTTACATTGTTGTATTGCTGCATTGAAATCAATATAAAATCCTATTGTTGTTGTATATCCTTTTATGCTAGTCAAGATAGCGTGGGTGAAATCCCTGTAACTCTTCAAAGATAGGTTTTTGGATAGTGGAAGATACTCTCCATGAGAGAAAGGCAAGAGAAAAGGAAAAGTGTTATGGTAACCAAGCTGGTTGTGAAGTGTAATCTTTGAGCTTGGGGTGATGTAGAAAGTTAGCCCCAGATTTTATGGACCCTTTGAGATACTTGCTAAGAAAGGGCCAGTAGCATATGAGTTAGCTTTACCAGCTCATGTAAAAGTTCATATTTTTTTCATGCATCTCTATTAAAGAAATATGTCTATGATACTAAGCATGTGATTGATTGGTCCTTATTACAGGTAGAACCTGAGGGGGAATTCATGTCAGAGCCCCTCCACATTCAGGACAAGAGAGAGGTTCAACTTAGAAGATGAACCATCGTCCAATTGAAAGTGCAATGGAGGCACTTCGGACCAGAGGAGGCTACTTGGGAAAATGAAACCACCATGAAAGAGGCTTGCCTCGCCTTATTTCATGACTTCATTTCTCGTCCTAAAACACTAGGGCGGTGTTGTTCTAAGCGGGGAGGGATTTAATATCCTGAATTTTTTTGATTATATTGATGTGTATTCGGTATAAAAGCCCTGATGCATATGATTTACTTTGATATAATGGGCGTCAACCCCAATGCACATGTTTTTAATTTTATTATATGTTGGGTGTAATCCCCCATGCATATGACATATTTTTGTTATATATATACATATTTGGGAATGGACCCTAATAGATGCAAGTTATTGCTATATACTGTGTAGAAATACCCAATGTATTTGATTGGTTTGTTATTATGAGATTGGGTACAAAAACCCTAATATACTGAGATGATCTTTGTTACATACTGTGTAGAGTTATGATATACATGAATGACTTTTATGATGTGTTGAGCGTGGACTCTAGAGCACATGGATGGCCTATGTACTGGGCATAATCCCCGATGTACATAGAGGAATTTTATTATGTAATGTGCGTAAGCCCCGATGTACATAGAGTGTTGGGCATAAGCCCTCGATCACTCCAAGCTTGAAAATAAGTACCGGATCCAAGGCCATTTGTATTTCTAGATGTGCTTCACAAACACGTTCTAGTACTAGTGTTGAGCGGGATGCTCTAGAATTGCACTAGCGTATTGCTGATGTGAGAGTGTTGAGCCAAATCTCTAAAGAGCACTTGAGCTTACTTGATCTTAAGAGTGTTGATTTGAAAAGACTCTGAATAGCACTATTAGTCATCACAATTATTTAATTGATTAAATGAATCATTTCTATCTCTCATCAAGGACTACGGAAACTACCATGTTAAACAAAGGAATCCACCATGCAAGAGGGACCTAGAATTACCTAACCTTGTCGACTATCCAAACCTACCAAAAGACCTTCTCCAAAGATTGTACCTTGTATTAAATAATTATCAAAGAGTTATTATGCTATTTAATTAATTAAATAATCAAATTGATTATTTATAAAACAAGTCTCACCTATGTAGAAATAGTATGCATAAGATATTTATTTCTATTATATATAAAGAAAATATTTTGATCTAACTTATAGAAACACATAGTTGTAACAAAGTAAATAAATTATAAAAGTTTCTTTAAAATAAAATCATAAAGGAACAAGTTAAAAGTCCTAGATAAACTAGGAGTGAGAAATTAATTAAAATATCCTTTACATATACCATAATTCAAATTTTAAAATAAAACTAGAGTTAATATTAAAGATATCATTATTAACTCAATAGCTATATTCCAAAGAGTTGACCTATATAAAGAAGGAAAATTCGCAAAGTGAGGGATCAACTTTTCTTTCTATAATTTATTTTATGTTAAGAGGAGAGGATTTGCCCCACAAAATTGAAGGAGCATATTATTTCCAAGATCTAATTATCACCAGTAGTCTGCCCTAGGTCCTCTATTTTCCTATTGCATGTTGGAACCAGCTCGGGGGGATCCAGTTAGAACCAGGAACGGTTCTAAGGGTCATGGTTGGGAGGAACGTGGCAGTTCCAAAGTCATTCGGTTACCAACCTATAGGTCAAATAAGCATAATTGTTTTGTTTAATTAGTGTTTGGATTGTGCAAGTCTGTGCAAGGAGAGAATCATAGCTACAAATCTAGGTACGAATTACTTCTATTTTTCTTTTAAATATGTTACAAGTTGAAGGTTTAGAAGTTCATTTCAATTCCTTTACTGTATATTTTTTTTTTCTGTTTAAACCCCAGGCATTAGGAGCAAGAGCTTATAGCATTGGCTCCCTAGGTGAAATCTTTTTTTCTGCTACTTCAATAGTTTAAATTTTCAAACCCTAGATAAAACTAAAATAGTAAAGAATTAGATAAACGAATTTAAATGTATTATTACAGCAAAATCATCTCCCGTAAGGAGATCAATTCGCTTAAGCTTAGAATCTGAATTCACGTCATAGCTAGAGTCAAATTTTTGTTGTACCAATCTTTTAATTGATTAAACATTTTAATTCCAATCTCCGACAAGATTGCGTAGGGTCTAATTCCATTAAACTTAGATAGAAAATTTAAAATGTAGCATTTAAAACTTTAAATCATAGCTAAAGAACATCCAACATAAAATTATCAAAACACAACATACATTCCCTTAAGTCGCCTTACGTAGGCTAATTTTTTTCTAACAATACTTTCCATAATTTTGAAATACATTAATAAAAGCCAATACTCAGGATCGAGTTTTCTGCACAACAACCCTGTAAATTTATGAGTTACATACAAAGATCACGCTACAACGTAGGTTGCCACCCATTGTACATAAATATTGAACCATAAACGAAATAAAAAACAAATGCGATTTTTAATGCTAGTGCTTTGTCATAAGAAATACACATAAGAATAATTAAAACAAGAAATTTATTCATACACATTCCCTCATAATTAATTAACGATTTCACATAGTAAGGTTTCACTAAAAAAAAAATATCCAAACCCAGAGCCATTATTTTATATAGAGATAACCCAACTTTAAATCATTAAACAGAAATGAAATCACCATACGCAACTAGCTAGGGATTTCCCTTCATATAAAAATAAACAACATTCCCATCCCTCACTTAAAGAGTTCTGCTTCAACATAAACATATATTTTAATTAGGTAAGCTAAATAGGAAATGTACAGACTATGATCTTTTATAGATAGAAGAGTCATGCTCAGGATCCAAAGGTCGATCCTCCATAAAAATACCAACAACAAAATAGCAAATCCTGGGGCTTACCAAAGCCACATACATTATGGAAAAGAAAATCATATAAAACCCACATAGAGATTTCTTAAACCCATGTTTCCATACTTATTATTAAGCAACACGGAGAGTCCAATCATAAGCTTGCATAAGTATTTACAATATACCCACAAAATTTATAGAGGTCAACAAGATCATTCATAGTAATAGAAGTTTTCCCCAAAACGTCGGTACCATATTTTAAATTACATAGGAGCCACGTTAAAGCTTCCTCTATGACAAAACGCCACACAGGCTACTTTTCAATCAAACTCTATGGTTTATACATTACAAAGCATGCCACAAGTTTTGGCCAAGCCTATTGCATTTCAAACTTAAACATTTCATTTTAAGTCCAGACTTAAAACATTCCCTGAAATTCTTACATTACAGAGCAAACAAACTAGCAGCCAGACATTCGCTTGAAGGGAGGAAAATGCCAACGGGGGACTAGGCTTATCCATGGTCACCTGTGCTACTAATATCATCATGCCCAGCTCGAACTATCACTAACATAAGCCTGTCAAACAAAACACGAACCCAAACGATTAAGTTATAACTTGCAACAAGAAAACGATGGTAGAAGTAAAAAACTAAAAACAAGTTCAATAGCACCGAGATTACCTCATGCAAGCCCATGCCATATAGTGAAGAGCAGGTCGATCCCTTCCATGGAAACCTCCAAAACCTGAAGAGCCTTGGTCTTCTTTCCCCTCCCAACAATAATACGTTAATACAATGAGTCATCCAAGCCTTTAGGGTTTATCCCTCAACGTCATCCAGTTGGGTGCCATTTCGAAGGGTTGGAATTGGACCACCATTAATGTGCACCAAAATCCACTATAGTTTTGAGTTTGTACCCATTTCATATAGTTGAGGGATCCATTCACCATTTGCATGTTTTACATTTTGGATGTTGACCAAAAGCATAATAATAAAATTATACATGGATATAAAAACCTAAGAAGTAAATCTTAGGTAACCCCTTAAAAATACCTACAAAACAAAATATGAAGTAGACCTTAGCATAAATGCTAAGTAAGCCTGACCAGTGTTACCAGGTCCATCCCCTCAAGCTCATGAAAAGAGTTACAAAATACAGTGACATACATATATTAAAGCTAATCCATTTCCCTGGTCTAAAAGAATACACACAGTTTAACATATAAAAAATAACTTATAATCAAGATGTCGACATAAAGACTCTTAGAATTTTAACATACACTAAGGTGATCGATCAAACTGAATTTTATGTCGTCAACCCAACATAGTTCATTTGTATATCATTCCATCTCATTGCTTCCGCAGAACCATAAAATAGAAAACAACCACATCCAATTTAATCAAACAGTGAATGATGAATGGAGTTATAGACCATGCATTCTCATTGTGTGGAGGAGTCCTATATTTATTTTCCCAATACTGAAGTGAATTTCTTAAACATTTACTTAAATAGATGGCGTTATCCGTACAGGAAATTTTTTAAATTTTTGCAGTTTTAGGGATATTACAGGTGTTTAAATAATTTGATATGGTTTTTAAAGTTTATTAAGAGCATATTAAGGTTTATGAAGAGAGTCATGTTGTAGAAAATGTCAATTTCGATTTAGATTTCAGCTTGGATAATTTTCTTGATTAGTTTCATGTTGTCGAGGAAAATGTCAAATTTGACAAATTTTTGATAAGATATTTTTGTAATGTTTCGACTTTAAGATTTTATTTTGAGATTAAATATTATGTTTTTAATATTTTATTTACAAATATATGGTATACTTCTTCTTGAGTTTACGTCAATCATCACTTTATGGAAATAATGTTAAATAATATGATTTTTATACTTAAAATATCTAAAAATACATTAAAAATGGTTTGAAATGTCTTTATGTTCTCATTTTGTTTACAAATTCCCCCCCAAAAATGACTTGTTTAAGATAAAAGTTTAAAGAAAAAATTTCCAAAATGTATATATTTTGCATTCTAACTAGCTTCTAAGTGTTAAAAAAATTCAAAAATGTATGTATTTTTGAATTATAACTAGTTACTAAATGTATTTTTTTTGTAAACTTTGAAAAAACGCCCTCATAAATAAAAGTTATAGTATTCTTGTGACTAAGAAGTTTCAAAATCGCAAAAAAAGTCTAAATATGAAAAATGGTGCTACCCATATACACAATTTTTGAAGCATAGGTAAAAATAACAAATGAAATTGAGCCCCCAAAAAATGATAACAATGCCAAGTTCTTGTCAAGTTGTATAACGTGTTAAGTATATATATTCCCTCACTTAAAACCTCAAAGGAACTAAATCATTTTGAATATGTATGAGATAGCCCACCTGCTTTTAAGGAGGCTCGAAGGAGAAATAAAAACCAGGCTATTTGGTTAATAGAAGAGGATTCTAACATTGCTTTCCTGCACAAGAAAGATTCATCTCATAAAGAAAGCAATCTGATATTGTAGATAATTGATCACACGGGGCTCTAGTGTGATAAATTTGAGGGTATTAGGTATGTAGGTGTTTCTCATAACAAATATATCTATATTCAAAATATGGAGAATCTTTCTTAACATTTCTCACTATAGAATAAATGTTCCTAAACATAACTAGGAGGAAAAAATCAAGGTTTGAATAATCCATTCACACTCTCATAGCCTATGGCTTCTATATTTAAGAATCAGTTGGACAAATCTATGGGCCCTAATGGTTTCCCTATGGAATTCTTTAAGTGTTTTTGGGATGATATCCATAAGTAATTACACTTTTTGGTGGATTTCACAATATAGGAAGGGGACATCCTAAAAACTTTAACCTTCACATTCCTAACTTTGATCCTGAGGGTTTCAAATCTTGTCAGGCTTGATTTTTTTTCGTATATCCCTACGTAATTGTGTGTACGAAATAATTTCATACTATTCTTTCTTATCGCATTAAATTTATATTGTATACGACTAAATCCCTTAAGAAAATTTGATGATTGCATGGAAAGGACACTGAATATGCTATTGGGTCAACCCAAGGGGTCCTTCATTCAATAAAAACTCAGAACAACTAGGCTCTTGTCTCAAATGTTGATCTTTCCAAATATTTCAACCATGTCAATTGGATTTACCTTCACATGATTTTTACCTAGGTTAGTCTATCTTGGTCTTTAAAATGGGTTAAATATTGTATATCCCCTCCCTCTATTGCAGTTATCCTTATCAATGGCTTACCCTATCATTTATTTTGTATCACTCTAGGTCTTCTAGAATGATGCCCACTCTCTCCCCTGCTTTTCTTATTAGTGACAAAAGGATTTAATAAGATATTAATAGATAAATTTAGGATTAAAAATATAAAAGGGATAAAACGATTCACTCCACTCATCTTACACATTTAATGTTTGTGGATGATGTTATCCTCTTTGAAAATGGATTTGACAAGGAAGAAAAAGCGGTCTAAAAAAATCTTGATATTTTCTGCAAGCCTTTGGGAATGAAAAATAGAAATGATATATATTTTATTTGTTTCAATTATGTTCATGTTTCAATTATGTTTTCGAATTCCACATGGGAATCATTTTAAAATTACTACCTTTAATTGTTCAAGAGTTTGACTCAATGATGATCTGTTTGGGTTTTCAATTAAAAATAAACAATCATCAAATAAGATAGTAGACTTGGCTGGTTGGATGATTAAAGGTAAGGATAAACCACTAGACTCATCATTGGATATCTTTATTAGGAAGATTTCCACTAATCAAAAGTGTCCTCTAAGCCATCTCTATCTGTTGGATGGTGCTAGAATCCATACATATTCACGGTTTATTGCAAATTAGGTACATATTACTAAGATGTATATGGAAACAACATATGATTTATGTGGCATGGCATTGATTGTGTGGGATACAATGGATCGACCAAAGGATATTGGTGGTTGAGGAACATAGAATCTACATTATTTTGGAAAGACACTAATTAACAAAAGAGGCATTTGACAATCTATTTTGATCCATAAATATATTTCTCTTGCTTTTCATCAGGACTGGTTGAGGAGCCCATTAAAAAACACTAGGGGGGATCCAATTTCTAGAAGGCTATCATTCTCTCTGCATAGGCTATAACTGTCCAATTGTGTTTGAAGGTGGACAATGGAAGTGTTAGGATCCTACCCTAACTCATCGTACTCTATGAATTAACCATACATAGTATAAGGCCATACCTTTGTAACAAGGCCAAAAAAGTTAGAGTTCCACAATCAATGTAAAAAGGATCTCTTTATTACTTCAAACCCATTTGGAAGTCATGTTTTGACTATGTCAAGTAGTTGGGGTTTCATACATTTGAATCCTACTTAAAGATATTCAAGTCTATGAAGTGTTTTTTATGAATAATATTGTAACAGATCTCTGGTCAAGTAAGTTTTTTCCCTACAATAAGAGGCATATGAACATTGTTCCCATAATAACACAGATATTTATCTTCCATATTTTGTTATTATTGTCTCATAATTATGGCTATGTGTTTCTTATTTATCACTTATTGCATTCCAATATTGCTACATATTGTGTGATTCTCAAGTTTTAGGGGTAACTAACACCACAAGTGGTATTAGAACCATGATCCTGAGACAACACACCTCCGAAAATTGATAGATTTTTTTTAAAGGATAGAGACATGTTCCAATGTTTGAAAATAGTTGTATTGGACATATGTCATTCAACACATAATCCAGTGGTTGGGGAGAAATACACACAACAAATATAGCTAGTACCTAGTCACATTGTACCCATAGGTCACCTACAACTAGACTATGGTCGTCTTCTTTCTATAGTGGCACTGAGAAAAACACTATGGAAGATACTCTCGCCTACTTGAGTAGTTGGGTAGTAGTACTGATGGCACACTTGAGCCTCCTCAGTTAGTTCCCTAAGATATTGGGAAAATTACTATTGTTGGACAATCCTATAGCTATAGTGCATGAAAATCCCTTGATTTTAGAACCTTATAAAAACCCCGTAGATTTCATCATTTTGTCTAAAAAATAAGCATATTCAATAGGGGAAGTCATACAAAATTTCTACATATTTGAATCTAACGAGAACTTGGAAATTCTATCACTGAAGTAACATTCAAGCCCCAACATAAAAAAAGATGGAGGTTCCATAAAACCCTTATTTGTGACCTACCTCATTGGAATCCTTTCATTGAGTTGATCGTTTTGATATATAATTCTCATAAAAAATTCCATGATTGCCAAAAACAATTATTTTTCACCTAACTCCATAGAATCTTTGCTTCATACTGATCATTTGACATATATCCCCCAAAATCTTGTTTTAGTAGACCCTACCCCTCTTGTAGTTCCTACTTTTCTACTCCCATGGTACACACCTACCATGAGTTTAACATGGAGAGAATACAAACTAGAATCCACCCCAACCCAATATTACCCCCCGTTATTAAGTCTCTTGACCTTCAAACCATTTCCTCTAACATGGGAAAACTAACCCAGTGGATATTGAACAAGAAAATAAGAGATCCAACATCAATTCCCTTCTAACTTCTATTTTTCTCTCACTTCCTATCAATAAAAGGTGCCCTCTATATATGATAGTTGTTTCTCTCACTCTTTAAATCAAAATTGAGCTCTTGAATATTATCGCAATACAAATCTTGAAATGTTGAGTATTAAATAATCCTTCATACAGTATCCATATCCATATCTAAATTTTATCCTACATAGAATCATGAACCAATATATTGTGGATATGTTCCACCATTTGACTCCCCCACTTATGAAATTGTGGCCACTCAGGACTGGGGTTCTCACTCACTATTGTCAAAACTTTGGTCTCCCTCCTTTGAAGAAAAAAATCTATGGCACTTATTTTCGAAGATTGATGTGTGCAAATTTGATGGTTATGACTTGTTAGGTTGGGCGAATCGAATGGAACATTATTTTTCACTAATGGAATAAAATTTGATCTCCAAAAGTTCAAAATTGGGGTCTTATATTTAGATTTTTAAATATGGCAGTGGTGGGAATGGTTTCAAAATTTTTATCATCCTGATGTCCCTTTGAGCCACTTTGTGAATATCCTTCTTGAGTGATTTGATCATGACTCTTTTGGATGAATGAATAAACTGCACCAAATAGACACAATTATGGACTACATGAGAACATTTTAGTAGCTTCCCATCAACACTGAAGGCCTATTTAATTCTTTTTTTTGAGAATTTTTCATCATTGGCCTAGCCTCAAGGAGGAAACTCATGAACATTTTCTCATGCAACAACCCTCCACTTGGTTGGAAGTTTATGATGGAGCTCGTGAAGTTGAATTGGTCTCCAATGTCCAAACCAAGTACCCTTTGTATTCCCGTCATAACCTATATCCCATGGATCAACCTCCTAGAATCCCCCCTCCTCTCCTTTTGCATTTATAAGATCACCCTAGAGGCCATGGATGAGGATCAAAACCTTGTAATTTGGTATAATTGTGATGAAAAATATGTTAGATGACACAAATGTAAAGAACATAAAATATTATTGATAGAAGCCACCTCCCTTGATGTATTAGAATCCAACATGATGGAATCTCTACCATACTAGAAGGTGACAACCAAATTACTTGTCAAATATGCTCATGATATGTGAGTTCCAGAGGAGAAACCACAAATATCCCTTCATGATTTATCTATGGTTCGCACTCCTTAAACACTCTAATTGATTTTCTACATAAAGAACAAGAAAATCATCGTGCTAATTTACAATGGCATCACCCATAATTTCATCCATAGGCACGTGGTGGAAGACACCCATTTTTATATTTTCCCCATTTCCAATTTCCAAGTCCTAATAGACAATGGTAATACAACTAAATATGGTGGATAATGTGAGATTTTCAAACATCAAATGGGTCATTACCATCTAAAAACTCATATTTTTTCTATTTACATGAGTGGTTATGATATCGTTTGGGGGTATAGTGGATCACAACTGATTTTTGTGAAATCTTTCACCACATTACTCAGGCCAGACACACACATCACTTTTAGGGAATTACTTTGGGTTCTCCTAAAATAATATCTTCCAACTACATGGAGTAATTGTTAACAAAGGGTCACTCAGGTGTTATTTCTCCCTTCCATGCCATACAAGTTCTGGACACATCCCCATTAGATATTAACCCTAAATTGAGATAGGTTTTCTCTCAATACCAATATGATTTTGATAAACCTAAGGGTTTACCTCCATATTGTGGAAAACATGACCATGCCATTCCTTTGATTCTAGAGTAGTAAACTACCCAATGTTCATCCTTACAACCTTCATATTTTCTAGAAAAATGAAATTGAAAATATGATTTAGGAAATGTTGTTTGTCGATGTTATGTGTCCTAGAACCAACCCTTATTCTTCACCTATGGTTATGGTCTTCAAAAAAAAGGTGTTTGGTGCATGTGTCTCGATTTCCGATTTCTCAACAAAATATCCATCAAATATAAGTTTCCTATTTTGGTCATTGATGATCTCTTATATGAGTTGCATGGTGCAAAATTCTTCACCAAACTCAACCTTCATTTGGGATACCATCAAATATGGATGAAAGTGGAAGATATACCCAAAATAAATTTCTACATTAATGAAGGCCATTATGAGTTGTGAGTCATGCCCTTTGGCCCCTACACAACCCCATTAACTTTAATGTGTCTCATGAAGAAATATTTTTGCCCCTTATTCTGCCATTTTTTCTTTTTTTCTTTGATAATATCTTGGTATACAATCCCACTTGGTAAATCCACCTCCAACATGTTTCTCATACTTTGCAATTATTACATGAATAACAAGTATTTTTGAAATGATCCGAGTGTTCTTTTGGGGTGATTGAGGTTGAATACTTTGGCCATATTGTAAGTTAGGATGTGGTTCAAGTGTATCCCAATAATGTGGAAGCTATGAAGAACTGGTCATACCCCAATAATCTCAAGAGATTGCAAGGATTTCTATTCCTTACAGGCTATTACAATACGTTTGTGGTGAACTATGGGAAGATTGAAACTCCTTCAACAACATTGCTAAGAAAATATTTCATTTTCCTTGCATGAAGTAATGGAGCAATCGCTCTCCACCCTCATGGAGGCCATTTTTACTCTGCTTATGCTAGCCATGTTGGATTTCTCTATGACATTCATCTTAGAATGTGATTCCTTCAATCATGGAATAGGAGTTGTATTCTCATAGGAAGGATATCCATTCACCTTCATTATTAAGAAACTATGTGATAGAAACTTGAGAAAATCAACATATGAAAATGAAATGGTGGACATCCTTCATGTAGATGACACACAACACCCTTATCTAATTATCCGACATTTCCAGATGAAGAAAAACGACCATAGTATCAATTATTTTCTTGACCAATGTATTCCCTCATGATTGAAACGAAGACATGTCACTAATATGTTAGGTTATCATTATGAAATCATATATATGAAGTTTCACGAAATTTGGTGGTCAATGCCTTGCTTAGTAAATTTGAAGAGAAGGGTTCACTGTATGCATTACCCTTGTTAGTCCTAGGATGGATAGATGAAGCACACCATGAATGATTATCCTAAGACACAGTTCACCACATCATCAAATGACTTCAAGAAGGCCCAAATACTCCACCTGTGTATACATGGAACCAAAATATTTTGGTTTATTAGGAGTGCATATTTCTCACATCAAATTCAACATTGAAACCAAGAATATTTGTGGAATTAAATTCACCACCCGCAATAAGTCACTTAGGATTTCATAAACCTTATGAAATAATTAAGTGCTCTTTCTTCTAGGAAGGAATGAAAAAATATATCCATAAATTCATTGCCTCCTTTGACACTTTCCAATGGGATAACGATGAAACAACAAAGTCTCTAGGGGATTTGCATCCACTCCCCATTCCTAAGCATATCTGGACAAACATCTCTATGGATTTCATTGTTGGGATTCCTAAGGTAGGGAATAAAACATTATTATGGTGGTTGTAGATCGGTTGACCAAATATGCACATTTATGTGCCTTACCACCCACATTTACACCCTCTTTGGCGGCCTTATTTTTCCTGAATCACATTTGCAAACTCCATGGCATGCCCACTTCTATTGTCTTCGATTTTGACCCCATTTTAACTAGGAAGTTTTGCATGGGATGTTCAAACATATAGGAACTCAGTTCAACCTTAGGATTACATACCAACCCCAAACAAATGCTCAAACTGAAGTCGTCATAAGTTCTTGGAAAACTACTTGCGATTCTTCGCATCAAATCATCTATGCTAATGGGCCCATTGGCTCCGTTTTGTCAAATGTTGGTATAATACCACCTATCATGGTTCGATAAACATGACACAATATGAATCAATGTAGGACCAAAAAAACTTAATATCAATGATTTATTCTACACCAAGTACCTCACAGGTTCAAGAAGTGGATGATGCACTCCGCACCGAAGCTGAAATTATCTTCACCTTTAAAGATAATCTAATTATTTCCCAAAATACATTGAAGCAACAGGCTGATAAACATCACTTAGAGTGTTTCTTTGAAGTTTAGGATTAGGTGTTTCTTTGATTACAAACATTTCAATAGACATCTCTGACTAAGTCCCATCTCCATCAGAAACTAGTTCAAAAATTCTATGGAACATACACCATTTTATAAGGAATCTAATAAGTGTACTATAAGCTTTATTTGCTAGACCACTCCAATATTAACCTTGTCTTCCATGTCTCTTACCTAAAAAAATTGGTGGTATCAAATTTCAAAGTATAGAGCAATTTAATAGGATTCGACAAGTAAGGCTCCATTTGGCTTCAACCAGTGGTAGTATTGGATTATAGGGAAAGACAACTGTGGGGGGTGCACCATCAAGGAAATTTTTATCCAGAGGCAAGGAATGCTTTCAACAGATGAAACTTTGGAATCAAACAAATTTTTATAGTAATTTCCACACCTTCAGCATTAAGGGCAGTGCTTCTTTTGAGGGGCGGGGGCATATTAGGGTCCTACCCTAAGTCTCCTTACCCTAAGAATTAATCATACATAGCATAAGGAAAAATAAGTTAGAATTCAACAATCAATATAAAAAGGGTCTCTTTATTAATTAAAACCCATTGGGAAGTTGCATTTTGACCATGTCAATCTATTTAAAGAACTTCAAAGGATAGGAAGTATTTTTTGTGAAGAATATTGTAATGGATCTCTACTCACGTGAATGGTTTCCCCACCATAAGAGGATTGTGAACTTTGTTCCCATAAGAACAAATCTCTTTTTCTTCCATGATATGTTATTATTGTCTCATATTTTTCATTATGTGTTGGTTATTTATGGTTTATTGCATGCTAATATTGCTATATACTACGTGATTCTCAAATTTTAGGGGTAATGAACACCACATGTAGAAAAATTAGGCTAATAATTAATCAATGAGTAGGGCTATTTTTTGGACATATAATGACATTCCAATTGATTGATGTATTTAGAAACCAAAATCTACTTTACCTCAGTCAAATAACATGCATGATTAAATATATATATTAATGGGCCAGTTGATAGGACCATGGGATACATTGTATCAAAGGAAATTATTGCAATGCTTACACAAAGTCTCTCATATAGACCAACATCATTTTGAGATATAAAAATCATGATTTTTTTTGAAAGGAAACCCAAAAAACTCGTCAATATACTATCAAACTAGTATATTGCTTGCACCACCTTGAAAAAATAGATGACAGTCTATGGTGGTGGAAGCATTGTTGAAAAGTTCAAGTTCCACCAAAAACTATAATGCATGCCTGGTTAACTGTTATATTCAATCCATACTTTGGATATGTTAAGAAAAAGAGGTTGGATGGGGCCAAGCAAGTCTATTTTATGTGGGTGTAAGACCCCTCCTTTAGGGTCCCCTTGAACTGAACCTGAAACTTTAACAACTTCATACAAACAAATTAGCCATTATAGTTATTGGAAAAATAAAATAAAAGAGTGAATAACTTAACAAAAATAAGCAAAACCTTAACCTATCAACCCGATCCAGCTGGTCCATTGTTGTCTGCGTCTTCCGTAGGATCCCTCCAGCAAAGCTCGTTTAACCATTGGCGAAGCAACCGTTAGCTTCGCCACCCAACCATAGGCTCATGCTTTCAGTCGCATGGCCTCCCCCGAGCTTCGGGTCGTAGAGCTCACACAAGTATTTCAGAAATTCAGCTTGGGCTTCCCTTCCCACCAGGATTTCTAAGCCAAACCCTTAGATAGCAGCAAGTCTTTGAGGCATTCGAAAATTATGACAATCGTCCAAATTATGGGTCCTTTACCCATTCCCCAAGTCTTCCTTATAAAGGAAAATCTCATGCGACACATGTCGCTTCATGCATAATTAAATATTTTTTAATTAATTATTTAACTAAAACACTCACCCATCCAAGTGTCAATTTCTCTAGGAAGTGCACCAACACCCCTAAGTTTGCTCCAGTTTGTTCCCCCAGATATTTTAATTAACTCCTAGCTTTTAGTTGACTAGGTGTCTAATCTTAGGATTCTATTTTGCTCCTAAATAATGATTTCTATTATTTTAAATGCTCAACAAAAATAACTATTCATGTGCAAATGCCTAAATTATTTTTATGCATTTGCTAAGTAATAATCTAGAGTTATTCTCATAAGTTTTTATGTAGTTAAATTTTACAATCAAACTCAGTAGGATCACGGTGCCGCGCCGTTGGGCTCCTAGTTCCTTAATTTTAATTCCCTGACATGGCACCAATCCGCCGGGTCCAGTCATCCATGGTTTCCATTCCTTGGCATGATACCGCATCGTTGGGTCCTTGCGTCCATTCTTTCCGTTCTCGACAGGGTACCGCATCGTCGGGCCCTTCTGCCACCATCTTTCCATTTTGACTTGTGGGAACTCTTGTAGGGATTTTAGGAATCGTTACCATCCATCCTCCGTCTACATGCTATCTAGGGACTAATGGCGCTGAGGAGTGAGTCCGTTCTCACTGCGCGCCCCTCAACTCGTATGTGACCAACTCCATCGTGGCCCACCTCGTACGCTCTCACGCATTCCTCTTAAGCAAGCGGATCAGTGCTTATCTGCTCATGCGTGGTATTCTTGTCGGAAGTCGACATCGTCGTCGCTCCCCCTGTGTGTGATTTACCCGTACTCTACGACCCTTCATGTTCCTTTGTGTGTCCGTTGGTGAACCGTCTCACTTGTTTCTACACACACTTCTCACAATAATTTATTAGTAGCACTGTCCTCAATAATCATCATCTGATTTCTAAATCAAGTATTTAGTAGCACTGTCCTCAATAATCATCATCTGATTTCTAAATCAAGTATTGTTAAACATTTATGATTTATTCAAACTTCTAATCAAATATACATTTCGTCGACAAATACATAATCACCGTATAGCTAGTCGTTAAGCATTATCCATATGTACAATTTTCATATCAAATTTAATCGTTAAATAAGATGAAATCGTCCATTCACAATAACTACCCAAATGCACATATATCAATCAATCGTAATCATAAATATACTCAAAATAAAATCATAGGGTTATTTTATTAACGTTTCAAACAGTTGGGTGACTCAGCAGGTGCCCTCAATGTCTATAGTAGTCTAGGGGCACTACATACACCCCTACTTATTTAGAACTTCGTCCCGAAGTTCAGAATAAAAAAAATGGAAAGCTATGACGCATCTCAGTTGTGTCCTCCCAAGTTACAGAGCTAGGACTGTAACTGTCCTACTGCACTTTGACTTGATCAATCGAAGCTAATCATTAAGCAAGATGTAATCAATCAATTATCCCACTCCACACGTATAATTTAATTCCTTAATTCATTTATCAATTAATGTCGGCATTCATATCTTCAAGTTTTCCCTCAATCATTTAAGACATAACAAGGCTCAAGAGACCACTATGTCAAAGTTGTTCAGCTAGTTCACTTGATAGGTTCCCTTAAGGTCCCCAGTCATTCTAGGGGCATTACAGTGGGAAATATGAAGAATATACCACTCATTTATTTCTCCATCGTCATTTAACGAATTGATGCAATATGATAAATCTCAAGGAGACTATCCATAATCATAGTTGTATTAGGTAGTTAATAGAATTAGAAAAGCACTTTACTTTTGGCTCATCTCATCACCACAATGGAAGAAGAGGATAACAAATTGGAATGCGAAATTATATGGTAAATCTAACTTTCCCAAAATGAAAGTATCTTCCAAAATAAAATAAAATAAAACTTGCATTTACTCTTTATTCTACATATTAATGGCCATAGGATAAAAATGATAGACTCAATATGGAGCAAAAATTTCAAAGTGTATTAATTCATCTTAGATATGACCAAACTACTCCTTGTGGCTATTTTGATGGTGTCTCATAGTGTCAAGTGGAGCGGGTGATTGAATTCAAGTTTTATATGGAAAAAACAATTTAATTTCTATTTGGATTGGGACACTCCACAAATAAAAAAACATAAGTAGTAGTAATGGATACATTACTAAAAATATGTTGGTAGACTGAAATTAAACAAATAGCTATATTTGGTGATGCCTAGGTGTGTATTCCGTGGAACATAGGAAGTAGAGAGAAAGTGGACATCTCTTAGTAGGAAAGGGCGAGCACACCAAATGCGATCATATCTTTAAGGAAACATAGCACCCTCTCACATATCTATAGGGATCTTGACATGGAATTAGATTGTTTGGAAAAAAGGTTATCCTTGAAACTAAAGGTAGGTCTAACATGGAACACAATTTCGAAGGGATCTCCCTTAAACGTTTCCATATTTTTCCATAGTCTGGACACATAGTGAACTTATGTTTTGTCCCTCATGACATATTTTTTCATTCTCTTCCTCTGGAAATCTCTACTCTATGAAGACTAATTAGTGTATACTCTATTTTCTTGATCTCTTTAAATACTTTCTTAGTAATAAAATGAGTAGATTTTCTACATCTAAAAATTAATATTATATATATAAGTTTGAAATTTAATAGTATATGTTATGCAAAATTAATACATAACTTCTTATAATTATGGTTACATATTTAATTGAGGATTATACCATGAATAAACACATTATTACACTTGTTTCAAAAGTGGCCAATATGTTGATTTACAATGATATTGAATTTTGACTAAACCATGCATTTAAGTATAACTAGGAATTTCATTGTTGTGGAGAAATAGAGGGCTAGAAGAAAAACAAGTTTTTTTTTTAAGTTTTAAAATTCGGGAGCCTTGAACCAATGATCTTATACAAGGAATGCCTTAATAGTACACTCATTCATTATCTTTTCTATGCCTTATAGGATAAGAAAAACAAATTATTAAAAGGCCATGAAAATACTAAAAGATCAAAGTATGCTTTTGTTATAATTAAGTTGAAAAGAACAATTTATGAGGAGATCCATAATGAAGGAGGGAGTTTCTCAAAAATATTTGTAACATCACTAATCTTACTAAGATGTTAAGTAATTACAATTATAGAGATTTAGAGAAAATTCTCTTCAATATTTTGGAACATATAAACACAATATAAAAAACAATTAATTCATTCTCATTTTTCTTAATATTTGAAATATCAAAATTCCTAAATATTTAATAACAATTCTCATTATCCATAATTATTATAAATTTATACATATAATATCATAAATTATAATGGACAAAATTATGAAAATTTAGAAAAACTTATGTGAAATAATTCTAACCTATAATAACATATTAAAACTAAGTAATCAATTCTTTATTTTTTTTCTTAAAATAGAAAATATCAAAATTAATATAATATTTAATATAATTATCATTATCACGATTAATATAAATTTATCACATAATATACTGAATCATAATTTTGTACACTATTTTAAACTTTAATTATTTACCATTTGAAAATTAATAATCATCATTTACATATAATATCCTCAATCATAGTCTTCATTATTTACATTGAAAATTAATTTAAATTCCAAAATAACGTGAGTCAAAACTAATAACGTTGAAAACTTATTTAAATTCAAATTGCCTATAATATCGATCCCTTTTGGAGATGCAATTCCTTACGACTTCAATGTTTTGATTATTATTATATTGATCTTTTCAAGGATGCTAAGAAATTATAAAATAGGTCATCATGCTTTTCTTTAAATTAAATATAGCAATGTCACATTTATAAATTAAATATAATAATGTCAAATTTAAATTATATTGGAATTTGATATTTATTATTGTTTTACTTATATGAACCTATAGATTATTTGCTCAAATAATTCAAGTTACATTATGATTACATTACATTAGTGAATGAAAAAAATATAGGTCACTTGTACAAAAACCCTAATATACTGAGATGATCTTTGTTACATACTATGCAGAGTTATGATATACATGAATGACTTTTATGATGTGTTGAGCATGGACTCTAGAGCACATGGATGGCTTATGTACTGGGCATAAGCCCCGATGTACATAGAGGACTTTTATTATGTAATGTGCGTAAGCCCCGATGTACATAGAGTGTTGGGCATAAGCTCTGGATCACTCCAAGCTTGACAATAAGTACTGGATCCAAGGCCATTTGTATTTCTAGATGTGCTTCACAAACACGTTCTAGTACTATTGTTGAGCGAGATGCTCAGGAATTGCACTAGCGTATTGCTCATGTGAGAGTGTTGAGCCAAATCTCTAAAGAGCACTCGGGCTTACTTGATCTTAAGAGTGTTGATTTGAAAAGACTCTGAATAGCACTATTAGTCATCACAATTATTTAATTGATTAAATGAATCATTTATATCTCTCATCAAGGACTGCGGAAACTACCATGTTAAATGAAGGAATCCACCATGCAAGAGGGACCTAGAGTTACCTAACTTAGTCGACTATCCAAACCTACCAAAAGACCTTCTCCAAAGATTGTACCTTGTATTAAATAATTATCAAAGAGTTATTATGCTATTTAATTAATTAATTAATCAAATTGATTATTTATAAAACAAGTCCCACTTATGTATAAATAGTATGCATAAAATTAATGCATAAGATATTTATTTATATTATATATAAAGAAAATATTTTGATCTAACTTATAGAAACACATAGTTGTAACAAAGTAAATAAATTATAAAAGTTTCTTTAAAATAAAATCATAAAGGAACAAGTTAAAAGTCCTAGATAAACTAGGAGTGAGAAATTAATTAAAATATCCTTTACATATACCATAATTCAAATTTTAAAATAAAACTAGAGTTAATATTAAAAATATTATTATTAACTCAAGAGCTATATTCCAAAGAGTTGACCTATATAAAGAAGGAAAATTCACAAAGTGAGGGATCAAAGAGGAGAGGATTTGTCCCATAGAACTGAAGGAGCATATTATTTCCAAGATCTGATTATCACCAACAGTCTGCCCTAGGTCCTCTATTTTCCTATTGCATGTTGGAACCAGCTCAGAGGGGGATCCATCTAGAACCAAGAACGGTTCTAAGGGTCATGGTTGGGAGGAATGTGGCAGTTCCAAAGTTGTTCGGTTACCAATCTATAGGTCAGATAAGCATAATTGTTTTCTTTAATTAGTGTTAGATTGTGCAGGTCTGTGCAAGGAGAGAATCATAGCTACAAATCCAGGTACGAATTACTTCTATGTTTCTTTTAAATATGTTACAAGTTGAAGGTTTAGAAGTTCATTTCAATTCCATTACTGTATATTTTTTTTTATGTTTAAACCCCAGGCATTGGGAGCAAGAGCTTATGGCATTGGCTCCCTAGGTTAAATCTATTTTTCTGCTACTTCATTAGTTTAAATTTTCAAACCCTAGATAAAACTAAAACAATAAAGAATTACATAAATGAATTTAAATGTATTATTACAACAGAATCATCTCATGTAAGGAGATCGATTCGCTTAAGCTTAGAATCTGACTTCACATCATAGCTAGAGTCAAAGTTTTGTTGTACCAATCTTTTAATTGCTTAAACATTTTAATTCCAATCTCTGACAAGATTGCATAGGGTCTGATTCCATTAACTTAGATAGAGAATTTAAAATGCAGCATTGAAAACTTTAAATCATAGCTAAGGAACATCCAACATAAAAATTATCAAAACACAACATACATTCCCTTAAGTCTCCTTACGTAGGCTAATTTTTTTCTAACAATACTTTCCATAATTTTGAAATCCATTAATAAAAGTCAATACTCGGGATCGATTCCTCTGCACAACAACCCTGTAAATTTACGAGTTACATACAAAGATCACGCTACAACGTAGGTCACCACCCATTGTACATAAATATTGAACCATAAATGAAATACAAAACAAATGTGATTTTTAACGCTAGGGCTTTGTCATAAGAAATCCACATAAGAATAATTAAAACAAGAAATTTATTCATACACATTCCCTCATAATTAATTAACGATTTCACATAGTAAGGTTTCATTCTAAAAAAAATTAGCCAAACCCAGAGCCATTATTTTATATAGAGATAACCCAAATTTAAATCATTAAATAGAAATGAAATCACCATACGCAACTAGCTAGGGATTTCCCTTCATATAAAAATAAACAACATTCCCATCCCTCACTTAAAGAGTTATGCTTCAAGATAAACATATATTTTAATTAGGTAAGCTAAACAGGAAACACACAGACTAAGATCTTTTATAGATAGAAGAGTCATGCTCAGGATCTGAAGGTCGATCCTCCATAAAAATACCAACAACAAAATAGCAAATCCTGGGGCTTACCAAAGCCACATACATTATGGAAAAGAAAATCATATAAAACCCACATAGAGATTTCTTAAACCCATGTTTCCATACTTATTACTAAGCAACACGCAGAGTCCAATCATAAGCTTGCATAAGTATTTAAAATATACCCACAAAATTTACAGAGGTCAACAAGAACATTCATAGTAATAGAAGTTTTCCCCAAAACGCCGGAACCATATTTTAAATTACACAGGAGCCACGTTAAAGCTTCCTCTATGAAAAAATGCCACACAGGCTACTTTTCAATCAAACTCTGTGGTTTATACATTACAGAGCATGCCACAAGTTTTGGCTAGGCCTATTGCATTTCAAACTTAAACATTTCATTTTAACTCCAGATTTAAAACATTCCCCGAAATTCCTACATTACAGAGCAAACAAACTAGCAGCCAGACATTCGCTTGAAGGGAGGAAAATGCCAACATGGGACCAGGATTATCCATGGTCACCGGTGCTACTAATATCATCATTCCCAGCTCGAACTATCACCAACATAAGCCTGTCAAACAAAACATGAACCGAAACGATTAAGTTATAACCTGCAACAAGAAAACGATGGTAGCAGTAAAAAACTAAAAACAAGTTCAATAGCACCAAGATTACCTCATGCAGGCCCATGCCATATAGTGAAGAGTAGGTCGATCCCTTCCATGGACACCTCCAAAACCTGAAGAGCCTTGCTCTTCTTTTCCATCCCAACAATAATACATTAATAGAGTGAGTCATCCAAGCCTTTAGGGCTTATCCCTCAACGTCATCCAGTTGGGTGCCATTTTGAAGGGTTGGAATTGGACCACCATTAATGCACACCAATATCCACTATAGTTTTGAGTTTCTACCCATTTCATATAGTTGCGGGATCCATTCACCATTTGCATGTTTTACATTTTGGATGTTGACCAAAAGCATAATAATAAAATTATACATGTATATAAAAACCTAAGAAGTAAATCTTACATAGCCCCTTAAAAATACCTACAAAACAAAATATGAAGTAGACCTTAGCATAAATGTTAAGTAAGCCTGACCAGTGTTACCAGGTCCATCCCCTCAAGCTCATGAAAAGAGTTACAAAATGCAGTGACATACATGTATTAAAGCTAATCCATTTCCCTGGTCTAAAAGAATACACACAGTTTAACATATAAAAAATAACTTATAATCAAGATGTCGACATAAAGACTCTTAGAATTTTAACATACACTAAGGTGATCGATCAAACTGAATTTTATGTCGTCAACCCAACATAGTTCATTTGTATATCATTCCATCTAATCGCTTCTGCAGAACCATAAAATAGAAAACAACCACATCCAATTTAATCAAATAGTGAATGATGAATGGAGTTATAGACCATGCATTCTCATTGTGTCGAGGAGTCTTATATTTATTTTCCCAATACTGAAGTGAATTTTTTAAAGATTTACTTAAATAGATGATGTTTAAATAATTTGATATGGTTTTTAAAGTTTATTAAGAGCATATTAAGGTTTATGAAGAGAGTCATGTTGTAGAAAATGTCAATTTCGATTTAGATTTCAGCTTGCATAATTTTCTTGATTAGTTTTATGTTGTCGAGGAAAATGTCAAATTTGACAAATTTTTGAGAAGATATTTTTGTAATGTTTTGAATTTAAGATTTTATTTTGAGATTAAATATTATGTTTTTAATATTTTATTTACAAATATATGGTATACTTCTTCTTGAGTTTACGTCAATCATCACTTTATGGAAATAATGTTAAATAATATGATTTTTATACTTAAAATATCTAAAAATACATTAAAAATCGTTTGAAATGTCTTTATGTTCTCATTTTGTTTACAAATTCCCCCCCAAAATGACTTGTTTAAGATAAAAGTTTAAAGAAAAAACTTCCAAAATGTATATATTTTCCATTCTAACTAGCTTCTAAGTGTTAAAAAAATTCAAAAATGCATGTATTTTTGAATTATAACTAGTTACTAAATGTTTTTTTTTGTAAACTTTGAAAAAACGCCCTCATAAATGAAAGTTATAGTATTCTTGTGACCAAGAAGTTTCAAAATCGCAAAAAAAGTCTAAATATAAAAAATGGTTCTACCCATATACACAATTTTTGAAACATAGGTAAAAATAACTACTAAAATTGAGCCCCCAAAAAACGATAACAATACCAAGTTCTTGTCAAGTTGTATAACGTGTTAAGTATATATATTCCCTCACTTAAAACCTCAAAGGAGCTAAATCATTTTGAATATGTATGAGATAGCCCACCTGCTTTTAAGGAGGCTCGAAGGAGAAATAAAAGCCAGGCTATTTGGTTAATAGAAGAGGATTCTAACATTGCTTTCCTGCACAAGAAAGATTCATCTCGTAAAGAAAGCAATCTGATATTGTAGATAATTGATCACACGGGGCTCTAATGTGATAACTTTGAGGGTATTAGGTACGTAGGTCTTTCTCATAACAAATATATCTATATTCAAAATATGGAGAATCTTTCTAAACATTTCTCACTATAGAATAAACGTTCCTAAACATAACTAGGAGGAAAAAATCAAGGTTTGAATAATCCATTCACACTCTCAGAGCCTAAGGATTCTATATTTATGAACCAGTTGGACAAATCTATGGGCCCTAATGGTTTCCCTATGAAATTCTTTAAGTGTTTTTGGGATAACATCCATAAGTAATTACACTTTTTGGTGGATTTCACAATATAGGAAGGGTAAATCCTAAAAAATTTAACCTTCACATTCCTAACTTTGATCCTAAGGGTTTCAAATCTTGTCAGGCTTGACCTTTTTTCATATATCCCTACGTAATTGTGTGTACGAAATAATTTCATACTATTCTTTCTTATCACATTAAATTTATATTGTATATGACTAAATCCCTTAAGAAAATTTGATTATTGCATGGAAAGGACATTGAATATGCTATTGGGTCAACCCAAGGGGTCCTTCATTCAATAAAAACTCAGAACAACTAGGCTTTTGTCTCAAATGTTGATCTTTCCAAATATTTCAACCATGTCAGTTCGATTTACCTTCACATGATTTTTACCTAGGTTAGTCTATCTTGGTCTTTAAAATGAGTTAAATCTTGTATATCCTCTCCCTCTATTGCAGTTATCCTTATCAATGGCTTACCCTATCATTTATTTTGTATCACTCTAGGTCTTCTAGAATGATGCGCACTCTCTCCCCTGCTTTTCTTATTAGTGACAAAAGGATTTAATAAGATATTAATAAATAAATTTAGGATTAAAAATATAAAAGGGATAAAACTATTCACTCCACTCATCTTACACATTTAATGTTTGTGGATGATGTTATCCTCTTTGAAAATGGATTTGACAAGGAAGAAAAAGTGGTCTAAAAAATTCTTGATATTTTCTGCAAGCCTTTGGGAATGAAAAATAGAAATGATATATATTTTATTTGTTTCAATTATGTTCATGTTTCAATTATGTTTTCGAATTCCACATGGGAATCATTTTAAAATTACTACCTTTAATTGTTCAAGAGTTTGACTCAATGATGATCTGTTTGTGTTTTGAATTAAAAATAAACAATCATCAAATAAGATAGTAGACTTGGCTGGTTGGATGATTAAAGGTAAGGATAAACCACTAGACTCATCATTGGCTATCTTGATCAGGAAGATTTCCACTAATCAAAAGTGTCCTATAAGCCATCTCTATCTGTTGGATGGTGCTAGAATCCATACATATTCACGGTTTATTGAAAATTAGGTACATATTACTAAGATGTATATGGAAACAACATATGATTTATGTGGCATGGCATTGATTGTGTGGGATAGAATGAATCGGCCAAAGGATATTGGTGGTTGAGGGACATAGAATCTACACTATTTTGGAAGGACACTAATTAACAAAAGAGGCATTTGGAAATCTATTTTGATCCATAAATATATTTCTCTTGCTTTTCATCACGACTGGTTGAGGAGCCCATTAAAAAACACTAGGGGGATCTCCAATTTCTAGAAGGCTATCATTCTCTTTGCATAGGCTATAACTGTCCAATTTTGTTTGAAGGTGGACAATGGAAGTGTTAGGATCCTACCCTAAATCATCGTACTCTATGAATTAACCATACATAGTATAAGGCCATACCTTTGTAACAAGGCCAAAAAAGTTAGAGTTCAACAATCAATGTAAAAGGGATATCTTTATTACTTCAAACCTATTTGGAAGTCATGTTTTGACTATGTCAAGTAGTTGGGGTTTTGGACATTTGAAGCCTACTTAAAGATATTCAAGGCTATGAAGTGTTTTTTGTGAATAATATTGTAACAGATCTCTGGTCAAGTGAGTTTTTTCCCTACAATAAGAGGCATATGAACATTGTTCCCATAATAACAACGATATTTATCTGCCATATTTTGTTATTATTGTCTCATAATTATGTTTATGTGTTGCTTATTTATCGCTTATTGCATTCCAATATTGCTACATATTGTGTGATTCTCAAGTTTTAGGGGTAACTAACACCACCAGTGGTATTATAACCATGATCCTGAGACAACACACCTCCGAAAATTGATAGAATTTTTTTAAAGGATAGAGACATGTTCCAATGTTTGAAAATAGTTGTATTGGACATATGTCATTCAACACATAATCTAGTGGTTGGGGAGAAATACACACAACAAATATAGCTAGTACCTAGTCACATTGTACCCATAGGTCACCTACAACTAGACTATGGTCATCTTCTTTCTATAGTGGCACTCAGAAAAACACTATGGAAGATACTCTCACCTACTTGAGTAGTTGGGTAATGGTACTGATGGCACACTTGAGCCTCCTTAGTTAGTTCCCTAAGATATTGGGAAAATTACTATTGTTGGACAATCCTATAGCTATAGTGCATGAAAATCACTTGATTTTAGAACCTTATAAAAACCCTGTAGATTTCATCATTTTGTCTAAAAAATAAGCATATTCAATAGGGGAAGTCATGCAAAATTTCTACATCTTTGAATCTAACGAGAACTTGGAAATTCTATCACTGAAGTAACATTCAAGCCCCAACATCAAAAAATATGGAGGTTCCATAAAACCCTTATTTCTGACCTACCTCATTGAAATCCTTTCATTGAGTTGATTGGTTTGATATATAATTCTCATAAAAAATTCCATGAGTGCCAAAAAAAATTATTTTTCACCTAACTCCATAGAATCCTTGCTTCATACTGATCATTTGACATATATCCCCTAAACTTTTGTTTTAGTAGACCCTACCCCTCTTGTAGTTCCTACTTTTCTACTCCCATGGTACACACCTACCATGAGGGTAACATGGAGAGAATACAAACTAGAATCCACCCCAATCCCATATTACCCCCCGTTACTAAGTCGCTTGACCTTCAAACCATTTCCTCTAACATGGGCCAACTAACCCAGTGGATATTGAGCAAGAAAATAAGAGATCCAACATCAATTCCCTTCTAACTTCTATTTTTCTTTTGCTTCCTATCAATAAAAGGTTCCCTCTATATATGATAGCTGTTTCTTTCACTCTTTAAATCAAAATTGAGCTCTTGAATATTATCGCAATACACATCTTGAAATGTTGAGTGTTAAATAATCCTTCATGCAGTATCCATATCCATCTCTAAATTTTATCCTACATAGAATCATGAACCAATATATTGTGGATATGTTCCACCATTTGACTCCCCCACTTATGAAATTGTGTCCACTGAGGACTGGGGTTCTCACTCACTATTGTCGAAACTTTGCTCTCCCTCCTTTGAAGAAAAAAATCTATGGCACTAATTTTCGAAGATTGATGTGTGCAAATTTGATGGTTATGACTTGTTAGGTTGGGTGAATCGAATGGAACATTATTTTTCGCTAATGGAATAAAATTTGATCTCCAAAAGTTCAAAATTGGGGTCTTATATTTAGATTTTTAAATATGGCAGTGGTGGGAATGGTTTCAAAATTTTTATCATCCTGATGTCCCTTTGAGCCACTTTGTGAATATCCTTCATGATTGATTTGATCGTGACTCTTTTGGATGAATGAATAAACTGCACCAAATAGACACAATTATGGACTACATAAGAACATTTGAGTAGCTTCCCATCAACACTGAAGGCCTATTTAATTCTTTTTTTTGAGAATTTTTCATCATTGGCCTAGCCTCAAGGAGGAAATTCATGAACATTTTCTCAAGCAACAACCCTCCACTTGGTTGGAAGTTTATGATGGAGTTTGTGAAGTTGAATTGGTCCTCAATGTCCAAACCAAGTACCATTTGTATTCCCATCATAACCTATATCCCATGGATCAACCTCCTAGAATCCCCCCTCCCCTCCTTTTTGCATTTATAAGATCACCCTGGAGGCCATGGATGAGGATCAAAACCTTGTAATTTGGTATAATTGTGATGAAAAATATGTTAGATGACACAAATGTAAAGAACATAAAATATTATTGATAGAAGCCACCCCCCTTGATGTATTAGAATCCAACATGATGGAAGCTCTACCATACTAGAAGGTGACAACCAAATTACTTATCAAATATGCTCATGATATGTGAGTTCCAGAGGAGAATCCACAAATATCCATTCATGATTTATCTATGTTTCCCACTCCTTAAACACTCTAATTGATTTTCTATATAAAGAACAAGAAAATCATCATGCTAATTTACAATGGCATCACCCATAATTTCATCCATAGGCACGTGGTGGAAGACACCCATTTTTAAATTTTCCCCATTTCAAATTTCCAAATCCTAATAGACAATGGTAATACAACTAAATATGGTGGATAATGTGAGATTTTAAAAAATCAAATGGGTCATTACCATCTAAAAACTCATATTGTTTTCTATTGACATGAGTGGTTATGATATCGTTTGGGGGTATAGTGGATCAGAACTGATTTTTGTGAAATCTTTCACCACATTACTCAGGCCAAACACACACATCACTTTTAGGGAATTAATTTGGGTTTTCCTAAAATAATATCTTCCAACTACATGGAGTAATTGTTAACAAAGGGTCACTCAGGTGTTATTTCTCCCTTCCATGCCATACAAGTTCTGGACACATCCCCCTTAGATATTAACCCTAAATTGAGATAGGTTTTCTCTCAATACCAATATGATTTTGATACACCCAAGGATTTACCTTCATATTGTGGAAAACATGACCATGCCATTCCTTATTATTCTATAGTAAACTACCCAATGTTCATCCTTACAACCCTCATATTTTCTAGAAAAATGAAATTGAAAATATGATTTAGGAAATGTTGTTTGTGGATGTTATGTATCATAGAACCAACCCTTATTCTTCACCTATGGTTATGGTCTTCAAAAAATAAGGTGATTGGTGCATGTGTCTCGATTTACGATCTCTCAACAAAATATCCATCAAATATAAGTTTCATATTTTGGTCATTGATGATCTCTTATATGAGTTGCATGGTGCAAAATTCTTCACCAAACTCAGCCTTCATTTGGGATACCATCAAATATGGATGAAAGTGGAAGATATACCCAAAATAACTTTCTACATTAATGAAGGTCATTATGAGTTCTAGGTCATGCCCTTTGGCCCCTACACAAGCCCATTAACTTTAATGTGTCTCATGAATAAGTATTTTTGCCCCTTATTCTGCCATTTTTTCTTTTTTTCTTTGATCATATCTTGGTATACAATCCCACTTGGTAAATCCACCTCCAACATGTTTCTCATACTACCTCACAAGTTCAAGAAGTGGATGATGCACTCCGCACCGAAGCTGAAATTATCTTCATCTTTAAAGATAATCTAATTATTTCCCAAAATACATTGAAGCAACAGGCTAATAAACATCACTGAGAGTGTTTCTTCGAAGTTTAGCATTAGGTGTTTCTTTGATTACAACCATTTCAATAGACATCTCTGACTAAGGCCCGTCTCCATCAGAAACTAGTTCAAAAATTATATGCAACATACACCATTTTATAAGGAACCTAATAAGTGTCCTATAAGCTTTCTTTGCTAGACCACTCCAATATTCACCTTGTCTTCCATGTCTCTTACCTAAAAAAAGTGGTGGTATCAAATTTCAAAGTATAGAGCAATTTACTAGGATTGGACAAGTAAGGATCCATTTGGCTTCAACTAGTGGTAGTATTGGATTCTAGGGAAAGACAACTTTGGGGGTTGCACCATCAAGGAAATTTTTATCTAGAGGCAAGAAATGCTTTCAGCAGATGAAACTTTGGAATCAAACAAATTTTTATAGTAATTTCCACACCTTCAGCATTAAGGGCAGTGCTTCTTTTGAGGGGCGGGGGCATGTTAGGGTCCTACCCTAAGTCTCCTTAACCTAAGAATTAATCATATATAGCATAAGGAAAAATAAGTTAGAATTCAACAATCAATCTAAAAAGGGTCTCTTTATTAATTAAAACCCATTGGGAAGTTGCATTTTGACCATGTCAATCTATTTAAAGAATTTCAAAGGATAGGAAGTATTTTTTGTGAAGAATATTGTAATGGATCTCTACTCACGTGAATGGTTTCCCAAGCAGAAGAGGCTTGTGAAATTTGTTCCCATAATAAAAAATCTCTTTTTCTTCCATGATATGTTATTATTGTCTCATATTTTTCATTATGTGTTGGTTATTTATGGTTTATTGCATGCTAATATTGCTATATACTATGTGATTCTCGAGTTTTAGGGGTAATGAACACCACATGCAGAAAAATTATGCTAATAATTAATCGATGAGGAGGGCTATTTTTTGGACATACAATGACATTCCAATTGATTGATGTATTTAGAAACCAAAATCTACTCTCTACCTCAGTCAAATAACATGCATGATTAAATATATATATTAATGGGCCAGTTGATAGGACCGTGGGATACATTCTATCAAAGGAAATTATTGCAATGCTTACACAAAGTCTCTCGTATAGACCAACATCATTTTGAGATATAAAAATTATGATTTTTTTGGAAAAGAAACCCAAAAAACTGGTCAATATACTATCAAACTAGTATATTGCTTACACCACCTTGAAAAAATAGATGACAATCTATGGCAGTGGAAGCATTGTTGAAAAGTTCAAGTTCCACCAAAAACTATAATGCATGCCTGGTTAACTGTTAAATTCAATCCATATTTTGGATATGTTAAGAAAAAGAGGTTAGATGGGGCCAAGCAAGTCTATTTTATGTGGGAAATATGAAGAATATACCACTCATTTATTTCTCCATCGTCATTTAACGAATTGATGCAATATGATAAATCTCAAGGAGACTATCCATAATCATAGTTGTATTAGGTAGTTAATAGAATTAGAAAAGCGCTTTACTTTTGGCTCATCTCGTCACCACAATGGAAGAAGAGGATAACAAATTGGAATGAGAAATTATATGGTAAATCTAACTTTCCCAAAATGAAAGTATTGGGGTGGCAGGTGCGGGTGGGGTCTTATTTGATCCCGGAGGAAATAAAATTGAAACTTTCTCGTGGGGATTAGGAAACAGGACTAACAATGAAGCTGAATGGCTTGCTCTCGTCTTCTCATTCAATATGATCTCCTCCCTTAGCATTGATAATCTCAGAGTTTATGGGGATTCTAGACATTTCATTCAAACAATGAGAAGGGGTGTCGCCCCTCAAGGATCGAGAGCTTACAGGTACATGCAAAGAATAAAATCTAATCCTCACTTTACTAAGACTTCTTTCTTCCACATCTGTCGAGCAAATAACAAGCTAGCGGATGCAGCGGCCAACAAGGGAACGTTGTTAGACATCGGGCACATGGAGGGTCTCAATGGTGCCTTGGGGTTTCAATTCATACCCTAACCTATTTGATTAATAGTCAACTTTGTTATAGTTATGGAAATGGAGGGGTCTAGTTGCTTGAGGGGCCCCCTCCCCCCGACTTCCTCCATTGGCAAAGTTCCTCGTGCCCCTGCCACATGCCATCCTCTCCATCGCGCATGGCACATGGCTCCTCGTGGAGCTGTCAGCTCCCACGAGCCGTTAATTACTCAACCACCTGCCTCTCCCTCGCAGTGCTACGAAATGGCTCGTCCCCTCTCCAGTGCGCTGAACTAGCTCTCTCTCGGTGATTTGGGCTCTCCATCCTCCCGTCCTGGTCTGTTAATTCACCTCAGGGCGGGCACCATGCAAAATATAATGGCGGCCATAGCCACGTTGAGCCGCACCATGGTTGAAGTTAAACTCTCAGTGCGAAACACCTATAACGCAGTCTGCACCAGTGTGGATCAGCTTGAGGAAATGGCCAAGGATTTAAGCTATACCGTGAACCAGCTCGCTTGCCAGGACTCCAGAATTGACGACCTGGAGAGAAATTTGTTTGAGCTGATGGGCAACGTGGATAATCTGTAGGAATACATTGCTGTCATCACCGGGAAAACGTAGGGAAGCTGCGTCCATGACAATCTGACGGTTAATCAGGAGATTAAGCAGGACAGGAAGGATGCGGCCTCTGTCTATTTTAAAAGCTGTGGATAGTTAGCAGTCTCAGTCCAGGTTCCACTTTTTGATGTTTAAGACTCTATGTTTTTTTTGTATAATCCTCAACAATCAGTTTATTAGGGTCTATCCCTGCTCTACTTTGAACAGTTTTAGAAAGGCTTTGTTTAGAACTTTTACAGGCAGGCAGTTAGAATCTTTAGCTCCAAACTTTTAGGCACTTGCTACTCTGTCAAATATTTTTGAAAACTTGTAATGAATGGCTGTGCACAGCCTTTATAAATATATCTATTTTCCCTGTTCTTGTTAAAAAAAAAAAAATGAAAGTATCTTCCAAAATAAAATAAAACTTGAATTTACTCTTTATTCTACATATTAATGGCCATAAGATAAAAATGATAGACTCAATATGGAGCAAAAATTTCAAAGTGTATTGATTCATCCTAGATATGACCAAACTACTCCTTGTGGCTATTTTGATGGTGTCTCATAGTGTCAAGTGGAGCGGGTGGTTGAATTCAAGTTTCATATGGAAAAAACAATTTGATTTCTATTTGGATTGGGACACTCCACAAATAAAAAAAATAAGTAGTAGTAATGGATACATTACTAAAAATATGTTGGTAGACTGAAATTAAACAAATAGCTATATTTGGTGATGCCTAGGTGTGTATTCCGTGGAACATAGGAAGTAGAGAGAAAGTGGACATCTCTTAGTAGGAAAGGGCGAGCACACCAAATGCGATCATATCTCTAAGGAAACATAGCACCCTCTCACATATCTATAGGGATCTTAACATGGAATTAGACTGTTTGGAAAAAAGGTTATCCTTGAAACTAAAGGTAGGTCTAACATGGAACACAATTTCGAAGGGATCTCCCTTAAACGTTCCCATATTTTTCCATAGTCTGGACACATAGTGAACTTATGTTTTGTCCCTCGTGACATATTTTTTCATTCTCTTCCTCTGGAAATCTCTACTCTATGAAGGCTAATTAGTCTATACTCTATTTTCTTGATCTCTTTAAATACTTTTTTAGTAATAAAATGAGTAGATTTTCTACATCTAAAAATTAATATTATATATATAAGTTTGAAATTTAATAGTATTTGTTATGCAAAATTAATACGTAGCTTCTTATAATTATGGTTACATATTTAATTGACGAGTATATCATGAATAAACACATTATTACACTTGTTTCAAAAGTGGCCAACATGTTGATTTACAATGATACTGAATTTTGACTAAACCATGCATTTAAGTATAACTAGGAATTTCATTGTTGTGGAGAAATAGAGGGCTAGAAGAAAAACAAGTTTTTTTTTTTTTAAGTTGTAAAAGTCGGGAGCCTTGAACCAATGATCTTATACAAGGAATGCCTTAATATTACACTCATTCATTATCTTTTCTATGCCCCATAGGATAAGAAAAACAAATTCTTAAAAGGCCATGAAATTACTAAAAGATCAAAGTATGCTTTTGTTATAATTAAGTTAAAAAGAACAATTTATGAGGAGATCCATAATGAAGGAGGGAGTTTCTCAAAAATATTTGTAACATCACTAATCTTACTAAGATGTTAAGTAATTACAATTATAGAGATTTAGAGAAAATTCTCTTCAATATTTTGCTGCATATAAGCACAATATAAAAAACAATTAATTTATTCTCATTTTTCTTAATATTTGAAATATCAAAATTCCTAAATATTTAATAACAATTCTCATTATCCATAATTATTATAAATTTATACATATAATATCATAAATTATAATGGACAAAATTATGAAAATTTAGAAAACTTATGTGAAATAATTCTAACTTATAATAATATATTAAAACTAAGTAATCAATTCTTTATCTTTTTTCTTAAAATAGAAAATATCAAAATTAATATAATATTTAATATAATTATCATTATCACGATTAATATAAATTTATCACATAATATACTCAATCATAATTTTGTACACTATTTTAAACTTTAATTATTTACCATTTGAAAATTAATAATCATCATTTACATATAATATCCTCAATCATAGTCTTCATTATTTACATTGAAAATGAATTTAAATTCCAAAATAGCGTTAGTCAAAACTAATAACGTTGAAAACTTATTCAAATTCAAATTGCCTATAATATCGATCCCTTTTGGTGATGCAATTCCTCACGACTTCAATGTTTTGATTATTATTATATTGATCTTTTCAAGGATGCTAAGAAATTATAAAATAGGTCATCATGCTTTTCATTAAATTAAATATAGCAATGTCACATTTATAAATTAAATATAATAATGTCAAATTTAAATTATATTGGAATTTGATATTTATTATTGTTTTACTTATATGAACCTATAGATTATTTGTTCAAATAATTCAAGTCACGTTATGATTACATTACATTAGTGAATGAAAAAAATATAGGCCACTTTTAAATGTGTGGTGGAATGAGACATAAATTAAGTTGTCTTCTAAGTGCTAGTTGCCATCTCCCGTTGCAATTTGTTACGCGTATAAAGGTTAAAGAGAAATCAACCAAAGTTGAAATTTTGGGAGATTCATGCACGCGCATTTCTAGATTGGATTGAAGAATTTAAAAAATTTACACGTGATTCATCCATTCAACGCCACTTTCCTTCGAGATAACTTTCAATGGGCTATCATTATTTTGATTGTGCATTTGACTATATAAATTTTGTATGTTGTAAGTCACACACTATCATAAATAAATATAATAATAATAATGAATAATGAATATATATTTACTAAAAAGAATATGATATCATTAAAGTAGTAATGAATAATTAATATATTTGTACTAAAAAGAGTATGTTATGAGTAAAGTTTGTAATAATAATCAATCTAGGGTTCTATGACACACAATGAAGCCTTTGAATGTTAGAATGTGTGTACTAGTAATTGGGTTCTTCAATATTAGAGGTTTGGAGCTTTATCTTTTTGAGCGTAGAAGGAATTCAACTACCAAGAAATTTGGAAACATTGTCAAATCTTTCATATTCGAGCTCCACCTTTGGATTAATTAGTTCATAACCAAAAGTATTCTAATAATCATTATTTAAAGATGCACTAAGTTAATTGGTATTTATAAACCCCATGAAGAATATTATGTTAGTCTTCACTAGTGTCTACAAATATTATGGAATCTCACTTTGTGTTTATTCCTATTCCTATGCCTATATATTTCCTTTCCCTTATTCTTATTCTTGTCTTTATTCCCTTTCTTATCCTTTTCAGAAATAAATATATCTATCAACCTAACGAGAGTTCCACTTATTATAAGTAGTAATTGTAATTTCATTTAAAATTAATTAAATTCTATTTATTGCTTTATATATTTAGTTTTATTTAATAAAAATTTCATATTTACTAATTTCACATGGAATTCATATTTATTAATTGCACATAAAATTGACTAAATTATATTGTATTGCATTATATACTTGGTTTTATCGAATAAATATTTAGTATTTATTAATTTCACATAAAAATGACTTGGTTCTATTGTATTGTATTATACAATTGGTTTTAGCTAATAAATGATAAGTATTGGAAGATATCGTATAATAAGTCAATGGGATGATTACATTTTTATTAATAATATATTTGAATATATATTATTGAGAAATAATATTTATAAAGATATTCATTATATTATATATAATAGTAATGTAAAAATTGACTAGGTTCTATTGTATTGCATTATATAATTGGTTTTATCTAATAAATAAGTGTCGCAAGTGGTAATGTTCGTGACCAAAGTGAAATGGAAATGCAAGAGGATTGGCACAAGCATGGGTGCAATTGCAATGATTTTAATTTTCAACGATTAGTAGAGCAATGCCATAATTGCAACAAAAGAAGGGTTTATATAAATACATTTATGACTATATACCATATCAATAACAATTTTATGCCATATTTATAACAAGAGACAATGGCAACATGCCAATTATGTGAGCAATGACAATTATGGCAAGTATTAGTGCAATTGATATGCTTCTCTTCACTATGTGTAATCAATAAATTTAATGTGATACATGCTATATTCTTAACAATTATATAAGATATTTGTTGGAACCTAATCCTTGGTGTTAGGGAGATATTATGTTATTAGGTCCCTATTCACGTGAGAAGAAGATTAAAAGTCATAGGTGGATGGGAATAGTCACTCGAGAATCCAAGAGACGACTTGGAAGTTAATAAACCCTTGAGCTGACTACCAGGTTAATAAACTTGAGCCGCCTATACCATTTCTTTTTAACATAGATGGTTTAAGAGCTTTTGATTAAAAATATGGCCGAAAATTACAAAGTGCAGAAGTAGACTGCTCCTTTAGAAAGGCAGCGTCCATAATGTCTAGATCTTTCTTTACATTCTTATAGTCATGGAGAGGCATTCCAAGTCCATGTGAGCTATATCATTTAACAAACTGTCCTAGAAGTTTTAAGCAGAAGAAAAACATGACTGAGAAAGTATCTAAGTGCTAGACTACAAAATATTGGGGCTGCCCCAAAACAGAGTATTTCCATAGTTCTTCCATTCCAAAATTCTTGAGCCAAAAAAATTCGAGATAGCAACAAAAATGTTGAACAATCTAGTAGAGACTAGGGGTTGTCGGGGTTTTGGACTGCACCACTGGAGCCTGCAATCCCATTCTTGTCATGGCTGAGTTCAATGTAATTCCTAGCTTGTCCCATGATTTTCTTCAGCTTCTCTAGCTTCCTGCGCAGGTTGTCCGAATCGTTGTTGTCCATACCAGTAGTACATTTTTTGTGGGGATATCCAAGTCCAAGTGTTTCCTCCAGATGCTCCACTTTTCCTGTCATCATGCTGTTTTGGTGCTTCATCTCAATATGTGTGGTTTTAGTCAAGGAGTAGAGTCGGATGAGTATTTTATTGAGATCCAAGTTTTCATTCCTTATCAGCCTAACCTGTCCTTCCAGTTCTAGCAGTCGATTCTTCATTTCCAGCTTGAAACTTGTGAGACCACCACTCTCTTCTACGTTCAGCGTGCTTCTCACCCTATTAGGACAACGACACGGGACATGCGCAGAGCTCATATGCACCTCCATGTCGTTGTTATCTTCGTCAACCATCGGATTGGCCCTGATGCAAGCAGCATTCGGGCCTCTGATAGTCTTTTTGCACCTAAAACACCATAGGTAGAGATTGTCCCCAGTCTGAGAGTGCCTATGTTCCATTTTTCAATTAACAGGGTCGATTATAGTGTAGTCCTCAGAGCGCAGGGTCGAAGAAGCTCTCAGAACAAACCTTAACGAGGGCATGTCGGTGAGAGTGTAGAGGATTTCATTGTTGCCTTGTCTAAATACAATCCACTATCCTCGCATGCTAGGCAACTGGCTGGTCATCCAAACCTCATAAATTTTGGCATGCTTCAAGTGACCGCGAGGAATGTACCGACCGTCGGGGAAGGTGGTGGAGTGATTGAGAGTCAAGAGATTTGAATTTCTAAAGTTTGGGTTCATGGGATTGAGAGGTTGAATAATGAGGATGGGGACCAACAATCGACTCAGTAAGGAGTGTTTAAGAGATCCAAACATTGCTAGTGATAACATTATCACAATCTAGATGACCATAGGGTAGTCGGACTCCAGAGTTGGCCAAAAAGTCAGCTTGTTCATTGAGGTTTCTGAGAACATGAAAAAATGAGACCTCTTTAAATTCTTTGCTAATGTTGGAGAGGAGTTGATGGAACTTGGAGGTGGGGGATTTCTTCTCTTTCACTATTTTCCTAGAATCTCTAATGACAATGAGTGAGTCTCTGACAACGTTCAGGCTCTCAATGCCCAGGACTCTGGCGATCTCTAGTCCTTTTATGAGTACAAGCCACTCCGCGCCATTGTTTTTATTTCTACCAATTCCCCAAGAATAAGTTTTCATTTGTTTCCTCGTGGAGTCAAGGATCACTCCCCCCGCACCTGCCAACCCTGGATTGCCTTTCGAGGCTCGATCAAAGAGAAGCAAGCTTTCTTTTCAGTTTTTCTTCCAGCCATGGAATTGATCTTTTTTTATGCACAACTACCAGATCTTAGGTCTCGGGTTTTTTGGAGGTTTTCTCCAAGAAAATGGGTAGTTTGAGTCAAGAAAGTCGGCACTCCAATTCTTTTCTTCAACTGTCAAGGGTTCCTGCTGAATGTGATGCATCCCATGGGTGGTCAGAGATTTTATCCATAGTGCTTTAGCAAAGGAGAAGACCCAGCTAGGATTTGTGGAGACACCTTCAAATATTTCTTTACTCCTGGCTATCCATATTTTCCAACAAATGAATCTAGGAAGAGATTCCCAAGCTCTAGAAAAGTCTGGTTTTCTATGTAGGGATCCCTAGTAGTAATCCTTCCAACATTTGAATAGGTCGTTCTAGTTTGTAGGCATGATTACAATAAAATTCAAATTGCTGAAGGCCTGGTTCCAAACCACATGAGAGAAGCTATAATCAAGAAAGATGTGATCCATGGTTTCCTTCAAGTTTTTGCAAAGGATGCACCAATAGGGTCCTTCTATACCTCACTTTCTTAGGTTCTCCGCTGTTAAGATTTTCCTATGTGCAAGAATCCAGAAAAACGCATTTACTTTAGGTAGCCCATCTTCGTTCCAAACTTTATCCCATTTGACATCTCTGATGCTTTCAACCTTGTTGTTATAGACATATTAAAATCATTCTTTAATTGTGTAGATGTTGGTCCTCCCCCAACCCATGCGGTCCTTAAGATGCTTGTGGGTGGGGCTTTGTTCCTCTAGGATGTCGAGAAATGATTCATAGTCCGTTCGTAGGTGGTCAGGGATATCCAGCTCTTTCCAGCCGCACCACCTTCCCCTGCTAGTCTAGATTGAAATGTCGAAAAGGGTGTGAATATTATTATGATTAAGCCAGATTCGAAGCTCTCTCAACTCATGTTGAAAGTTGAATGGGTAGTTCCTCTCAACTTTATCCTTCCACAACTTAACGTATTTTCCATTTCCAGCAATCCAATGTATGTTCTCCTGGATGATGAAAGCATCCTTTTTGCAGAGTTCCCATATTGGAGTCCCTTTCTTCCCCATATCCAAGTTCTCTATGCAGCATTTTCTTGAGCCCATCATGTATTTTTTCTTGAGGGCTTACTTCCACCACGCATCCTGCACAGTTGCGATTCTCCGTAGGATTTTTGCACTAAGTGCTAGGTTCATGAATGCATGATTTTTGACACCTGCCCCTCCGCAATTCTCTGGACTACAAATCATGTCCCAACTTGTTAAGTGATATTTTCGAGTGTTATTTGTCTTGCCACCTTGCCAAAGAAACTTGTGTAATTCCCTGTTTATTTCCTGGACAATTTGACAGGGAGCTAACGATAAGGAGCAAACATAGATTGGATATTCCGCTAGGATGGATTTGAAGAGGGTTAGCTTGCCTGCTGGATTTAGCCAGCTGAATCCCCAGGAGTTGATTTTTTATTTAAGTTTTTCCACCAGCCCTTGCCAATCTGCTTTCTTTTTGTTCCCCTTGAAAATAGGAATTCCAAGGTAGTTGAAAGTGTTCCAAGTTGAAGTACCTTTGAATCCAAGAACTCTAGAAATACTTGCCATGACAGCTGGTGGACAGTTCCATCCATAAATAATCGACTTTCCCTCATTAACTTTACCATCAAACGCAACTAGGAAGGTGTTGAGGGCTTTTTTAAATCTCCTAGCTATGATGGTTGAGACACTCCCAAGCAGAATTGTATCATTTGCAAACTGAGCATATTAGCGGCATGCACTCCTCGAGCAATTTTTAAACCTTTCAATTCCCCATTGTCCTGAAGACATTTCAGTCTTCTACTGAGGGAATCAACAACCATGATGTAGAGGAAAGGGGATAAAGGACATCCTTGCCTAATTCTCCGAGAAGATTTGAAGAAATTGGTTGGCCTGCCGTTAACCAGTAGTGCAATCCAGGGACTGCTTATGCATGCCTTGATCCACCTAATGAATCTTGTGGAGAAGACAAACCTTGCCATAATTTCAAATAGGAAAAAATGATTAACTATTTCAAAAGCACTAGCCATATCGAGTTTGATTGCCATACCTTGATGATTGCGCTCCATGCTCTAGTGAATGGCCTCCTGTACGATGATAATATTGTCCAGAATTTGTTGTCCCACGATGAAGCCACCTTGGGTTTTCGATATGATTCCCATAACCTTCTTCATTCTTGTGGCTAAGATTTTAGTAAGAATTTTGTAAGATGTATTGCAGAGTGAGATGGGCCTGAATCGGTTGACTGAAAGTGGATGGTTGTCTTTAGGGATCAGGGCGAGGAAAGAGGAGTTTGTGGCTCCTCCAACTTTATCCTTTTTCCACGTCCAATTTAGCATTTTCTTCAGATCTTCTTTGATTATATCCCATGCAGCATGATAAAAATTTACACTAAATCCATCAGGGCAAGGTGCTTTGTCAGTCTGAAGTGACCAAATGGAATTTTTTATTTCATACTCCATTATTAGGAGAGGTCCCAGTTTTCATCATCTGAGATGAGAGAAGGGATATTAGATAGGAGGTCCACTTGTGCTTCAGGATCGGCCTCATGCTTGTCTGAGAAGAGCTCCTAGAAATACTGGAAGATGTGCTCCTTGATTTTTTCTTGAGATTGGATTTTGGTGCCATCTCTGTCTTTGAGTTCCTTTATTATATTGTGACTAAGCCTGGCTTTGGTTTGCCTATGAAAGTAAACCGTGTTGCTATCTCCTCCTTTGAGCCAGAGTTGCATAAACTTAATGCACCATTCCTCCTCTTCCTTCAGGGCAGCGTTGAGGATTTTCTTATTAAGATCTTGCTCATTGAAGATGAGTGTAGCGATAACTTCTACCTTTTCCATCTCAGATTGCAAGATTGAAATTTCACTTTGAAACTGCTTCTTTAGATAAATAGGGTCTTTGTGTTCTCTTTTAGCCCAATTCTTAAAGGTGTAGTAGACATTTCTAAGCTTGCTTTCCCATATATAACTTCGAGAGCCAAAGCATGGGAGGCTCCATGCCGATACTATGAGGTTCATGGAATCCCCATCCAGAAGCCAAGCAAGGTTAAAACGAAATGGAATAGGACCGAGGTCAATAGTGGGAGAGAGGGATAGCAAAATTGGATTATGGTCTGAGATTGCTGATGGGACGACAAAAGAGACAGGAATAAGATTTTTCTGCTGAAGAGATGAGATGATCAAGGACTGATCCAACCTAGCTGCAATATGTCCAACTCTAGTATTTATGTTATTCCATGTGAAGTTGCCATCTTTGAGAGGCGGATCCATCAAATCTAAGTCAGATATTAAGTCCTTAAGGTTTTCCCCAAAGGGGTCGTGAACCTTGGTGTAATATCTCGAATTTTGGACTGATTATTTTGATGTTATATTGGGCCACGACCCGAGCACATATGATTTATTTTGGGCATGAGCCCTAGCGCATTTGACTTATTCTTTTATATATATTGACATACTGGGCATGGACCCTGACTGACTTCTTTATTGAGTACATGACTGGGCGAGAAGGCCCTAATGTTGTGTTTATGTTCTTTAGCATATGATGTGGGTACAAGCTCTAATATACTGAGATGATCTTTTGTTACTTATTGTGCAGACTATGATTTTACATGATTGACTTATGTGGTGTGTTGAATGTGGACTCAGAAACACACAAGTGACCTACGTACTGGGCACAAGCCCCAATGTACTTAGAAGAATGTGTATGTACTGGGAGTATGCCCTGGTGTACATTGAGTGTTGGGCATAAGCCTTGGAGCACTCCAAGCTTGATAAATGAATATCGGATCTGAGGCCACTTAAATATTCTAGATGTGCCTCACAACTACATTCGAGCACTTGTGTTGAGCAGAGGCTCTGGAATTGCACTAGTGTAATGCTCATGTGAGAGTGTTGAGTTAAAAGGCTCTGAAGAGCACTTGGGGTTACTAGATCTCAAAGTGTTGAGTTGAAAAGACTCTGAATAGCACTTTTACTTTCATCACATTTATTTAATTTGATTAAATGATTCATCCTTTATCTATCATCAAATACTGCGGGAACTACCATGTTAAACAAGGGAATTCGACATGGAAGAGAGAGACTAGAGGTGCCTATCCAAGCTTACAGAAAGACCATCCAAAGAAGTGGACCTTACCCTTAAAGTGTTAAACAAAGTATCATGTGAAGATACAAGATTAAATATTATTATTAAGAATTTTAATAAATAATGATGTGATTATTTATTTATAAAAGACATTTTTTGCATATAGTTTATGCATAGTGGGATGCCACATTATTTAATAGTATTAATATTTAGTGGGAAGCCACAATTGTAAATAGTACTAATAATGTATTAATACCTAGGTCAAAAATATTATTATTGTAATTACTGTAATTATAATTATTAGGAAGAGCTTAAATCAGAAATCACTTATAGTCAAAACAATTGGAAAAGTCCTAGTACAAAAGATTAGATATTTATTAAATAATATGTTTTAAATATTAATTATTTAATTTAAAGAATCTAATTATTCCAACAATCATAATTCAAGACTCACCTACATAAAGAGGGCAGATCCCAAGTTTTGGGGATCATTTATCTTTTTCATTATCATTCTCTTATGGTAATTAGAGAGAAGTTTTTTGCTCCAAGAAACTGAAGCAGTCTTATCTAATAATTCCAGATCTGAACCAACAGTGAACCTAGGGCCTCTATCTCTCATTTCATGTTGGAACCAACTCGAGGGGATCTAATTAGAACCAGGAACGGTCTACGGGTCATGGTTGGGAGGAACATGGTAGTCCCAAATTTATCCAGCTAAGAAAATCATCCTAACGGGTTAGCTAAATACAACAGGTTCTGCATTAATTATTGTTTGAGTGTGCAGGCTTCTACAGGGAAGGATCAAGTGCTAAAGTAGTTAGGCTTCTACAGGAAAGGATCAGGTTCCAAAGTAGCCAGGTATGTAGTACTAATTGTTTCCATCTTCCAGTTATAGTAGATAAAGGCTTTTAGACTAAAATTGATACGTCCACATTGTTTAATTCTCATTACAAATATTATCAACTTAGAGGTTTTGACTAGAAACTAGTGGAGGGTCTAGCAGGCCTAGCCCAACTAGTCTGTGCTAAACAACACCCCATCCGAAAAAATTAGGAAGCCTACTACGGATTTTCGGAGGACTTCTAACACTGTGGATTGTTTCCATTTGTTTTCCATATTAACTTCCAGGTTAGGGCTATTATGTTTTTTTTTATAATTATGTTTTCTGTTTGAATCGTCTTATCAATTCGTAGTGCAAGGATTACTTCTTCCTTTTAATACTTTTAATGTTATTCTCTTTATGCTTAAGAATCATAAATTAAAATGACAACATCATTAAGACAGACCTCGAATCTCTTAGCCACACTACACATCAAATCATAGATTAAACAATAACAGTAAATTATTATTTCTATTCTTTCAAACAAATGTATCATTCCACATTATCAAAATCTGTACGATTTCAACCAAATAGTCAATCATTACATCGAAAACAACAACATATATTTTTCTCATGGATCGAATCCCACTACCAAACAAGTGCATTCCACATCATTAAACTATATTACTTTTAGACATCGAAATAAAGGTCACAAGATCGAATCTCACCAGCATTTCCAGGAAGACCATGCTATCTTAAAAATAGTCAAACATCGTCGTAGTTTACACAAAAGCATTTTCACATTCAACCAAATCATTTTCGTTAACATTTAGCAAACACTTACAGCTAGTCTTTCAACATAAACGCAAGGCAAGGGATCGAATCCCTCTATTTCTTCCACATCAAGCCTTTGCTTTTATTTAAATCAACTACCAAAAAAATGCAGCAAGAAGAACCAAAGTGAAAACCCACAAGCATGTAAGAAGACCAAAGAAGGGTTTCGCTTCTCCTACCAACACGTCTTGTTCTGGCAGCTAATCTAAAACTAAGATTTGCAAACCCGTTCAACAGACAGATCCATGATAGTCACATGAAGGTTCTAAAACCCTTAACCATTATTTCATATAGAGAAAATGCAGAGATTAGTTATCTTCATTACAGGTTCAAAGGCTAATAGAAAAACGCAGAGGCCAACATTTCCCTATTCCTCAGACAGAGTCAATCTCAGCTCATGATAAACACATGCCATGGAAAAATCATGATTGTCTTGTGTAAAATACTCAACCGACGAATTTCAGAATAGAGGCAACGATAGCAAACACAGAAATCGAAACTACTCTTACCCATAAGAAAATGCAAGGACTAGACAACATACAAATCATTTATAGAATTATGAAGAAGGCCATTCCTCTATTCACAGGTCCAAGGATTCTTTCAAAATGAAATACGTAGACATGTAAACCCCAAGTTTATATTGGGCATTATTACAAATAACTTCTACAAAGTTCAACATTGAGCCGAATGGCCAAACTCCACACTAAAACCCTCCAGGGCCATTAAAACCAATAGATACATTTCACAATGGTCCAGCCAACAGTGACCTCCAGGAACCCAAAACTTGTTACAGTAAACCCAAACTGGGCTCACGAAGTTCCCCATAATCAAATAAAAACAATACCACTCCACAGAGGCGAGAGGAGGAGATAAGGAATGGTGAACTCTGAACTTACCATTTGCAACACCAGCAAACTCAAGTGCTAGCCATCAACTAGTAGCCTTGTAGAAGAAGAATGCCACAATTACCTACCAAACCAATGAACCATACAAAGTCAAAGACCTGAGATTATTATCGAATTCTATTTAAACGAAAATAGTAAGAAACATAGTATAAACCAAGGATGGTATTACCTTCTTGTTTCAGTCGCCATCTTTGCATACGAAACCCCATATGGTGTGCTGACCATGAGCCAAGCTCAGGTTAGTACACGAAACCCTCAAACGCATCCAACAGCAAGAAAGGACAAATAAACCACGAAAATTAACCTTCGTTGGTGTAGAACCCAAGGGAAAACCCTCAGCATAGCTGGTAGTGTTGGCCATGTGCCATAGTAGAAGTTGCATTTAATTCTACTACCAACCCCAAAGATTTCAATATTAACCCTGATCTCTATAGTTGTAAAGTCACACTTGATCAACAAGTATTATAAACACAATGACTATTGCAAGGACCACAAACATTACATAGTGCCAACAAGTAATTGCAAGGTCAATAAGTATTACAAGTTCAACAAGTATTACAAACTCCAACAAGGATTTTAAAGTGCCAACCTTCAAACATCACACACTTGAGACTTAAGTAATTGCTAGAAATGTGAAGTAAGCACCCTAGGTAGCTGCCTTGTATGTACACCTGCAAACCAAGTACAAATTGGATGCATTAGTGAAACTCACTAAGTAGGTCAGAAGTTTCCATTTCTTACACCCTACCTCGTGGAAGCTCTGCCAGGGCACTTTTCCCCTTGAAAGACCAAGCATCTCATCATGGGCCTCAACCGCCACCAATAGGGGTCCATCCCACCTAAATTATTAGTTAGATTTCCATAAATATGCACACAAACTCTAAAAAAAAGCTAAGGAGGAGATTTGTATTATTATATTCTAAACATTTGTACACTTGCGACAGAATTTCATTTCTACTCATTACATCGCTTCCACAAAGTTGTAGGAATAACAATCAGTAAGACCATGATACTTAGGAAATGGAGACCCTTGAAATGTCACAATTAAATACCAGTGTAGTATGTACTTATCAGTGCCGAAATTAATTTACAAATCATCATCGCTTAACTAGTTTATTACAGTAATGGAAAATTTTTAAATTTTACTATTTCTAGGGACATTACACCTAGATCCTCCACGCTTCTCAAGCTGAGACTTTGTGACATTAAAATCCCCTGCTATGATGAGATCTCTTTTATTTACAACGTCTTTAAGAGAGGCTAAATTGTTCCAGAAAGAATGCTTGTCTTTGTAATGGGTAGGACCATAAACATTACAAACGTAGAAAACATTGGGATCATCCTTAATGCCAAATTCACTAAGTATATAGTGTTGACATTCTTTAATAGTATTACTGTAATACTTACTTGAAAAAAGAGTCACTATTCCTCCGGATGCTCCTATGGAGCTCACCGCACTTCCATGGCTGTCCTTCCAAAAGAGATTGGAGAGCACCATGACCTCCACATCACTCATTTTAGTCTCTTGCATCAATAGGATATCTGGTCTTTCGGTTTTGATTATTTCTCTCATTTATTTCACTTTGATCGAACCCCCTAGACCCCTACAGTTCCAAGAGACTAGCTTCATTACTTCTTTTCCTGTTGAGAGCCTACTCGGGCTCTTCCTTCTGATTTGCTAGCGCCTTTAGAAGATTGTAGCAACTTTGTCTCCTCTATGCTTTTTTTCCTTCCTAGCTCCATTTCCCTTTCTGCTTCTTGTTCGCAATGGAATATTAGAGACTTTCTACCTCGGGTGTTGGAGGGAGGGCCAAAATCTAATTGCTCATGAGACCCATTTGAGGTCTCCGAGGAGACCGAGAAAGGAGTGACTTTGCTCTGTTTGACCACCGCAACCCACGAGCTACCAGGAGGTGGGGAGTCTTCCAGTGCAGGATCCATTCTACTAGGTATCACTAATTGGTCAACCATGCTAGGGTTTGAAGGGTCGTTTTGTTCTTCTACAACTTTATTTGTTTGAATTTATGCTTCAGGGATCTCACCCTCTTCAACACTCAGCACAATGAACTGATTGCTAGAGGGAGGATTTCCACCAGCTTGGGAAGGCTTGGGTGATGGAACCGATGGGGGGATCTTTGGGTCAGGATTTTGGGCCATTGATTTTTTCCCTTTTTTAACTTAATGCCAGTCTTCTTCCTATGGTTTTTCCAATGCTTCCTTTGCCACTTTAGGGCAATTTTTTACAAAATGTCCATATTCGTGACATTTCATACATTTGAAAGGGATCTACTCATAATTGACTTTCTATTCATATTCCCATCCATCCATACAAAGGCAGACTGTCTCTGGAAGACCCTTTCCCAGATCCACCTACACACAGATTCTTGCACAGGAGAAAAGGGGTCCTTTTGGTTCCGCTTTGTCAATGTACTTGTCGAGGGAGTTCCGAATCGCCTGAAGAGATTCATCGTTCCAGCAGTGCATAGGAAGGTGAGGGAGGCGAACCCATACCTTGATGGATGCGGGGACGTCCTTGTTAGGGTCAAAAGATAAGCTCCATTGATTTAGGTATAGACCCCTAGGCCCCATGAAATATGGGCTGCTTTTGAAAATCAGATCGCGGTCCTCTTTTGCTTCAAAGAGAAATGTGAAGAATCCTTTGCCACAAACACAGTGTTGAATGTCCCCAGAAATCAATAGCATCCAGTTTTATTTAATCCAAGTATCCATGGATTTGGGAGACGACTAGATCCCAGTGAACTGCCCGATTATCCCATGTTCATTCAAATCCAAAGCTTTAATTCTTGAAGCAACTTACATGATCTGTATTTTAGGAGCCACCAAATGCTTGACAAACTCGTCACCATTAGAGGTAGCAGGGGCCGAATGAGGGGGGTTGAAGCAACCAACACCCAGAAGGCAGCGTCAAGGAGGCTTCGACAATCATCTGGATTGGGATACAGAGGGGGATCCATCCCCAGGTCATAGGGAGAGCCTAGGTAAGAGCAGGGTGACATGAGGCCAGCAGCAGCAACGACGCTAGGTTTTGGCGACAGCCGCCTATACCATTCACCATGCATGGATGGCCTATTCATTTTCTATGTGGAAGATTGGATGTGTGGATGACCCATGCATAAATTCTTGCAGCTTGTGAATGGGTTAACAATGGAGTGAGAATTGGCTTGGTATTTCATTTTTAAAAGGGATGTATTTGGTGTTTTCTTCTTGAATTACTGAGCAAATAAGTGGAACAATACCGATTGTGGTTAGATACTTGGCAACATAGGATGAAAAATTTAAGTCCCTCTTTAGCTGAAGAGATCCCCGTGCAACTACCACATTTGTTACTTTTTTTTTGTTCACCACCATACTTCTGTATGTCACTCCATTCTGAGTAAGGTCAGTTATAAGAGGATTTTATATGTTGTGCCACCTGAGGTTTCGATACAAAATTCGTCCCATTCCTCTTAATTTCTTCATGATTTTTCCTATACAAACTAACCAGTTTGAGAAATCAATCAATTTTGAGGAATCAAATGATGTCATATATGCTCAAGCTTCAACGGAGATTTCCAACTCTCTTTGGTTGGTGTGATCAATTTTCATTTGAAAAACTTGGATTTCAAGATGTGGGCTCAAACTTGATGAGAGTTATCAATGGTGACTTTATGTGTTATAAGAGGAAACCGCTTGGTGGTGTAGTCAGATTCAAACCTACCCTCCATACTGGAAAAGCTTTAGTCCTATAGAAAGGTTGTTTCCCTTTCTTTTGAAGGATTTTAATTCAAATCTAGAGATTTTTAATTGTGTTTAGGATAGTTTCTTCTTTGGAAGGTTTTGTGCCATATTTTGGTTGAAGAAACTGAGATTGGTGTCATATTTAACTTTTTCCATTGAGCTTATTTCAAGGGACGAGGCCCTTCATTAATATTTTTCTTGTCTTCTATATAGTTTGTTGGAGAGGAATCGAGCCACTGTGGGAATATGTCTCGTAATTGGCACAAAGAAAAGTAGTAGACCTATAAAGATTATAGGGGGTTATACAATCTATGTGCGGGTTACAGCTGCCAATGGAAAGTGCTAGAGTTTCTTTCGACAGTAGTGAAGATAATAGATAGCAGTTGTTTGATTGAGATGACATCGTCTATGAGGTATTAGAAAATATGTATACATGTTGTGGTAATTACGAAGCGTTGTCATAGAAAAGTACGGGTATGATAACTATAATTTAAAGAAAATGTTTGCACACTTGTGTTTTGAGATAGCATTCTAAACAGAGTTTATTTACCAGGAAGAACATAAATATTTTTAGGAATTCAATTCACGAGATAAGAAAGTAATTGTGTGTGTTGATTGCCAACAAAAAATGTTTTTATAATGAAAATTTGGTTTAGAATTTTTTGTTGTTTCTGAAGTTGTTGAGGTAAGAAGAATAAATTGCTGAGTTTTAATGGTGAATTCAAACATTAGTGGTGCTTTTAAAACTGAGAAAGGTGTCCACTTTATACCATATAATGTTAGACAAAAACAAAATCTTAGTGGACTAAATTTCCATTCATTCATGGAAATAGGCAAGGCTTCAATGCTTGAATACATATGTTTGGAAAGCCTTGTATTAATAAAAGCATTCATATTCAAGTTGATGTGGATGTCAATTCAACATATAATGTGAAGAATTTAGAGGCTATGATGCTAATCAAGTTTTTGATAATTATTGAGATACTTTTCGAATTTCAAGAGGGTGATAATGCATTTATGATGTGGATGATTCTACAAGACATGTAGATAAAAAAAATAAGAAGTTGGAGAAGTAGATTACCGTCACACAAGAACTTAGGCATAACAAATTCATGGATTCAAAATTCAACATTGTAACTTGCAAAATATTTTTTTTGTAATTTCTAGTGCATTTTTTGATACTTGCATGTGTTTGTTGTAAAGTATTAAATTGAAGGAAAAGTTGAATTGGATTGTATTTTGGTGCATTCTCGGCTGAGACTGACGCCCTTAAATTTTTGAGTTTGAATCTGCTGAGTGTTGATTGTAACGGGTGGAGTTGCAATAAGCCCTCAATTTGATTGACTATACTAGGTCCTTCCTGCAAAAGAAGACCTCACACAGTCCTCATAATGTCTCAAAATGAATAAATATTAGAGTTGTTGAACACTCTAATACTTATTGTTGTAGAATACTCAATCACAATCAACAAAGAAATTGTCCAAACTATTATTGAGCTTCTACATTATTCAAAAGTCAAAGAAGATGATGTATAGAAAAGGAATCAACATTTTGAACTAGTGTTTGTTCAAAAGAATACTCTCTTTGAAGATGGTTCTTATCAGCTGCTAGAAAAAAGTGAAATAATGTCAGAAGATGTTTATATTTCCAGGTTCCAACATTGTGGTCGATTTGGCCACATCAAATATCAGTGTTTTGATCTTCATCCTTGTGTGCATTGCATGAATTAGAACCATTATTCAGATATGTGTGTGAAGATGAAGAAACCTACACGAGTGAAACTTGCAACATAATATTGTATTTCTCTTAACTTGCACATGATAGGGGGAACATGATGTCAGGATTCAAGCTTCAAATCCTTGTCATTCTAACAACAAACATAAACTGCCTTCCTCAAGTAAGTCAAATCAAGCGAGCTTGAGCCATGACTAGTTTGGGAGGCGAGATTCAAAGATGTAGCAAGAAGACAGAAGAGAAACATGCTCTAGAGTACTCATGTTATTTGTCTAGTTTTCACATCCTGAGACTTTCCTCTCATCATGTTGTTCCTGACAGGGGGGGTGAAGAATGTTGAAACAACCGATCCATAACAAGTGATCCTGAACATATTCAGAGCCATGTTAGTCTGAGATCATGTTGTTCGTTGTTTATCCTAAAACAACCTATTTCTCGAGCACCTTCTATTAGCAGAAGCCACCATCTTCTAGCTAAATTACCTGGAAATTTTGATTGCCAAGTTCGAAATGTTTAGAAGTGGTAGCTTTTCACTTCCTATTTCATGTCTCTTGGTTTGTGGTCAGTCCAAAACCACCATTCAAGACTGAACCTATGATGCTTCGTGCCAAGTTCGAGAGTTCATGGTTAGCCTTAAGCCACCCACTTAGTATAACATTTCAACTTCTGCTAGCCCCTTTGGTTGGTGGTCAACTAAAACCACCTCTTCATACAAACACTTGTATTTAGCAGGAAAAGTCGTCTTCCAATTATTCAACTCTCTTTTCTTCGACTAACATACACCCCTTAAAATTAAGGGTAAAATTGTTGGAACCTAACCCTTGCTGTTAAGAAAATATTATGTTATTAACTCCCTATTCACATGAGAAGAAGAATAAAGGTCATAGGTGAATGGTAAGAGTCACTCGAGACTCCAAGAGACCAATTGGGAAGTTGAACCCAAGGGACAATCTCATGTAATATATTGTACATTTGTTAAGGATAATTACATGCTTAACACCTATATTCTTCTATCTTGTGTGCGCATCTACCTATCTTCCTTAAGAACACATATTTCATTAAAAATAGAATAATATAGTGGATCTAGAATTTAGAACTTACACTGGATTGAGTTTTTTCAAAATGAGGGCACGCATATTTGATTAAAAATAGAATAATATAATAAAATAGAAAAATAGAATAATAAAATAATAAAATAATATAGATTGAGTTTTTTCAAAATGAGTAAATCCGTATACTTGGTTTCATTACATTATTGCAGTAAGAGGAGTGAGGTGCTTTGCAGCCCCGTATGGGGGATATGTTTTCATGTCAGGTAATGTATGTAACATAACGCAAAATAAAATAAAAAATTTCATGTTGGATGATAAAATAATTTTTTTATTAAAAGTAATTAAAAAATTCGATGTCCGTCAATAAAAATAAAAAATGAAAATTTAAACCGAGATCTATCAACCAAGAGAAATCAAATTTCTTGAGTTTAATTTTATTTTATAAAATTACACCTTAAGAAATTGGATCCCTTCTAGTACTTGAAAGATATAGGTTTAAGATGGGTCTATGCTAGTTTATTTTAATATTAATTATAGTTTGTATTAAAAGCTAAGTTGGTTAAATTTATTTAATGACATCAAAATTGTGCATGTTAATATGATTAACCATTTATTTATGATTTGATATTGTAACTACTATGTCTATCAATTGATTTACTATGCAGGTAGAAGGCTCGCACAATTTTAGAACGACCCACATAAAATCTATTTAAGAACATAATACCAATGTGTTTGTTACTATAACAATTTTAATTATAGACATGGATAGTAAATATTGACTGTGTTGAGTACTATGTTTTATTGATGATGATGATGATGGTTGTTAATGTCCACTGTTACCTACTTTGGTCTACTGGACCTTATGAGAATTTATTTGGTTTGCTCTAAATTTGTATTCATATGCTCAAAAAGCTTGCGGAGAACCGTTTGGAGTTCACCATAATTATGGCTTATAAGAAGGCTAGGAAGGTTTGTATTGCAACAAAGATGATGAAAGTAAAATATAATATGGTTTTACACGGGACACTCTAAGAGAAAGTTATTTTCATTTTAAATGCTCATAGTCTCATGGAGATGGAAAATTCTTTTCGCCGACATCATTTTAGGAACTATTCAATGCCTTGTTTCACTATGGAGCTCATGAGAGTTTGTTCTTATCTTGGCTATATTAATTTATCTTGTACTTGTACATCATAAACATAGTCTCAGCCATTCTCTCGATGGGGCAAAGCCACACTTCACTTAGGAGAATAGGGTAGGGCGTGTTGCTTTTATTTTTAAGTTATAAGTTATAAAATGCTGCTAGATTTGCTCAATCATTCTCCAAGATTCTTTAGAGATGCTACAACCCTAAACTTCACAACCATACAAGATAACCATATACTTCACAACCATACACGATTTTTATTTTTATTTTTCTATTAAAATTTAAGTCGATCAAGGATTACGTCAAGAATATAGATTGTGAAAAAAATTCTTACATATTATTAAAGTTATTTAAGGGAATTTATTATTTAGTAGTAATGAACCTTATATATTGACTTTTTCCTAATATATATTCCTTATTATATTTGATAATAAATAGAGTTCGCTGTTATTCTTATATATACGATTTAATATATAAGTTTCGTTACTATTCTTAACTTGGAATTTCGTTCTAATTTTATATTATATTAAGTATTGTGTCTAGGTTGAGTTTCCATAGTAAGTCTAGGAGATTGACATCTTTAAATTATAGTGATCTATAATGTTGTGAAATTATGACATAATATAGGCATTGCATTTGTTACTACAACAACTTTAATTATTGTCATAGTAACTTATTTTTTCTTTCTTTAGTATGATGTTTTATTTTAGGCGGTTAGCACTACTTTATAGTCGAAAAAAAATAAAATTATAAATTAGAATAGAAACATATTTTATTTGCATTATTATTGTTAAAAAATAGGTTGATCAATGTTTACTTCATGAGCAAAGATTGTCCAAGAACTTTCATATTGCTGATCAAATATCAAAGATTACTCCTGTAGTGTTTGAACATCTTAAATTGTAAATAACATATTAATATTCATCTATATTATATTCCTTACAATATTTATATTATCATTAATTTTTCTATTTCTATATTAAAACAAAGTTCATCAAGACTTGACTCATGAATAATAAATTGTGTAGAAAATTTCTTACATATAAAGTTATTTAAAAACATATTAATATTGTTTTTGTGACTATTATTAACCATTTTAATAATGACACAAGTGTTACTTCTTTGCCCAAAAACATTTTATGAATTTATAGTCTATGTTTTACACTTATGATGATAAAAATAAATTATAAATTAGAATAGCAACATAATTTATTTGTATTATTATTGTTAAAAGTTAGGTTTATAAATGTTTACTTCATGGACAAAGATTGTACGAGAAATTTCATATTGCAGATCAAATATCAAAGATTACTCTTGTAGTGTTTGAACATGTGAAATTGTAAATAACATATTAATATTCATCTATATTATATTCCTTACAATATTTATATTATATTAATATACATATTAATATTTATATTTCTATATTAAAAAAAACTTCATCTTGACTCATGAATAATAAATTGTGTAGGAAATTTCAAGTTATTTAACAACATATGAATATTGTGTTTGTAATTATTATTAACCATTTTAATAATGACACAAGTGTAACTTCTTTGTCCGTGTTGAGTGGAAGTTTGTATACTAGTACAATGTTGTTTTCACTTTGAAGTCTACTAGAGGAAAAAACCTTAGAAGACTAGTTGTGTAGTTTAATGATCAAAATAACATTGATATCAATTAGGCATTTGACTAGTTGTAGTTTAATGAATGATTTATATCAAATATAATAAGGAATATATTTTAGGAAAAAATTACTTCCAACTTTATCTCAAGTGCCTAGTATTTATTCATAGACCAAGTCTAAAAGATGTTTTTAAATGCATTATTGAATTTGATTATGAACATTTTATATATTGAGAGGATATGTTGATCTGAACAAAACATTGAAAAGTTTAATATTGTTTGCTTTTATGTATTTCTCATAAAGAAACATGACATTAATTAACATTGAAGTTAAACCCACAATTTGAATAGTTGTACTAAATAATATAATATTTCTCAAAAAATAATATGAAGAGAATATTTGATATACTACAAACATTGAAAAGTGTTTCTTCTTGTATATTAATAGGTCCTTCAAAGAACAAAATTACATTCATGAATCATCTCCACCTAATCTCACTATATCCACTCAAATATATCAAGTACAGCTTCTACACCAAATTTATTTATCTTGGTCTTCTTGCATTGTTCTTTCTTTGGCATCCATGCCCAAATTATGGCATTAATTGGAATAGATCCAAGTTTTGTGTCATTGGGATTTGGTACCCAATATTGTTCTAAAAATTTTCCCTTGTATTTCCCTGAAGCAGGCATCCACCAATCAACCTTTACATGAAGAGTCTCAGTTTCATTATCCTCAAAGATATCTGACTGGGCTTTTGCCATCCAAATCAACTCTCCTTTATCCTCATTTCTTGATCTAACTAGCAACATATTTCCTTTCTCAACATCATTCAAAGGATTGAATGTTGGCTTTGGTTTGTTTCACTTGGGTCCAACATATACCGGTTCATCTGTCACATTATCAAAATCCTCATCCATAATACTTGAGATTACACTGAGTGCATTACAATCAGCATTGACAATTTGTCGTGTCTTGGGCCAGAAATCCACAGAAGATGAATCGCTTCCATCCATTGTTATATGATTATTGGATATTTCATCTAATGCATCAACAACTCTTTCCTAGTACTCTACTTTATTTTTCCATTCCTCTGTAACAATTGGCAATTTCTCATTGCCAATAGTATCTTTCCACATTTTTATGTATGATGTTATTCCTTCCTTTAGTTCTTTTAAATGGACATCATTCTCTTTGGGACCTAAAAAATATGGATTCCTTGTGGGCAATTTAGGTCGACCTTCATCATCTATATTCCACAACTCAATTGGTTTTGACCATGCAGTATCTCTAATTGATTCTTTATACCTCATCACTGGAACATTATTGAGTACAAGAAATTGGAAGTACTAGACATTAAGATGTCCAACTAGTGCATCTTTTCCCTCCTTGATGTATCCATTAAGGAAATTTTTGAAGTCATACACTCTGTCAATAAGTGTAGGTGGAAACACACTTTTTTCTTCTATTGTGCGATATGTATCCATCATTTTGGGTAAATAATATAGATCTTTATTTTTCAAGTTGGAAGACATTCTTCCATAGGTTCCATCTATGTCTTCATGGGTGTGACCCACAAGCAAGAACCCAACCTCAATAGTGATGAAGACACCAAGTGCAGTTAAAAGTGATAGAAACATGAAAACATAACGGTTCTTATTATCACTTGCGGCGTTGTCCAATTATAACAACAAATGTGGAGGAAGAGGTTTGAAATCAACATCCTGATTTTTTTATCTTCCATGAGATAGAAAATCATCCTTGTACACTCTACAATTTGAGTAAATAGAGGTTTCAAGTAATGCATTAGAAAGCGGGTTTCTTGAACTTCCACTCTCATAAAGGAGATCGCCATACTTATCAGGGTGTGGGTCTTCAAGGTCCCTCAAGCATTTTGCAAGAGATGTAATGGTAGATTGTGATCCCATGTGTACAAATGGTAGGGAGAAATGACCAAAACCTCCTGTGTTATGCCCATGTGTTAGCATACCTGTCAATGACAAACCCAAGTTTGTTCCTGCAATAGATTTTGATTTGACATGTAATCTTGGGATTGAAGTCTTTGTTTTGTCCATTTTATCATGGATAATGCTCAAATACTCCTTTGGAAACCGCTCTGACATAATCCTATGTGCATAGTAGCAATATCTTCCACACATAACAGTCTTGTTATGTTTGTTTAGTCTACCTCGTGCCTTTTCTTCCAACTCTTTTGTAGTCGCTAACTTCATCTGTGCTTTCAACATGATACATTTACTAAATTTGGTGTTCTTTAAGAATGCTACCTCTCTAAAATAAGTATTCCAGATCTTACTCATTGCTGGTTGTGATATTGATGAATAATTGAGCTTTTGAAGACCTTCATTGATCTCCTTTAACAAAGAACTTTGTGTGTAAGTTAAAGGAAGCAATCTTAAAGGAGCAGAGGTTCCATCTTCTTCAACTTGACGTGTTTGGTTTGGTGAAAAATCTAAATTATCCATGACAATTTTGTGCAATATTTCTATGGTTGCCACAGTATGTGCACGTGCTTTGCATTTGTTGGTATTACCATGAATGGCTTTGATGTGTCCATGTAGGAAATCTTTTTGGTAGTTATAGAAGGTGCTTTGAGGAATCTTGTGTATCTTGTGCCATGCTTTCTTACAAATAATATTTCCATTAAATCTCATGTCCTTTACTTTCCTAACAATAGGAGGTAGCCCATGTCCATGACTCTTTGAAATGATTGTGTTTGTAGAGAGAGAATTCAAGACAAATTCCTTAATACCATTTTTATTTAAGAGTGTCATGCCCCTTCTAGCATCTACAATGGATTTCTTATCCACATGTTGAAGACAATCTTGTTTGCAACATTCATCTGCTGCCAAAAGTCGGATTTCTTTCTCCTCATCTATCTGTGTTTCACATTTTCCAACATTTTTTGTAGTAATAGCATGTTTAATCATTTTATATGGCCTCGTTACATGCATATCAATTGAATTTTTATCATTATAAAGATCCCCCTCCCATTTATTTAAGGGACTTGTGTCCTCTATAATATCCCATACCACCATTTCCGTGGGGGGCTCCTTGAAATTTTCTTTCACCCTTAAAATATCACCTTCTTCATCCACCAACTTATTTATTGGCCATCTAAACAAACAATGTATCGACTTATTCCCAATTCTACATCTTTCACAATTTCCATATAACTCTTCCACAAAAACACCGAATTCCATTTCACCTAGAGTTTCACCCTCAACCATGTCATCCTCGCGGACATAAAATACGATCCCTTTGGAAATGCACATGCTTGCTCCTATGCATTCATGTGTAAGTGTGTAAGAGAAACCTTTTTATATGTGAATTTAACCCTATCTTGGAGAATATTTATTGGATGATCATGACAATGTCTGACCAAATCTGATTCTGGCCATATCTGATAAGATTCCAATGCACTGCCTAATATATGCTCAAATCCTGTTGGATGTGGTAGAAGAGCATAATGTTTTAATGCTTTCTCTATTTTAACCACTATGCATCCTTTCTTTACCATCCTTCCATGCACCTTATGCCCAAGATCTGTATTGAATATGGATCCCTCACCCACATTCATTCCATGTTGCAGAATATCTACCTTGTCGCCAATAGAAAATGCAGAAGAGACATTTGCACCTGTACACCAAATTAAAGAAGTTTAGTATTTGCTAAAAAAAACATTCAATGTAATATCAATAACATTTAACACATGCTTTAAGATTTTTATTTACCTTTGTTATGCCTCAAATCCATGATCTTCCATGGATGTGTGTCCCCTTCATCACCATCTTCCACAATCAAATGTGGTTGAGTGACATCAATTATCAAAATCATAACATAGCCTGCATTAATTCTTTCTCCGCCATTATAAGTTCCACTATCTATAGAGTCAACCCTTCCTAGCCCAATAACTTGACCATTAATTAGGAGGTCAACATAGTCCCCTATTGTCAAATTTATGTTTTCCATTGAAACTCCTTTCAATTCTGTAACACAATTGAATTGTAACTTGTAAATAAGGTTAAACCATGTAAAGTTACTATTTAGAATAACCCTATTATCAATGTTAACAATTATATAGAGAAAATAGATCATTTGTAGCTTACTATACATTAATTAATTAAAATCAATGAATTAGCACATAAGAGGGCAATAATATTAAATAGAAAAATAAATGTCCATGAATATATAAACATTTGAATGAAATATCCAACAAATCTAGCACATCATATAGAATTAAAGCATTAGAAATAATATGCATTGTAAAGAAGGTAAAAACATGAATGAAAATCCACAAATACACTGTATTCAAAATAAACATTTCTACATTGTAGCAAACAACAAATTTGTAACATATTTTGTTCACAAGCACAATAGATCATTTGTGGCTTACTATAGGTTAATTAATAAAAAATCCACAAATTAGCACATCATAGGGTAATAGTAATATAGCCAAAAAAATTGTCCATTAATAGATAACATTTGAATGAAATATCCAACAAATCTAGCACAACATATAGAATTAAAGTATTTGAAATAATATGTTTTATTTTAAACAAGGTGAAACATGAATGAAAATCCACAAATTTAGAGTGTCATATAACATTAAAGTATGAAAAATAGAATAATCAAGCACAAACATAAAGCCATAAAATTGTCGAAATACACTACTCAAAATAAATATCTATTCTTTATAGCAAACAACAAATTTGTAACGGATTTTGTTCACAAGCCTCTATCAAAATTGACATCATTGATTTGGCATAACGTAGGAGCCAAGTTGACTCAATACCCCATCAACTTGACTAGAGACTAAAGCTTGACTATACTAAAACCTATATTACAAGAGGTCTAATGCAGATTAGTTATTATTTTAACAACTACGTGAAACATATATCATGTTATATTTCCTTCTGACAACAACAATGTTAGCTCTCATTCTAATAAAAATATTGCACAGTCAATGAAATGTAATATGTGTTACCTTTCCTTTTAACAACAACATTGCTAGGTGAAGGAAAACTACCAAAGTGTTAGCTTTCATATGATAGTTTTATTCTAGGATTGTTGTCAAAGATAACGTGTGTTAGTTTTTAGATAGTAGTTTTCCTTCTTGCACAACCGCGTTGATCACATTCACCTAATATCACTATCAAGCCTCTATCGAAATTGACAACAATGACTAGGTGTAATGTAGTAGCCAAGTTGACTCAATACCCCATTAGAAATCATATGCATTGTAAACAAGGTAAAACATGAATGAAAATCCAGAAATGTAGAGCGTCATATATGTCACTAATGTATGAAAAATAGAATAATCGAGCACAACATAAAGCATTAAAATTGTAGAAATACAATGTACTCAAAATAAACATTTCTACTTTACAACAAACAACAAATTTGTAACAGATTTTGTTCACCAGCACACTATTTATGGAGTTCCACTGGCAATGAATTGAGAACTGGATATAGAGTTCCATTGTGAATAACTTGAGAACTACTATGAAAGATAAATCCCTATGTAATTAATGTATGAATCTAACTAAGTGAAATCTTACTAATACCATTCTCCACATAACATAATACGGGTTATTCAACATAAGAATCAATATTAACAATTTTTTAAAGAAAATAGATCATTCTCCACATAACATAATATGGGTTATTCAACATAAGAATCAATATTAACAATTTTTTAGAGAAAATAGATCATTTGTAGCTTACTATACGTTAATTAATTAAAATACACAAATTAGCACATCATATGGCAATAATAGTATAGTAGAAAAAATTTCCATGAATAGATAACATTTGAATGAATTATCCAACAAATTTGGCACAACAAGTAGAATTAAAGCATTTGAAATAATATGTATTTTAAACACGTTAAAACATAAATGAAAATCCACAAATTTAGAGTGTCATATAACATTAAAGTACAATAGAATAATCAAGCACAACATAAAGCAATAAAATTGTAGAAATACACTGTACTCAAAATAAATATTTATACTTTAAAGCAAACAACAAATTTGTAACAGATTTTGTTTCGAAGCCTCTATCAAAATTGACATCATTGACTTGGCATAACGTAGGAGCCAAGTTGACTCAATACCCCATCAACTTGACTAGATACTAAATCTTTACTATATTAAAACCTATATTACAAGAGGTCTAATGCATGGCATAACGTAGGAGCCATGTTGACTCAATACACCATCAACTTGACTAGATACTAATTCTTTACTTTATTAAAACCTATATGACAAGAGGTCTAATGCATGCTATCTATTGTTATAACAACTTCATGAAATCTATTTCATGTTATATTTCCTTCTAACAACAATGATGTTAGCTTTTCTTCTAATAACAATATTGCATAGTCAATGAAATCTAACGCTTGTTACCTTTCCTTTTAACAACAACATTGCAAGGTGAAGGAAAACTAATGAATGTTAACTTTCATATGATAGTTTTCTTCTAGGACAACCACATCGTCGTCAAATATAACGTGTGTTAGTTTTTAGATAGTAGTTTTCCTTCTAGCACAACCGCGTTGACCACTATCACCTAATATCACTATCAAGCCTTTATCGAAATTGACAACAATGACTAGGTGTAACGTAGTTGCCAAGTTGACTCAATAACCCATCCACTTGATGAGATACTCATGAAATCTAACACACGTTAGCTTTCCTTCAATTAAAAATATTGCATGGTCAATGAAAGCTAACACGTGTTAGTTTTCCTTTTAACAACAACATTGCACTGTGAATGAAAGCTAATGGGTGTAATCTTTCATATGATATTTCTCTACTAGGACAACCACATTGTCGTAGAAAATAACATTTGTTAGCTTTCAAATGGCAATTTTCCTTCTAGCGCAGCCACATTGATCACTATCACCTAAGATCACTATCTAGCCTCCTACACAATTGACAACATTAACTAGGCGTAACATATGAGCCAAGTTTAATCAATACCCCATCAACTTGACTAGATATTCTAGCTTGACTATACTAAACCCTATATTACAATAGGTCTAACGCATGTTAGCTTTTGTTATAACAACAATGTGAAATCTATCTCATGTTATCTTTCATTCTAACCAACAAGAAATCTAACACACGTTAGCTTTCCTTCAATTAACAATATTGCATGGTCAACGAAAGCTAACACGTGTTAGCTTTCTTTTTAACAACAACATTGCACTGTGAATGAAAGCTAATGGGTGCAATATTTCACATGTTATTTTTCTACTAGGACAGCCACATTGTCGTCAAAAATAAAGTTTGTTAGCTTTCAAATGGCAATTATCCTTCTAGCGCGGCCACATTGATCACTATCAACTAAGATCACTATATAGCCTCTATCACAATTGACAACATTGAGTAGGGGTAACGTAGGAGCCAAGTTTAATCAATACCCCATCAACTTGAGTAGATACTCTAGCTATCTAGCCTCTATCACAATTGACAACATTAACTAGGTGTAACATAGGAGCCAAGTTTAATCAATACCCCATCAACTTGACTAGATACCCTAGCTTGACTATACTAAACCCTATATTACAAGAGGTCTAATGCTTGTTAGCTTTTGTTATAAAAACAATGTGAAATCTATTTCAAGTTAGCTTTCATTCTAACCAACATGAAATCTAACACGCGTTAGCTTTCCTTCAATTAACAATATTGCATGGTCAATGAAAGCTAACACGTGTTAGCTTTTATTTTAACATCAACATTGCACTGTGAATGAAAGCTAATGGGTGCAATCTTTCATATGTTATTTTTCTACTAGGACAACCACATTGTCATCAAAAATAAAGTTTGTTAGCTTTCAAATGGCCATTATCCTTCTAGCGCGGCCACATTGATCACTACCAACTAAGATCACTATCTAGCCTCTATCACAATTGACAACATTGAGTAGGGGTAACGTAGGAGCCAAGTTTAATCAATACCCCATCAACTTGACTAGATACTCTAGCTATCTAGCCTCTATCACAATTGACAACATTAACTAGGTGTAACATAGGAGCCAAGTTTAATCAATACCCCATCAACTTGACTATATACTCTAGCTTGACTATAATAAACACTATATTACAAGAGGTGTAATGCTTGTTAGCTTTTGTTATAAAAACAATGTAAAATCTATCTCAAGTTATCTTTCATTCTAACAAACATGAAATCTAACACACGTTAGCTTTCCTTCAATTAACAATATTGCATGGTCAATGAAAGCTAACACGTGTTAGCTTTCCTTTTAACATCAACATTGCACTGTGAATTAAAGCTAATGGGTGCAATCTTTCATATGCTATTTTTCTACTAGGACAACCACATTGTCGTCAAAAATAAAGTTTGTTAGCTTTCAAATGGCAATTATCCTTCTAGCGCGGCCCCATTGATCACTATCAACTAAGATCACTATCTAGCCTCTATCACAATTGACAACATTGAGTAGGGGTAACGTAGTAGCCAAGTTTAATCAATACCCCATCAACTTGACTAGATAGTCTAGCTATCTAGCCTCTATCACAATTGACAACATTAACTAGGTGTAACATAGGAGCCAAGTTTAATCAATACTGCATCAACTTGACTAGATACTCTAGCTTGACTATACTAAACCCTATATTACAAGAGGTGTAACGCTTGTTATCTTTTGTTATAAAAACAATGTGAAATCTATCTCAAGTTAGCTTTCATTCTAACCAACATGAAATCTAACACGCGTTAGCTTTCCTTCAATTAACAATATTGCATGGTCAATGAAAGCTAACACGTGTTAGCTTTCATTTTAACATAAACATTGCACTGTGAATGAAAGCTAATGGGTGCTATCTTTCATATGATATTTTTCTACTATGATGTAAGATCTCCAAAATAAAACGAGTTAGTTTTTTCGGTGAAATTTAAATTTTTCTTCCATTAAAGCTCTATGTAGTAAAGACTTATTTGTCAAACGTAAAATAACATGATGGACTCTCACAATGTAGCAAACCCAACTAACCGAGTTTAGTATTTGTGTTGAAGAGGCATCAGATACCCATATAAGTAGAAACAAATGCTTCTTCTAACCTAATTACAATTACTCATATTTGTTTTGAGATGAAATTGTAGGGAATGCACTTTAATCATTAAGTCATGTGAACCCTAACTAATCAAGCATGTAGAACCCCTACCAAAACTTAAGTCTCATTTCATATTCTTCATCTTTAAATTCCATTAGCCATTAGCATGAACAAAACGTAAATAATTGCCAATAACACACATAATTACATTAACACATTTTTCTAACTTTTCCTTAAACAATTCCAAGGGATTGCTACCCATTAATGATAAGCTTCAATATGCTTGAAAACAATAAATACATCAATAGTCAGCATGGACAACAATTCATTAATCATTACCATAACATACACTTAGACATTGTCATAAACAAGGAGCCACCATCATTACACATATGATCGAGACGAGATATACAGTGGTTCACCCGAATCCCCGGGCTACGTCCACAAAGGTCGCATTTATTATTCATCACATAGGGGTTTTTACATCCAGCAACTCAGTTGTTGCAAATTCCACTTTCTCAATGTCTCTCCCCTAGAGGACATTTTAAGACATTCCACGCTAACGTACAGAATTATCTCTGATAATAAACACATACTTACCTAGACCTATCTCAGTTTGATCTTCACATACTGTTGGCCGATCAACTTATACATTAGAATAATATAACAGGAAAAGATGGGGTTGAACTCTTGTAGAGTTATCCTGACCCTGACGCATGCATAGATCTAACACATAGATGTACTACACAAGCCTCATCCACTTAAATATACTATGGAGTTCAATCAGGATGTATTACACATTTATCCAACATAGATAATATAGCTTATTTAATCCAAAAAAAAAGATAATACACTTTTAACCACAAAGAATGTCTAATAACATCTAGAATGAGCTTACCCTGCAACTGAGATAAAGTATGCGCTATCAGGAAGGAAATTGTACAGGAATGTATCCCAAATCCAGGGATGTATTCCCGATCCCTTCCCTATCGCAGAGAAATGCTAAAATATTATTTAACTAAAACGCATCCACAGATGCTATTACGAATTCAAGACAGAGATCTATTCAGGGATTCAACCGTGAGTTTCATTCATAACTAATATCACTTCGTTACATTCTTAGATACTTAGATCTTAATTCACGCTGAGGCCTCGATGCCCATCAATACATACCGTAGGAATTTTATAATGCAATATACCCGATAATATCTCGGTGACTTAAATCCAGCGATTTCAATCAATCCATACAGTAGAAATTTTATAACGCAATATACCCGATAATATCTCGGTGACTTAAATCCAGCGATTTCAATCAATCCATACAGTAGAAATTTTATAACGCAATATACCCGATAATATCTCGGTGACTTAAATCTAGCGATCTCAATCAATCCACACAGTAGAAATTTTATAACGCAATATACAAGAAAGTATCATGGCGACTCGACCAAGCAATCTCAATCAACTCGCTTCCACGGTAGGGACTCTGGAAACATACTTTAAAAATACTACAAACCCTGGAATTTACCGAGATCGAAAATCAAGAATCAGCCACGCCCACCTCCTGACCTAGGCAGTACGTTTTCAGGGGTGGAATGTTCAGAAAATACAGTGCTAAATGTAATACCAGTAGGGGATAATGAGTAGCAAACTAAGATCGGGTAAGCTGTAGAGTAAAATTTGTAGATCCAAGGAAGGCAACACGTTTTAGATCTATGTAACTACGCTTTTAGATAATAAAAGATGTAGCTAAAAGAAATACTTATGAATCATGATTTAACCGAGAACACTATCCTCCTATCAAATAAGACATTACTACACTTCTCAACTCACAGTTTTTGTTTATTAATAAACACACATTTCGGGTACTGAAGGTAACTTACCACTATCGCCGCGATACGAACTAGCTAGGGTCAGAGCTTACTTGAGTGAGTAGATAGAGGCTTCCTTCGTCAATCATGTGCAGGGATCATCCTTCTCACGCAGAACCAAACCAGATCGATAGAAAGGTTACCTGCCATCAGATCGGTAACAAGCTCCCCGACTCCAGATCACCTGATCGCCTCCCTCTATCAAGTGAATCATTCCGATTTTTTGCAACTCTCCTATTTCCAGTCTTCTGTAAGCCCCCCTCTCGGATGTAGGGTTCGCATCCCCCTTATGAAGAACGCCCACCTCTATTCATGCCGTCACCTCCCCACCGCTCATGCCCCCCCATAACTTCTGACTTCTCAGTTTTTTCCTTGGGGAGTCCGTCCACGTTGGCTAGGGTTTTTGCCACATCGAGAATGAGTTTCCATCCTTATCGTAGAAATGCCAAGTGTGGCTTTAGAAGGGTGTTTTTCCTTACCAGCGAGAAAGCACGTGTCAATCCAAAGAGTTGGCGCTTTATGAGACAGACCTACAAAAAAAAAACTCTTATAAGTAAGGAGGCTCGGCACTCAAGGCCGCCATTCTCATTCTTGACAGAATGTCACCGAATTATCAAATATTTTATATTTGATCCTTTAATAAATGAAAAAACTTCCTTTTCATATCTTCAAGTATGATATATGAATATGCCTTATGAATTTCGTTGAGAAATCAAAGGTGAAGTGACTCCTCCCCCTACGCATCCCTTTTCTCCAATATAAGTTGTGGCTTTAAATGGCACATATCATAATATTAACCACAAGGTCAATATATTCACTTTCTTTAATTTAAACTTCCCTTGTATTAAAATATACCACTCCAATTAATAAACACTTCCTAATAATAAATCCCCTTTCTTACAGCCGAGGCAAGATCCAATAGATTCCCGTATTAAGGATATCCATCGCTCACACTCTTCGGCGCTCCATCTCCATGATGGAGACAACCTAATAAAAAGTTAATGTTTAATATCTAAAAACAACCCTTTTAAACACTAGTTTTATAGGCTAATGTCGAACTAGTATTTATTGACTATTTTAATAATTCTTATAAACATTCCCTTTAAAACATCACCATGTTTGTTAAAGAATTATTATTCTTCCCTATATATATGCATGAAATCTATCACTTAGATCTCTATATACTTATAATTTATTAATATATATATATAGGTAAAAGGGAGGGATATCACATATGACAATCACATTGTCGTCAAAAACAACATTTGTTATATTTCAAATGGAAATTTTCCTTCTAGCACAACCACATTGATCAGTATCACCTAAGATCACTATGTATCCTCTATCACAATTAACATCATTTACTAGGGATAACATAGGAGCCAAGTTTAATCAATACCCCATCAACTTGACTAGATACTCTAGCTTGACAATAGTAAACACTATACTGCAAGAGGACTAATGCATGTTAGCTATTGTTATAACAACAATGTGAAATCTATATCATGTTAGCTTTCATTCTAACCAACATGAAATCTAACGCATGTTAGCTTTCCTTCAATTAACAATATTGCATGGTCAATGAAAGCTAACACGTGTTAGCTTTCCTTCAATTAACAATATTGCATGGTCAATGAAAGCTAACACGTGTTAGCTTTACTTTTAACAACAACATTGCATGATGAACAAAAGCTAATGGGTGTTAGCTTTCATATGATAGTTTTCTTCTAGGAAAACCACATTGTTGTCAAAGATAATGTGTGTTAGCTTTCAGATGGCAATTTTTCTTCTACCACAACCACATTGATCACTATCAACTAATACGAAACCCTATCTTACAATATTTCTAATCCATGTTAGCTTAAATTGTTATAGCTACAACGTGAAATCTATCTCATGTTATCTTCCCTTCTAAAAACAACGTGAAAGCAAACAGATGTTAGGTTTCCTTCTAATAACAAAATTGCACAGTCAATGAAAGCTAACGCGTGTTAGCTTTCCTTTTAACAACAACATTGCACTCTGAATGAAAGCTACATGCAAGAGGGCATTCCCAAGCCGAGGAAGTAAGGGATTGTAGGTAATTTACTTGGTGGTTCTCTCTCTTCTAGTAACTAAGAGAGAGGTAGGAAATCTACCAGTACTTTTTATAAGTATGCTTAGTTAATATGGTGAAACACATTGACTTGTTTGGCTGGAATAATGTAGAATTATTTACATTCCAAGGAGCGCAAATTTTCCAAACCAACAATCAATAGTTTAGTGAAAAAATTGTTTTGAAATGAAATATTCACCTTGGGTAGAAATATGGTGGTGATATGAATCCTTTCTGGAGGATTCAATAGGAGAATGATGTGATCATCGAGATGGGTATATTCAAGCTAACCAACACCCTTATAGCACAAATAATGTTGACAACGTGTAATAGCCTTGTGCAATGAGTACGGATTATCTCAAATGTAACAGCCTAATTAGACTTCATGGTGTTGAAAATAAGGAATTTGTCTCATTCATGCCCCACACAACATTATAGTTTTTTTCATAAAATATTGAAAAAATGTTGAGAATGTGCATGTGAACCTATTACTTGTTGACAAATGTCCAGTAGTGGTTCGGTGGCTTGATTTGGCCAATAATAGTTCATTGCTTTGCTTTGGAATGTGTGGGTAGCACTAAGCAATCTAACAAGTGATTAGGGTTGGCACTATTACCAACTAAAGGTGCTATACATTCTCCTTTTTCAAAGGTAGTCAAGCAATTATGTATTTCACATATATGGCATGTTCAAACTATACTTTAACAAATGGGTTATCCACCACTCACTCTATGTTGTAGTGCTCAACTTGAAGAATAGAGTGAACCTTTGGAGGAACTTGACGAGGTTGGGTTCATTGTGTGACCACCTTCAATAGTGAACCTTTGTAACTATACGATGAAAGACCTTTACTAGATGGAATGAAAGTTATTGCAAATGCAACAAATCATGTTTTGATATATTCCAAATCTTTGTTAGTGTGCTACGATCCACTCACATACTTTTCAAGTTGATTTCTATGTGATTACTTAGATTACTAAATATTGCAAGAGAGGGGGATTTGAATTGTAATCACATGATATAAATTCAATCACATGATATAGAGCCTTAAGAGATGTATGGAATCATCAAAAAAATTCTAAATGAGCATTATATCTCCATGGTTGGACTTTTCATGCCATGATCCTTTCCATTTATACAGTATCCACGTGTGTAAGTCACATTGAATTAAACAATATATTCTATGAGATGTCCTATAAGAATATAATGTGGATGGGAATGGTGTAGGTCTTGAGGATATTTGTAAACATGAGATAATAAACATCCATAAAATCACCTTTGCATAAATGCTCTTAAATCCAAGGCAAGTCCACTAACAAATATATGCTAAAATTATTTAGATTGATGGTACAAATCAGCGCTTTAATCCACAACGGAAACCCTGTGAATGGGCCATTGGCTCCCTCTATGAGTTTGTCCATAATGAGGTGAAATAAAGATTGGTTTTATGCAAACGGAGGTTTCTTCCATGCAAGACTCGTGACTTCGACAATGGATGGTTCAAAGGTGCTAAAGATGGACATGAAGAGTATCAGTCTCCAATTAAACATGTTACCATATTGACTATTCTCTATCTGAATAACCTTCAACCGGGACAATGACCCTCCATTGCTGAATCCATGATATTGACTATTCTCTGTCTCAATAACCTTCAACTGGGACAATGGCCCTCCATTGTTGAATCCATGATTTCTACTTTATCTCCTTGAAATTCTGGAGCACAAATTTTATTCAGCTAGCCGCATAGTTCGGGTTGCACAAAGATGGTTTTTAGGAAGCTGCAGAAGCAATTATGTAATGTATGCTTATCTCTGCATTCATGATAGCAGCATGGTAGAGTATACCCCTTTATTTCCATTTTGAACCCATGATGTTTAAATCCCCATAGTATTGGGACTATGAGACCTAGCTATCATACAAAAGTAATGCAAGAACTTGCCTTGAAATATGAAGGATGTTCACTTGCTTGAAAGAATGGTGGAAGATGTGCATTTACGTCATGAGAGGATGATTATTCTATTTATTAAAAACTTAACGTTCTAGCTTTGCGAAATGAAGGGAAAGCAAATCTCAATCAAAGGAAACTTACATGGAAGCAACTAAATGAATTAGCTCTCCAAGATAGAAGCGACTCTCTAGAACCTACTTCTTTCAAGTAATTCAATGATGATAGAAGCTAGGTGATGATAGAAGTTAGTAAGAACTATAGCCTACTTTGTTTATATAAATTACTAATGAGTAAACTCCATTACTTACTATATAATACTGCTATGATGGTATCAGAACTGAACGAAAATGTTGAACATATTGCACCATTCACAAATATGTTATAGTTTGATTAAATACAATGAATGCACAACATAGTGGCAGAGTGTTTTCCAACCATACCTTTAAGAGAGATTGTCCCAACAAGTTTGCAGATTCAGTACTAGCCTTGACTGTGCCCCTAAAACCTAGACCTCCACTAGTGATTCAGTTGACCTGTAGCTTATCTTCTGCTTGCGTGCGTGCTCTTTGGACAGTGTAACCAAAATAAGCCACACCCAAACCCAGGAACATATCCTATGATGAGCTAGAGGACAAAGGAAACATGCAGAGCAAAAAAAAAAGGATCTGGCAGCTCAAAAACAGCTCAGACTAGTGCTTCAGTTTGGTAATAACTTAATAAGTTAACTGCTGAATGTGGTAGCGCAAAGGCAGCCCATTTTTTTTAGCGGCAAATTTAGTTGATTTGGTATTTTTTGGCTTTCTCCAAAAACAATATTACTTGATAAATTTAGATAATTTGTTTTTTTTTTTAAAGTAAATTTGGATAATTTGGTATTTGTTTTGGAAAGTAAATTGAGATAACTTGGTTTTTTTTGGAAAGTAAATTTACATAATTTGGTATTTTTTTTTGTTTTTTCATATATTATGTTTCTAATATTATGTTGTGTTCCATTAATGCTTCTAGATCTCATCCCATTTGTGTCCCCTTTACTTTTATGTCTTAGTGCATCCACAATTGCATCATAATGTGTCCATATCAGCGTCATATGCATCCCATAATCAAATTTGTCTAGATATGTGTCATAATTTGATTTCTTATTTGCACTACAATATCATTATTTGCATCTAATATTATTCTACCTTTAGACTTGTACACACCATAAACAAACAAACCTTCCCATTTGGCTACGCTATCTCTATGAGTGACCAACCATTACTCATAGGTTCCTCTTAAGGTTACATCCAATGCCTAATCCCTTACTTCTCCTTGTATAAAATCCTCTAATTGATCAATGAAAGGTTTTATTTTCATCGTACTTGTTGCATTGTTTTGCAAGATCCAATGGGGAAACCACTCTTAAATTAATGGTCTCAAATCCTACTTGAGACGGAGGGTTGCATTGTTTTCATCGTAATTGGGAGGGTTGCATTGTTTTGTCATTACCCCATTGATGTCTAATTCAACATGTTCAGATATCCACATCATCTTTTTCAGGATCTTGCATGCAATTAGGGTTTGCATGCAAATTATAGGGTTTGCATGCACTTTGCATGCATCCCAGTCACCAGGTTGATGCCTCCAGCACCTTAACCACCTTATTCTAGCACCCGAGAGCTTCTTACATCAGTTCATTAGCCCTCCTAGTCAGGAAGGTGCCCACTTCTCACCTACTGCCAGAGAAGGGCGCACTTCTTCACCTGCCACTGCAGTTCCACTTCAGTTACACTCAGTTAGCTCCGATTCTCCCTGATTTGAGTCTAGTTTCACTCCCGACTGACTGTTTCACTTCGTTGGACCTCTAGATTGACTAGATGACTTGTTCTGACTTCAGTTAGCCTCCCATGTGCCCTCCACTAAGCACACTTCCCTATATCAGTGCTACACACTTCAGTTACACATGTTACACTTAGTTAGACTCAGATTGACACCTGGATGACTGGTTCTTGTGCATTGATGACCACCACTGATTAATGATGAGGACTCCTAGTTGGAGTCAAGCTACTCCATTCAGTGATTTGAATGACCTCCTTAGGAAATTCGAATTGCTTAGTCATTGTTACTGTATTCTATTGTAATCATTCACCCTTACTGGGATATTGAGCACTGATGCATGTTTTGCATAGTTTTATACCATATTTTCTATATTCATCTGTTGTGATTGATTTACTTGTTCATTAGATCTGCTGTGACTAATTTTACATGGTATCAGAGCCATTGCAGGGACAAGATCTCTTTTCTACAGGTGTTTCTATAGGAAGATTTGAGTGAATTTGCTCGAAAATTACAAATGTTTTGGCATGAAAGATCTCAAGGGCATTCGCTCCAGTGCATGCAAAGCTTGAAAATACTTGCAATACCACTCCAGAAGCTTGAGTTTCCACATAAAATCCTAGAACTGATACATTGGATCCATTCAACATTACTTGATCTCCAATCCTAGGTGTGATGCAACTCTAAAAGGGTGGATTGTTCGACCTCATTGTTCTTGGTTTTATTGTGATTCGTAGGTTATTGTCTCCATCAATTGCATTCGCTACCTTGCCCTTGCAAGCCTTTCTACATCAGTGTGCACTCGCTCCTAGCAATGGAATACTCTTCTTCAAATGCTATCCTAACCCCATTCAATTATTTTGATTGGAAAGATGATATGGAGATCATATTACGTTCAAAAGGTTACTACCGAGTCACTCTTGGTCTTGAATTGGAGCCAAACACCTTGTCAGATAGAACGAAACACTACAACAAGCTTGATGAAGCTTATGGTCTTCTTTGTCTCTCCATCTCAAAGGATCTTGACTTCCATCTCAGCGGATTGAAGACTCCAAAAGCTATATGGGAGCAACTTGAAACACTATTTGGCAAGCAGGACGAGCTTAGGGCTTTTCAATTAGAGAATGAATTGATTGCCCTTAGTCCTAAGAATTTCGAGACCATTAATGAATTCTTCACAAAATTCAAGAACTTGAACATGCAACTGAAGAACAGTGGAGTTATCAAAGAGGATAAGCAATTGATCCTCTCCATTCTCAGCAAGCTTGGTAAATATTATTCGGTATTTGTCTCTACTTTCAATTCCAGTCGGCTAACTACTTCAAATTGGAATATGCCTACCTTGAATGCCTTCATTGAGTCCATCACAAAAGAGCATGATAAGTTGATTCAAATGGGGTCCATAAGCTCCAAAGATTCATCCCTATATGTTCAAGGACCCAATATCTCGAATGGTAAAGGAAAGCAAAAGAAGGAGAAGCCCAAATTCGAACGTCACAAGCAAAGAGAGAAAGGCAAATAGATGGATGCACCATCCAGTTCAAAGTTCAAGCAAAAGGTCAAAGAAGGTAACCAAAAATCTAAATGTACTTATTGCAACCATGGCTTTCAACCCGAAAGTTCATGTATGAAGAAGAATATAGATCAAAAGGCCCTCCTTTTGGAAAAGAACAACATAACTCTTCCTGACGGTGCAAGGAAGAAGGATAGGAATGATGATCATGAAAGAGGACAAGCACTCATGGCAACTGTTTCGAAGCCCACTACTCTCTTGATAGATTCGAGTGCATCAAATCATATGGCTGCAAATATTGATTCTTTTTCTTCATTCGATCCAAACAGCTCCATCCCCATCCATTTGGGAGATGACTCAAAAATTTCCTCAAAGGGCAAAGGTACGATTCATGTAGATCATGGAAGCTTTTAGAATGTTCTTTATGTGCCTTCCTTGGATTCAAATCTTCTTTCTGTGTATCAAATGACACACACTGGTGAACCGAAGCAAGTTACATTCAGCCCTAATACAGTTGAAATTTATGATATCAAAAGTGGAAGACTTGTTGCAGTCGGAAAGGCGAACCACACTACAAAATGCTATGAGTTTTCACACTTTATTCCGCTTGGAAAGCCCACTGCTCTTCGCACACATGGTAATGAGGTTAGTAGGATTTGGCATGAAATATTTGGACATCTTAATTATAAGTATTTTCTGCTATTATCAAACAATTCCATGGTAGATGGTCTTCCACAACTCCGTTCCTCGAAGGGAATATGCACTGGTTGCATTATTGGGAAGCACCCCGAGCACAGATTCGACCGCGAAAAAGCTAGCAGAGCTTCTACAGTTTTGGGGTTGATACATTATGATATCAGTGGTCCACTACCCCATATGTCATTAAATGGATCAAGGTATTTTTTTACATTTATTGATGATTTTTCCCGCTTTACATCGGTATTTTTTCACAAAAACAAGTCAAAAGTGCTTGGAAAATTCAAGGATTTTAAGGCTTCTGTTGAGACCGCCACTAAGAGCAAGATCAAAGATCTTAGATCTGATAATGGTGGAGAATATATTAAGGCCAATTTTCTACAACTTTGTTCCCAAAGCGGAATTCAGATCCAACATACAGTTCCCTACACACCCCAGTAGAACGGTGTAGCGGAAAGGAAAAATCGGTCACTGAAAGAGATGGCTACATGCATGATTGAATCAAAAGGTTTGGCTGAAAATATTTGGGCTGAAGCAATCAATGTTGCTGCATACATACAGAACCATGTTCCACATTCATCCGTGAAAGGTATGACTCCTTTCAAAGCATTCTTTGGTCACAAACCGGATGTGTCAAATTTGAGAGTTTTTGGCTCTACTGCATGGGCTAGAATTCCTTCCAAGAAGAGATGAGCTTTGGATCCACAAAGTATTGAGTGCATACTGATAGGATATGGGGAAGAATCAAAAGCATATAAACTCATGGATATTAGATCTAAAAAGATATTCATAGAGCGCAGTGTGCAATTTGATGAACCGCTTCAAGAATTGCAACTAGTTGAGGAAGAAACTGTCGTTTCACCGCCTTCACCAGAAGAAGATCCGTGCAGCGATAATGAAGGTATGAGTTCTGATATCTCTAATATTTTAGCAGTACATGATGATCATGGCATATCAGGTTTGGAATCCGACCATTATGATCCTCCTCAGTTACCAAAGTGGGCCCAAAACACTCTTCAATCTGTTGGTTCGAACCTTGGAAATCCTGTCGATCCGAGACGAACAAGAGCAGACTTTCAAAGAGCAGGTATGGCTCTTTCTATTTTTGATCCATTAATTCCTGATATTTTTTATTTGATGACTGGTTCAGATCCCACATCATACCATTCTTCCCACCAAGATCCGAGATGGCAAAGTGCCATGGAAGAAGAGTACAGTTCTCTTCAAAAGAACAATACATGGGAGCTAGTTTCTCCTCCACCTGGAAGAAAATTAGTGAAGTGTAAATGGGTATACCACACAAAAGTTGTTGCTGATGGCTCTATCAAAAAATACAAATCAAGTTTGGTGGAAAAAGGTTTCTCCCAAGTCCAAGGAGTGGACTACACCGAGACCTTTGCACCGGTTGCAAAGATGGATTCCATCCACCTTGTTTTGGCTATTTCTGCATCCAAGCACTGGGAAGTGCACCACATGGATGTGAAGAGTGCATTTCTACATGGAGACCTTGCTGAAGAGGTATATATGCAGAAGCCAGAGGGCTACACATCAGATCCATCATTAGTTTGCAGATTGAAGAAATCTTTGTATGGGTTAAAACAGGCCCCAAGAGCTTGGTACGCAAAGATGGACTCCTTCCTTCTTTCTCATAATTTCCAAAGATGCAAATCTGATCCGAATGTGTATCTTCAATGAGTTAAAGGTAATTTGTTGGTTATTGTACTTTATGTTGATGATCTTCTCATTACTGGTAGCACTCTTACTTCAATAAACAAGCTAAAAACTGTCTTAAATCTAGCTTTTGACATGAGCGATTTGGGCTTGCTGAGTCACTTTTTGGGATTGGAGATAGCTCAAAATTTTAATGGGATCACTATATTTCAGCAAAAATATGCTTCCGACCTATTATTGAAGTTTAATATGGATGAATGTAAGGCATCCCCATTCTTATTCCTCTCAGGAATCAGTCTTGAGGATGGAGATTCTACACCACGTGCAGATTGCAGTATGTATCGATAGTTGATTGATTCACTACTTTATTTGACACACTCAAGGCCTGATATTTCATATGCCATGAGTGGCGTGTCAAGGTATATGCAGTAGCCCCATGAGCTTCATTGGCAAGTAGCCAAGCGGATCTTGCAGTATGTGCAAGGTACAAAACATTTTGGCATACATTATGGTGCAGATTCTGAGCTTGATTTCATTGGTTTTACTGATTCAGATTGGGCAGGTGATAGCATTGATAGGAATTACACTTACGGTTATGTTTTCATGATTGGTCATGGTGCTATTTACTGGTCCAGCAAAAAGTAGGTAGCCATTTCACTTTCTTCAGCAGAGGCAGAGTATCGAGGGGCAGTCAATGCCTACATTCAGGGAATTTGGTTGCAGGGTATTCTTTTCGAGTTCGGTTTTGCTGGCACTATTTCGACTGTCCTATTTTGTGACAATAAAAGTGCTATCAAGATCTCCACAGATACAGTTCAGTGGTAGAGGACCAAACACGTTGAGATTCATATGCATTACATTCGACAGTTGGTGCATGATCACACCATCATTCTGCAATATTGCCCTACTGATGAGCAAATTGCAGACATCTTCACCAAGAGCTTCACTGAGAAGAAGTTCTCTTACCTCCGTTCACTGTTGGGGATGAGTTCCATCATAGTGGAGACAGATTGATCCATTATTATGCTTTATCTTGAGGGCAGGCTTTCTTCCCACTGGGTTTTCCCTCTTTCCTCACTTAGTTTATTTTCAGCATTTTTTGGATTATTGTATTGGGATGACCTTTGGTCTTAGTTACCAGGGCCCCACATTATTTTTTTTGCACATCATAGTCTAGCTTAATGGGGGGTGTTTGGATATCCACATCATATTTTTCAAGATCTTGCATGCAATTAGGGTTTGCATGCAAATTCTAGGGTTTGCATGCACTTTGCATGCATCCCAGTCACTAGGTTGATGCCTCCAGCACCTTAGACACCTTATTCTAGCACCCGGGAGCTTCTTACATCAGTTCATTAGCCCTCCTAGTTAGGAAGGCACCTGCTTCTCACCTACTGCCAAAGAAGGGCACACTTCTTCACCTACCACTGCAGTTCCACTTCAATTACACTGAGTTAGCTCCAATTCTCCCTGATTTGAGGCTAGTTTCACTCCCAACTGACTGTTTCACTCCATTGGACCTCCAGATTGACTAGATGACTTGTTTTGACTTCAGTTAGCCTCCCATGCACCGTCCACTGAGCCCACTTCCCTATATCAGTGCAACACACTTCAGTTACACATGTTACACTCAGTTAGACTCAGATTGACACCTGGATGACTGGTTCTTGTGCATTGATGACCACCACTGATTGATGATGAGGACTCCTAGTTAGAGTCAAGCTACTCCATTCAGTGATTCGAATGACCTCCTTAGGCAATTCGAATTGCTCATTCATTGTTACTGTATTCTATTGTAATCATTCACCCTTACTGGGATATTGAGCACTGATGCATGTTTTGCACAGTTTTACACCATATTTTCTATGTTCATCTGTTGTGATTGATTTACTTGTTCATTAGATCTGTTGTGACTAATTTTACACAACATCCTTCACCCTTCTGATTGCATAGTTTTATATCTATTTACCAATCTTATATAGATAGGTGACAATGATGCTCGAATCTTAGATAGTTCTATACTCCTTGTTTCAAGGATTTGTAGTGATCATATTCATTTATCTCTATTTCTATATCAACTATAGGCAATATGTAATCTTGTGCTCTATAATATGACAATGTCTGCACATGGATTGAGGTTTAGTGAAATTCCTCTTGATGTGCCCTAGTGAAATTCCACTGTGTCCTTGACTGTTTAATCCACTATAACATTTTTGTCCTTTGTATCCACCTTCCACCCCCCATTGTGCTTGTCTTAGATGCTTGCACCATGTATGCATCCATCATGTTTTAGTGACCCTCTATGTGGCCATCATGACATCTCCTATGCACCCTGTATGCATCCATCATGTTTTCTTTGTTATTTATTTTCCTTGGACATCTCCTATCGAGTGCTCCGCATGTCTTCTTTGTTATTTCTTTTCCTTGGACATCTCCTATCTAGTCGGTTGGTTAAGGTGTCCAATTGATTTTAAACTTGTGTCAATCCTAAAGGTGATTCTATGAAACCCTTAGCAACCTACATGTGTATGTTGATATCTAACACTTAAGGTTATCAAGATATCCTATGTTGGGTGAGAGGAATTATTATATAAGGTAAACATAAGATAAGAAAAATTAAGTAGGGGCTCCACTGTGTCCTTGATTGTTTAATCCACTATAACATTTTTGTCCTTTGTATCCACCTTCCACCCCCCAATTGTGCTTGTCTTAGATGCTTTCACCATGTATGCATCCATCATGTTTTAGTGACCCTCTATGTGGCCATCATGACATAATTGTTCAAAACAAAAAATTCAATATTGTAGTGACCCTCTATTAGACATCGAGTGCTCCGCGTGTTTTCTTTGTTATTTCTTTTCTTTGGACATCTCCTATCTAGTCGGTTGGCTAAGGTGTCCAATTGATTTTAAACTTGTGTCAATCCTAAAGGTGATTCTATGAAACCCTTAGCAACCTACATGTGTATGTTGATATCTAACACTTAAGGTTATCAAGATATTCTATGTTGGGTAAGAGAAATTATTATATAAGGTAAACATATGATAAGATAAATTAAGTAGGGTCTTCACTGTGTCCTTGATTGTTTAATCCACTATAACATTTTTGTCCTTTGTATCCAACTTCCACCCCCCATTGTGCTTGTCTTAGATGCTTGCACCATATATGCATCCATCATGTTTTCTTTCATAAATTGTACCAACCTACAATTGTTCACATCATGCCCCATGGACTTCTTCGGTACAAGGAATACTGTATTCCTAGATGTCTCATATTTTTGTCGCATGGGATGCCTATTGGTATAATGTCCATATGGCTTATAGATTTTGCACTAGTGTGGTTTTCTTCCCATCGGGAAGGTGTTTGATGTGGCCATCATGACCTAATTGTTCAAAACAAGGAATTCAATATTGTAGTGACCCTCTATCAGACATCAAGTGCTCCGCATGTCTTCTTTATTATTTCTTTTCTCTGGACATCTCCTATCTAGTCGGTTGGTTAAGGTGTCCAATTGATTATAAACTTGTGTCAATCCTAAAGGTGATTCTATGAAACCCTTAGCAACCTACATGTGTATGTTGATATCTAACACTTAAGGTTATCAAGATATCCTATGTTGGGTGAGAGGAATTATTATATAAGGTTGTAGCCCTGTTCACTGAACCACTCCATGTGTTAAACACAATATGATATATTTCATAATAGCTTGCATTATACAATTGCTAGAATGTAGAAAAACCAACAGGGGGAACGAGACTCAAACTTCTTACACATGGTTATGGATCCTTATCCAAAAGAACAAACTGAGGCATTTTGCAAGGTACCCAGTATCATTAGTTTTTCTCTATATTCAAAACTAGGTCTCCAAGCAATCTGGTCTATACATGGATCATAGACTTTGAAGAATATAAACATAAGATAAGATAAATTAAGTAGTGGCTCCTTTGTATCCACCTTCCACCCCCCATTGTACTTGTCTTAGATGCTTGCACCATATATGCATCCATCATGTTTTCTTTCATAAATTGTACCAACCTACAATTGTTCACATCATGGCCCATGGACTTCTTCGGTACAAGGAATACTGTATTCCTAGATATCTGATATTTTTGTTGCATGGGATGCCTATTGGGATAATGTCCCTATGGCTTATAGATTTCGCACTAGTATGGTTTTCTTCCCATCGAGAAGGTGTTTGATGTGGCCATCATGACATAATTGTTCAAAACAAGGAATTCAATATTGTAGTGACCCTCCTATCTAGTCAGTTGATTTGTCCAATTGATTATAAACTTGTGCCAATCCTAAAGGTGATTCTATGAAACCCTTAGAAACCTACATGTGTAGGTTGATATCTAACACTTAAGGTTATCAAGATATCCTATGTTGGGTGAGAGGAATTATTATATAAGGTTGTAGCCCCGTTCACTGAACCACTCCATGTGTTAAACACCATAAGATAGATTTCATAATAAACTTGCTACATAAATAGAACACCAAGGTTGGGAATGGAACTCGAAACCTCTTCTACATGAACTAAAAGACCATGTCACTGGTGTCTTTAAGCAAAGTACCTGCAATCATAGGGCTTCTTGTCATTCCAATAGCTTGCATTATACACTTGCTAGAATGTAGAAAAACCAACAGGGGGAATGAGACTAAAACTTCTTACACATGGATATGTATCCTTATCCAAAAGAAAAAACTAAGGCATTTTGCAAGGTACCCGGTATCGTTAGTTTTTCTCTATATTCAAAACTAGGTCTCCAAGCATTCTGGTTTATACATGGATCATAGACTTCGAAGAATATAAACATAAGATAAGATAAATTAAGTAGGGGCTCCACTGTGTCCTTGATTGTTTAATCCACTATAACATTTGTGTCCTTTGTATCCACCTTCCCCCCCCATTGTGCTTGTCGTAGATGCTTGCACCATATACGCTTCCATTATGTTTTCTTTCATATACTTCTTCGGTACAAGGAATACTATATTCCTAGATGTCTAATATTTTTGTCGCATGGGATGCCTATTGGGATAATGTCCCTATGGCTTATAGATTTCGCACTGGTATGGTTTTCTTCCCATCGAGAAGGTGTTTGATGTGGCCATCATGACATAATTGTTCAAAACAAGGAATTCAATATTGTAGTGACCCTCTAACAGACATCGAGTGCTCTGCATGTCTTCTTTGTTATTTCTTTTCTTTGGACATCTCCTACAGGAGGTTGGTTAAGGTCTGCAATTGATTTTAAACTTGTGTCAATCCTAAAGGTGATTCTATGAAACCTTTAGAAACCTACATGTGTATGTTGATATCTAACACTTAAGGTTATCAAGATATCCTATGTTGGGTTAGAGGAATTATTATATAAGGTTGAAGCCCCGTCCACTAAACCACTCCATGTGTTAAACACCATATGATAGATTTCATAATAGACTTGCTACATAAATAGAACACCAAGGTTGGGAATGGAACTCGAAACCTCTTCTGCATAAACTAAAAGACCATGTCACTGGTGTCTTTCAACAAAGTACCTGCAATCATAGGGCTTGTTGTCATTCCAATAGCTTGCATTATACACTTGCTAGAATGTAGAAAAACCAACAGGGGGAACGAGACTAAAAGTTCTTACACATGGATATGGATCCTTATCCAAAAGAACAAACTAAGGCATTTTGCAAGGTACCCAGTATGACCAGACATGCCAAAATTCTTTCCATTGTGACTAGACATGCCCCACTTGAGTCTATCATTTTCCCTATACCTCCCTCATATGGAATCCCTCAACCACTCCTTATACCTCCCTCTCTTCTTGTAAATTCACCATGCTATTCTCTATGGTTCTTATACTTTCTTCATAATTTACTCTACCATCATCTAATATGACTTCTCCCCTCATTCTCAAGTCACCTAGTTGGATTTTAGGGATCACTTATCTCCATAAATTTCAACTTTAATTCATATTTTAACTTCTGAATTTATTACCCCTCCCTTAATTCCATTGGCTCCCCCATCATGTGAAGTTTACACTTTGATTGGGTGCAGTGAAATTTTCATTATTCCTTTCTCTACAAACAATATTTTAAACCACAATGTTATTAAATATTCCATTCTTCTTGGACATTTGTCAAAGTATGTTTTATCCATGTTATATTTGTTAGAAAATTCCACGATGTATTCCAAGAACTAGGCTAGTTTGTTAGAAATTTCCATGATGTATTCCAACATCTATGCTATTATATTGTTGGAACATTTAAACCATTTAAACATAGTTACATCTAGGGTATAATATTGTTGGAACGTTTAAATCATTTAAACCTAGTACGTTTAATGTGAAATTTATATTGTTAGACTATAAATGAATCAATTACTCAATTAAAGGAATTAAAGAAACAAAACAAAGGGAATTAAAAAAAACAAAAGGAAATAAAAAACAAAAAAGTTATAATCAATCAATCAATTAAAGGAATTAAAAAAAACAAAAGGAAAAAAAGTTGTTATAATCAATCAATTAAAAAAACACAAAAGGAATTAAAAAAAAACAAAAGGAAAAAAAAAAGAAGTTTATATTGTTATACTAGAAATGAATCAATTAATCAATTAAAGGAATTAATTAAAAACAAAACAAATACAGAAATGAAGGAATGTTTAAAAAAAAAAGCAAACAAAAAATCCTTGTTGCCAATTTCAAACAATGGCAAATGTTAATATGGGGATCCTTGTTGCCAATTTCAAACATTGAACACATTGAGTGCTAGTGTGTGTTTGGTTTGTCAAAGACTCTAGAGAGCACGCATTCAGGTTTTGATTCCATTCAGCAATGAACATAGGTACTTTCTTCATATCTCACAGAAAGTTGACTAGTTGCACTTATAGAAGCATTTTCTAAGGTTCTTTCTCAGATTAAAGTTAGTTTTAGATTTTTTTCCATTTTTTCTTGACGACATTGATATTACAAAATTTACTAGAAAGATACAACATTCAGAACCAAACAAATCTGAAACATTAATGCACTAAACATTTGTGTTAATATCTATTGAAATTAGTCCACAATAGTTTTCAAAAAACAAATAAAGAATATATATGTCCTTAGTAAGAGACATGATTTATAAAATACTATGAGGCCAGTTAATCTGAGCTATCTCTAATTACTAGTATAATTACAGTAGTATTAAATCGAATTGATTACAACTATAAAATTACTAGCATATGGTTTACTCTAACCGTAAACCAGTGACAGATAGTACCATGTATCCATTTATACATGTAAGCAGAGGATTACCATCCTTATGACACAACTACTAGTATTTAATCTATGTAACTCAGCACATATAGAGATTATAAGGCTTTTATTCTAGAAATGCTCTGTACTAGGATTCTTACTTGTAAGGCATAAGTCATGGTTACACGGATCATGAAAGCAGTACTAGCATCACTGAATTACCCATATAACATATGATTGGTAATTCAGCCGAATAACGAAGAAACAGAAGGAGAGGAATCCTTGTCATGATCTTCAGTTATAAAATAAGAAAATTAAAAACAATAGACGACATTAATATTACAAAATTTACTAGTAAGATAAGGCATTCAGATCCAAACAAATTTGAAACATCAATGCACTAAACATTCGTGTTAATATCTATTGAAATTAGTCCACAATAGTTTTCATAAAATAGATAAAGGATATCGTCTTCCTCATACAAATATCCCAGTATATAAACAAACCATATCCCAATATAGAAACAAAATACTTTTCCTAGCATATCATCGTTGAAACCCCAAGAAATTAATTTAGGAATATTGTTCAAGGTTTATCCTAAATTAATTATTACAATCAAAACTAACTTAAATTTATATTCCTGTGCCCTTATGGTTTTAAGGAAAATAGTTCCAGTAGATCTGCCGAGTCCCAGGGGTCTTACTTGTTGAGCCACGCATGTTGCATCAGTGCCCGACATATGGTGTCGATATAATTTGACCAAATACACATCCACGATCCACATATATGAGATAGAGAAAAAGAAAAAATATGAATAAGTAAAAATATGAAGAAAAAAAATTAATATAACATGAAGTGATTGTAGAATTTCTAATTCTACAGCTGCTTCTTATTATAGAGCTAGACACCAATTAATAATTAAAATAAGGCTCAATAATTTAAATCAAACTAAAACTTACCTTCAAACAAAATATATATAAGTAGCTACATATACTAGGACAAAAATCAAAATGATACTATGATTTCTTCACAAAATCACTGGAACCGGGGTTGACGAAGATATTTACACCTGTTGTATTAATAACTGCATTACCAGTAGATTTTTTTAGCCTCTTCTTAAGCTCACACAGCTCAGCCTGGTGTTGTTCATTTAGCAATCTTTTCTCTGTTTTGAGATCTCCAATTCTACCTTTAAGATCTATAATTTGTTGTACCATTGAATACATGGTAGCCTGATAATAATCTACCAAATTCCTACAATTAGTAGTACAACCTTGCTTTTCACCCACATCCATATTTTTTGCTTGTTGTTGACTGTCTGAAGCATTTGATTCTTCGTTAATTTTCTGAAGTGTTACATCTATACCAGGACTAGAAGGTTGAGAATTCTGTTGTTCTTGTTTTTTAACTTTTTCTACAACTACATCAAAACTCTTCTCAAATCTTTTTTCACATTCTGGAGTGACATTATCAGATTCTGTCACTACCTCATTCTCCCTCTTTTGCGGATCTGTGTTAGGTTTTGATTATTCCTGATCTGGTATGTCAATGACCGAAATCGATTCTGGCTTACCTCTCTCCTTGTTTTCTTTTGCCTTACTATACCTAGCATAGCCGGATAGAAGACGGGGTTGTCTTTTGGATTTTACACTATTTACAGGCTTGCCAACAGTCTTTCTAGGTCGTAGATTTTTTATTGGTGGAACATCTTTTTTGCCTAGAGACTTGTGATCATCAATCTAGTCATTTTTTACCATCCTCTGTGCAAAATCCTTTTTCACTATATTGCTAGAAACGTTGTTTTGTTCAACTGCAACATAATTTTGAATAGTATAAGCAACTGCATTTACATTTCTAACCTTAGGAACATCTATTTCAACCAAATCTTTTAATTTATTCAAATTATTCAACAAATGAACAACCCCAAAATTTTCTAAAACAGAATCAAAGATATCATCTAGGGATTCATTATAAAGATGAGACTCATAGTGTGTTTGAGCAACTGAACCTATGAATTAACTACAGTTCAGTGACAGAGGCATTGAATCTTTCAACTGCTGAACATCCCCTTGGACACATAACTCTGAGTGAACCTAATTTTCTTTCCCTGGCTCCAATGAGACCAATTCTTCATGGAAAGAAGATCTTGGATCATGGTGGTCAAGAGTGGTATCCACAGGAAAGGATATTTCAATTTTGGGGATAGAAGTTTGATCCATATCTGGAGGGGAAGGATACTCAACATCTGAAGCTGGTGCTAACTGTTCCGATATCCCCCTATCGAACCCATTTCTTTCTAAGAAGTCAAGCCATGTTTGGCCCAATTGCTTAAGATGGAACTCAACGAGGATTCTAATTAGCCTGAAATGACATAAAACCTGTTCAGATTCCTTATATGTGCATGATAGTGCGATGTCATAGCTTTGAGGCTAAGCAACAAGAAATGGGGTAAGTTCAACTGAAACCCCAATGTGGCCATGAAAATCCTAACATGATACCTCAAAACGTTGCTATATCGACTTTCGCAGGTGATAAAATAATAGATAGGTTTAAACATCTTCCTCCATTTAGGTTTGAAATAGGTCAAAGGCATACCTTTAGTATATTGATCAAGATCGACAGGCTTAGCTAATAGCTTCTTCCATGGCACATTCTTGAGTTGTGTGTGCTTGCCCCATTTCTCACCCTCATCTGACAGACCCGTGGCCACAGCTATGAAGTCCTCATCAATCTGGAATTTTACATCCCCAACCGCAACCCTTTCTCCATCAAACAATTTAGGGAAGGCTACTGTGACTCCTCTACTATAGCCATGAAATTTCCTGATGAATTCTATCCACCCAGCTCTCTCAAAACCCTTGAGAATTTCGGAATTCGATTCAACAGCAGTTGCATTGTCAGGTTCAATTCTGTAAAGATGCCCCATGACCACAATGGGTGGCAAAGGATTCCAAAACGAGACAGAGACTGAACCAGAATAGGAAACATAGGATTCCAAAAATTAGGATTTCTACGAGTAAAAAGCAGAACGAGACAGAGAATGAACCAGAATAGGCAACACAGGATTCCAAAACTTAGGATTTCTACGAGTAAAAAACAGAACGAGACAGAGACTGAACCAAAATAGGCAACACATGATTCCAAAACTTAGGATTTCAGCGAGAAAAAAATAGAACAAGACCGAGAGTGAGCCAGAATTTTGATGGGTGAATGCATTGTAAAAACCATCCCACAGGAAACATCCAGAAGGTATGGTCCTCACCACCTTGGCTTGTCAGTTTTTCGAGAAGCATTAAGATTGGGCGTGTCAAGTAATAATTGACAAGGTACAGAGACTGAGGTATGGTGGCGCCAGGTATGGTCCTCACTGCCTTAGCTTGTAAGTTTTTTGATATGTATTAAGATAGGGCATGTCAAGTAATAACTGACAAGGTACAGAGACTGTAAGTGCTGCATTAATAATCTGTGCATGAGAGGGATAGGTGTCGTTTAGGAAGTTTAGATTTTACTGTCACGACGTGTCTTCATGCATACCATTCACCATCGAGTATGCCACTTCTTGGAGCTGTAATGATAGCATTTGCTAAGGTGGAGAGGAGACGTGTGTTTTATTGATGCCACATCAGGGAGCTGTAATGATAGCATTTGCTAAGGTGGAGAGGAGACCTCGGTTTTATTAACAAGTGGAATGTAAGGATCTGACGAGAAAGTACAGATCATCCCAATGAATGATTTGAGTTTATTCATTTCATTTACTAAATGACAGTCAATGGGGTTTGAAAAATTAATGGTGTCAAATCGAAATAATGGAGAAATAAGTAATTAAAGATATGTGACACAGGGCGAAGTGCTAAATCGTTAAAGGTTATATTTATTCTTTGATTAAAGTTGTGGAATGTGTAAATGGATTTGATCTTAGGATGTTTAAACATGATATTTGGATGGCTTATGCATGATGTGCTTCATCAACTAATGTTGAGTGTCGACATAATATTAAAATGATATGGCACCCACCCAATGTTTGGTATTAGTTTCATTAAGCTTAATTTGAGAGTGTGTTCCTATGGAGAATTAGTCAATAGTAGCTTTGACATGTCCTTTGCATTACATCCATATTAATTCTCAGCTTAAACCATAAATTTTCTGCTCTAAGAAATATCGCTATAGATTACATTGGAGAAATTCCCGAGGTGCTTCCTCTACGTTTTACACTCTAGGTAATCTATTGTGTATTACAGTTACTCTTGTCTGATTAGATTGTAAAACAAGGCACTTGATTAGTTTTCCACAATAACTTGGTATCTCCAACGAATAAATCAACGTCTATATTTACAATATGACATGACCTAAGTCTACTGAATATACCTAAACCTAATCAAATATCAATTTATTTGATATGCTTATAAACGATTCAGGTATCCGGAATATTTGTGTCTTGACGATACCTAGACACCAGATTCAGAAGGTATGATACGATACAATAGTCCTTCCACGACATTTATATGACAGAGAGTCCTCAGCAAATTTCATCCACATTACATTTCTATTTATTCAAAAGAAAACAACAATAACTAGGATATCAAAATCATGTGTCAGTAATCGACTGCAACATGTGTCAGTAATCGTCCAGTGCAAACCCCAAGGGCCATCGAATCCAACAAAAATCTTGATGCATTAATTTATGTTGTGATACATTATGACCTCACATCGCCACATCTAGGGCATCAATGCCTGAGGAGAAGGTCATTCTTAATAGCCAATACCATTGCATAAAGATATATTTTATTAAAATTATGTTAAATGAAAATTTGGTTTTGTAAAGTATAACTATATAATATAAAAAATATTTCGTCGTACTTATGAATTAATAGCTCTACACGATTACTATATAGTCCACTGCGGGGACATAAAAATAAAGTTTGTTCACTGCAATTACTATTCTAGACAACTATCCATGTGTGTCAGAGAATCAAGGGATTGTGGCCCTTCTCAATTCTCGGAATATGCCAAGCATTAAAAAACAAGGGAAAGTAATCTTTTGTAATGAATTTCATAAAGTTAGGAAATCAAGGGACAAACTTCCATTAATCAAGGACTGGTTGGAAGGTCTAGTTAGGATTCTCTTCAATTTTCATTCATATATATATATATATATATATATATTATAATATATATATATATATATTTGAATGAAAATTCAACTACTAACAAACCAGGGTGTGAAAGATGGCATTACGAAATCAATTGGAAAATCAACTTTTTAACTCATGTTGAATTATTAGGCAATTGAGGCTCACCATTCCACATTTATGCATGGACTAGTAACTACAACTTATCAAGAGAAACGATCAAGTTAGGTTCATAATAGGCATATTGAGTCACAATTTAATTAAGGGGTCAATCATTGAATACCATGGGTAACAATCCAATAATAAAAAATAGTAAATAAAATGAAATGATATAATATAAATGGTGCTTAGAGATCTTGGAACAAAAATCAATTGTTAACATAGACCATAGTCTTTCTCAGACAATGTTGATAAATTATCAACGATCTCATACACATGCCCATATTTCATGATATCAAATATATACTATTACCCAAAAGTATGTCCTAACAAATTAAAATATGTTTATAAATCATCTTGAATTTTATAGGTGAAAGAAATACAAATTTATTCATGAAGTTGGACATATAATCATCCCAAATACAATAAACTCAAAGTTTGATTGCTAAAATTTTATCTATACTTTTTTAACATATATTAGCTATGTACATTTCAAAAAAATATCCATACTCTTTTAAAGGTAATTACTAGTTAATATTATTTAATGTTTTGATGGGGATTGTTTGACAAATACTTTATGAGTAACACTAGGAATTTATTTGGAAATAAACTTAAAATATTGATATTGATTAGTAGAGGTATTACAAAGAAGTGATGGTTCATTTGTTTCACAATTTCAATGAAGAAAATTACCATTTCCCTTATACAAGCATTTTGGTGTTCGAGAATAAGCTGCAGAATTCCATTAAGTTGATGCATAGTTAATAAAAGACAAAATAATTGAACTATCATTCGTCTTTTTGGATTCCATGATTTTAGTCATGGAATCCAAAAGGTGAAACAATTATAAATGATGTCAATGGATATCCATAAGTGAAGCAGCATAACTCCACATTCTTGACATCTTCATCGAAAAATTGAATGGCTCATATTGTAGAAATTATACCAATGAAAGTTCAAATCCTAAAACAAAAATAAATAGCCATGCATGTAAATATTACCTAGGCGGCTTGGCCCATTGTCATTAATAATGAATACGCTGGTAAATCCTTAAAATGGGGGGACCCATTCAATTTTGCAAAAAATGCTCTTGTGCTTGTGCTAGAGGGAAAGCTAACACGTGTTAGATTTCCTTCATGTTGCAATGTATTTGATTGCAATGTTCTTGTACTGGCAGGAAACCTAACACGTGTTAGATTTCATTCAACATGCAATACTTTATACTTTAACTATTGCTTCCATTGTGCTTGTGCTGGAAGCACATCTAGCATGTACTATGCATTTCACTTATGCTTTTGCTTTAAGGACATCTAACATTCATTAGATTTTCTTCATGGTGCAATGTGGTTGTACGGGTAGGAAAGCTAACACATGTTAGATTTCATTCACCATGCCATGCTCTTGTGGAAAATGCCCTTGTACTTGTGCTAGAGGGAAAACTAACATCGTTAGATTTCCTTCATGTTGTAATGTAATTGATTGCAATATTCTTGTACTGGTAGGAAAGCTAACACATGTTAGCTTTCATTCACAATGCAATTTTCTTGTGAGAAATCCCCTTCTGCTTTTGCTAGAGGGAAAGCTAACGCGTGTTAGATTTTCTTCATGGTCCAATGTGTTTGATTGCAATGTTCTTGTACTAGTATGAAACCTAACACGTGTTAGCTTTCATTCACCATGCAATTCTGTTGTTCTAAATGCCCTTGTGCTTGTGTTGGAATCACATCTAACATGCACTATGCCATTCCCCTATGCTTTTGCTATAAGGACGGCTAACATTGATTAGATTTTCTTCATGGTGCAATGTGGTTGTACGGGTTGGAAAGCTAACACATGTTAGATTTAATTCACCTTGCCATGTTCTTGTGAAAAATGCCCTTGTACTTGTGCTATAGAGAAATATAACATGAGTTAGATTTCCTTCATGGTGCAATGTATCTGATTGCAATGCTCTTGTATTGGTAGGAAACATAACACGTGTTAGCTTTCATTCAACATCCAATTTTTTTGTTGTAAATTCCCTTGTGTTGGTGCTGGAAACACATCCAACATGCACTATGCATTGTCCTTATGCTTTTGCTATCAAGAAAGCAAACATTCATCAGATTTTCCTCATGGTGCAATGTGGTTGAACTGGTAGGAAAGCTAACACTTGTTAGCTTTCATTCACCATGCAATTTTCTTGTGAAGATCCCCTTCTGCTTCAGTAAGAGGGAAAGCTAACACGTGTTAGCTTTCATTCACCAAGCAATTTTGTTGTTCAAAATGCCCTTGTGCTGGTGTTGGAATCACATCTAAAATGCACTATGCAATGACCTTATGCTTTTGCTACAAGGAAAGCTAACATTCATTAGATTGTCTCCATGGTGCCATCTGGTGTACGGGGAGGAAAGCTAACACATGTTAGCTTTCATTGCCCATGCAATGTTCTTGTGAAAAATGTCATGGTGCTTGTGCTAGATGGAAAGCTAACACGTGTTAGATTTCCTTCATGGTTCAATGTATTTGATTGCAATGTTCTTGTAGTGGTATGAAACCTAACACATGTTAGCTTTCACTCATCATGCAATTTTGTTGTTCTAAATGCCCTTGTGCTTGTGCTGGAAGCACATCTAACATGCACTATGCCATTCCCTTATGCTTTTTCTATAAGGACAGCTAACATTCATTACATTTTCTTCATGGTGCAATGTGGTTGTACGGGTAGGAAAGCTAACACGTGTTAGATTTAATTCACCATGCCATGTTCTTGTGAAAATTTGCCTTGTACTTGTGCTATAGAGAAATATAACATTTGTTAGATTTCCTTCATGGTGCAATGTTTTCGATTGCAATGCTCTTGTATTGGTAGGAAACATAACACGTGTTAGCTTTCATTCAACATCCAAATTTTTTGTTGTAAATGCCCTTGTGATTGTGCTTGTGCTTGTGCTTGTATTGGAAGGATATCTGGCGCATGCAAGATATTCCAATTTATGCAATGTTGTTATTAGAAATGGCCTTGTGCATAGGGCTAAAGAAAGCTAGCAAAAGTCAATTTGTTACTAGTGGAACGTTGTTATTAGTGCTGTGTTTATGACCTTCTGTTTGGAGAAATAATTTTTTTATTCAAAGATGAAACAAAGCTAGAAATCTAATTTTTACTTCCATAAATTGAAAATTTGGTAATAGTTTGTAACTATTTATTTCAGAAATGATGGAATGCCAAGCAAGTGAGATTTCAAAGGAGTCATCCAAGAAAAAGGAAACTTAAAAAAAAAACACCACAAAAATCATCTTTACATGGTATGGTTGTTTCAAACTTAGTTTATATTTCATTATAAATGATTACACAATCGAATTTCTTGTACTAAGATTGCCCATGGTTAGAACTTTCTTCATCTTGATTATATTTATGAAATGATGTGTTAGAAGAGGATTTGTAAATATTTTATAATTGATGTGTTTTTTGTCCATCAAAAGTTATTGAAATATGTTTCTACAATTTATTTTAGATGGCAAGAAGAATGATGCGAGTGGGGTTGCAAAGAAGGTATCCAAGAAAAAAGGAAATGAAAATACAACACAATTCATGTATCGTGGTACTAGTATGCATTTTAATCTAGTTTATAGTCATTTACTAATATTTTTAGGATATTTTAATATGAGATTTGAGACTAAATGAAGTTTGATATATCATAATTTTGGGTTGCAAGCTTGCATACGACATTAACTTCCATGTTATGTATTATCAGGTTGATAAATAATGTTTGTTATTTCATGTTTTTGTATCCAATTGAAATTATAAACAAAGTTTTCTACTATTATTTCCAGATACGATAGAGCCTAGTGCAGTTCAGATTCAAACCAAAGCAATTGGCAAAAAAAGAAAAGAAATTGATACACAAACAATGCCTCCATCTAGTATGGTAGTTTTATACGTTATCTATTCTCCTTTATAAATTTTTATATAAGATGGTCCTTATGCAAAATATATGATAGAATTTGTAAATATTATTTCTTTTCTATTTATGCTAATAATAACTTGTTTTTTTTTTTTTTTTTCAGAATCTATCGATTCAAAAGGAAACAAAATGATAGGTTCATCAAAAAAAAAAAGGAGTTCACCCCAGATTGCAATTTCAACATCTATTACCACTTCAATTTTTGAAATGATCAGATAATTTAATACTCCCAATAAATTTGAATTTGTGAGAGACTGGTATATTCAAATAGATACTCCTTCAAATATGTACCCTGATATGTATCTATTTGGATCCACAGATGGAGAAAATCTAGATATATTGGGAATAATTGTTAGCTCTTATGTTGATGGTGATAGTGCTATTATATTTCAAGTGGAGGTTGTAAAAGAAAATGGAATCAAATTAGTTTCTTGCCAGGTGCAGTACAACAAATTTAGACCAGATTTGGTAGAAGCATCAAGTAAGGATGCCTCAAATTCAATAAAAGACTCAATGTTTAAGTT